>OX377619.1:94519006-94922557 GCA_947397865.1 Polietes domitor
GTATGGGGGCTATATCTAAATCTGAACCGATTTGACCTATTTTCACCATAGATGTTCTTAGTTTAAATATAAGATGTTTTGCCAAATCTGAAGACAATCTGATACAATATGTGGTTTCTAGAGCGGAAAAAGTCAAATCGGGAGCGAAATTTGTATGGGAGCTATATATAAATCTAAACCGATCTGACCGATATTCACCATGGGTGTTTCTAGTGGAAATATAAGATGTTTTACCAAATCTGAAGACAATCTGATACAATATGTGGTTTCTAGAGCGGACAAAGTCAAATCGGGAACGAAATTTGTATGGGAGCTATATATAAATCTGAACCGATCTGACCGATATTCACCATGGGTGTTTCTAGTGGAAATATAAGATGTTTTACCAAATCTGAAGACAATCTGATACATTATGTGGTTTCTAGAGCGGAAAAAGTCAAATCGGGAGCGAAATTTGTATGGGAGCTATATATAAATCTGAACCGATCTGACGGATATTCACCATGGGTGTTTCTAGTGGAAATATAAGATGTTTTACCAAATCTGAAGACAATCTGATACAATATGCGGTCTCTAGAGCGGAAAAAATCAAATCGGGAGAGAAATTTGTATGGGAGCTATATATAAATCTGAACCGATCTAACACATTTTTACCACAGGTGTTTCTAGTTACAATATAAGATGTTTTGCCAATTTTAAAGAAAATCTGTTGTAATATGTGGTATCTAGAGAGAAAAGAGTCAAATCGGGAGTGAAAATCGTATGGGGGCTATATCTAAATCTGAACCGATTTTCGTCAAATTAAATAGCGTTCGTCCTTATCCCGAAAAACGTCGTTGTGCAAAGTTTCATTTGGTTCTGTCTACAATTGCGACCTGTATCGTGATTACAAGAATAGATGGACGGACAGACAGACAGACAGACGGACATTGCTAAATCGACTCAGAAAGTGATTCTAAGACGATCGGTATAATTAACAATGGGTCTATCTCGTTTCCTTTTGGGTGTTACAAACAAATGCACAAAGACATAATACTCTCGTGGAGTGTATAAAAATATTAAATTCATCCATATTATAAACATTTTGGGATGAATTTCCACTCCCAAAAAATAATTGTATGAGATAATAATATGAAATTATTGGCTAATATTAACAAATATTGAAATACTTGCCAAAAAATAAAAGAAAAAGTATTAAAAACCAATACAAATTGTTCCTTCTCTTTTCCCAAAATTGACAAATAAATTTCGTAATGGGGGTGATCGAATGACAGAACGAGCCGGTAAATTAGCCGAAAGCCGCCGAATCATTTTAGGTAGCGCCGCCGCCACCAATAATTATGATTCGGCTTGTAACTCTGTCCACAACGAGTCAATGCGGATTTTGGGCTGGCGGCATCATTGGTCCATTTTTCTTCGAAAATGGGCAAAGAACCACCGGGACCACATGTCAGACAACCAACGCAAGCTTTTTGGATTAAAGATAAAAGACCAAAAAATACATGCACTTTTTTATGGGCCCCCAATGATTTGGGGCCTCGGTGTCATTTTTGCAAAAAAGTGATCATTTTCTCAGGCTCATATCTTGCAAACCGTTTGGAAGTTGTAGCTCTTGTCATAAATGGTGAACATATAAAATCCAAAAACTCTATCTTCAAGGTCAAAATCGCAACAAAAAACTTAAAAAAGCGATTTTTAACCTTTTTCCCTGTTCAGGTCCATAGGTAGCAAACCGTTCAAAATTTAAGGAAACAATCAAATACAAAAATGTACCTAAGATCTCAATAAATAACTTTCTAGAATATATGAACTTCCTAGGGATCATTCTTAACACCGTTTAGGTAGCGCTTAGGTAGCCGCAGAAGTGAAAAAAATTCCGAAATTCATTTGTTTTTTCTTTACTTCAACATTGAGATACTCTGCTTTATGAGGAAATTATGCAAAAATCTTTGGGCCCATAAAAAGTGTATGACTTTGGGCAAAACTGGGAGACACGGGTCTTTTTTGGTCATTTATCACGTAGTGGTGTCCTTGTATGGTTATATTTCGTTGACTTAAAAAATTACACACAACGTTATTTTCTGTGGGGAGCCATTAATGATAAATGTTACGTAAACCATCCAGAGACAATCGAAGCATCAAATCGAAGTTGTCATTGAAGAAATTCGAGCCGGAACAATCGAAAATGTACTGACAAATTGGGTTGATCAGATGAGGTACTGCCAATCCAGTGGTAGCCATACGATTATGATTATTACATTTTAAATTCGATGTTTTGTCATCTCGTTTAACATTTTTTTGTACGATATATGTATATGGTGAAACAAAATATCGTTCTGAAAATACTATGGCTGACATAGTGTCAATGCTTAACACTTCGTGCTATCAGACATAACTTTAAATCTGTCGTTTCTCTACACCTTCAGATGCTAGTTACTCCCCTTCACTATAATGATTTCCAAACATTAATTACTTACTTATTTGTATTCAAAGGATTTGTTTGTAACTATTTATATTCAATATAGATAAATGTGTAATCATAAATGTCAACCACTTTTCGAATATTAATCACCGTTTCGAGTATTTCCCCCTGTTTCTGTAAAATATGAAAGTTTAAAGACGTCATAACAGTCTCTACCACTCGTGTTATTTGTTTTCGATTTACGAGTTCCTTGTTTTCTTTAACATTTTTTAAATTTAGTCTAGGTGTGAAAGTCCTATTTTATGACATTTTTGTTCTGACAATTCGTTCGTGTTGGGACAAAAATGTATACAAAAGCATTTTTAATTTGTAATTTGTCAGTATTTAAAATAAAACACTCATGCTACTAAATGTATATACATTAAATCATATTGTAGATAGCTAAATGGAATTAAGTTTATTCCCAGGGTTCCTGAGAATGAAGTTTTGCATTCCCGTTTTCCTGGGAAATGAAAAAATTCTGGGGTTTCCCTACTGGTGACATAAAAGTTTTAGAAATTGTCTTCAAATTTATTTTTGCACATTCAAGACCGAGGAGGCACGTGTTGCTAGAAACTCTTGCTTTTACACAAGTTCTAGCGCAATGTAAAGTAAACTTTGGTAACTATTGCGTTTTAAAATTCAGTTTCACTCCACATCAGCTCTACATGCCACATCAGCTCTTTTTGATGTTCGATGGTCATGTGGCCATATTTATATCGCCGTTTTGATGTTAATCGTTGTTTCTGACAGTCAATACAGCACGGACACAGAGTATTAATTTGTTGGAAGTCTTGATGACATAACTAATTAACTGATTCCACAATGACACAAAAATTTGCTAGAAATATAATATACCTTGACTGGTACTTGTCCATTACCAACATCTTCGTTAAGCCAAGCACAGAAAAAAGGTGTACTTGATAATTTCAACGAAAAAAGTCGTTACAGTTAAAAAAATATTCGAACAAACACTTATTTGAATTGATTGACAATTAAAAGATTTGACTAAAACTTTAGTCAAAAACAAAACATTTTCTAATTACACATTTAATTGACAATTTTTTGTGACACTTTATGGAATTGAAAAAATCGAAATGACATGCGCGTCATCGACTTATATTCAACTTTAACTTAATTCTCCGTATGCCGAGCGCGGCGGGATAGTGAGAATGCGCGTTCGATAATCGCTACGACCATTTTTTTGTCTTCAATAAACGACTTACAACTTTTTTAGTCAATATATGAATTTCTTTATCAAGTGAATATGAAAAATATTTTCAATAAACGGCATACAAATTTCTTCAATGATTCTTTGACTTTCTTTATTACACCATTTTTGAATAATATTCCATTTGAATTCGTGAATTTTTTATTGAATCCAAATTTTATTTTTTCTGTGTACCGTGGAGGCATTGTGATGCAGATGTACATATCTCCAAAGATGTGATATGTACAATACCACCACTCCGACTCTTTGTATTAAGCGTGTTTCCGTTACAAGAAATACAAGCAATTTCAAGCGAGTGAATAAAAATTATAAAGAAATAAGTCTCACGTGTGAGAAGCATTGAATGTAATTCGGACAAATAAATTCCTTAGTGAAAAAATCTATTAAATGCAGTGGAAAAATAAAGTGTAACAATGTCGGTGTGATTCAATCAAACCGCAATGATTGATGGTTGAAAATAATCATGCCGCGAAGACATCCAAAGCAAAATTCCGACATTAACTTTCTCCGTGTTTTGCATTTTACTGCCCATACCGACTTCCTTGTCCACATTACCGAAGAAGAAATTTGTGATCTTCATTTGGTGTCGGGAATGACGACCCAAACCGAATATGTATCAATGACGACAAAGTCGAAGCGACCACGCCGGATCGAATCGAATGATAACTTCATGCCATCCAGTTCTAACATTCTTAGGTGTAATATGTTTACATGCATTTTCTTCATTTCTAAACATGTAATGATTGTTCGTTACTAATTTAAAATTAACACTTCTTGCTGAAGTCTGTAAGTGTGTAGGTCACATTTAAATTTCTAGCAATTTTCATTTAATTTTAAATTATATTAATTCTTTCAACAACCGATGAATAATAAACAACATTACCTACATAAATGCTGATTCATTTGGCTAATATCACTTGGCCGCAGGAATATGTTGCGGAAGATTGAAACCTTGCCTCAAAAAACTCTTTTATGGATAATCAAATAGTACAATTTTTGAAATTGTTCTATGCATAGATTGTACTTTTCAATTATCGGGACTGAAAATGCTTACACAAATAGTGAAACTAAAATTCATTTTCAGACGTATACCTTGTGCAGAGCTCAGTAAATATCTGATAAAATTGAGGTCCCAAAGTCCAAATTGTGATCTCAGATTTTGACATAGCATTTAATGTATTTTAATTAATTAATTAAGCTCATGAATCTTTCACATTACATAGTCTACGATTTTATTTAATTCTTCTCTTTTCTGGGAGATTTTCTTCGGTAATTTATTCGGCTTGACGTTTAAGAATGATTAAATTCTGTTCAGTTTTATTTGTTGGAATTCGCCTTACCTCCCATTTAAAAATGTTTGTAACAGTAGACGATTAGACTAAAAGGTTATTGTATTCAATCACACTTATTGACTCCTACTGGGGATGTCATTGGGGCAAAGGACTTAGCCATACCACGAAGCTAATGAATAAATACTCACGACCAAGATTACAAATATCGAAAAAATGCGTTAAAAATATGTATCGGATGATTCTTCGTGAGGTTTGATTTTCAATAGGCTGTTTTCACCAATCACGCATGACTCATATCAAACTGCTTTGTCATTTTCGTTCAGTCATCGTGGAAAGACTCACACCATAACAGCGTCTCCAAATTGTTCAGCTGTATTACGAAAAACGTTCCGAGAAATGTTTTTCGTGCGATTAGAGGAACTCCACTTATTAAAAAGGATTTATTCTCCCTTTACACTGAGTAGTCGACCTTAGACATAACCCAAAGAAGAAAGCCCGACCAAGGCCGACAACGCATGTATCATTTAATCTACATACCCCGGAGGAGAAAATCTTTCAGCCCGGCCGAACGCGGTCATCGCAGGACACTTTTATTCAGAAATAAACCCAAATTAAGTTAAAAATCCCTATCCTTATTAATCCCTATCCCTATTAATATTATAAAACCTTAGTGAAAGTCTGTCTGTGTGTTTGCTTGTCCCGCAATCATGCGTAAACGGCTGAATCGATGTTGTTGAAATTGTCAGTACAGATATATGCAGATCTGGAAGGAACTATAGGCTACAGAATTTTTAAAAATTTGCTCTGTGTGCGTGGATGTAGTTCTTGAGTGCTATAAGGCTGAAAATTGGTGCCTATATATTACTGACCAATCAATTTGGTGCTGAAATTTTGAGTTTCCTTTTGTGGGCGGAGGGGCGTGGCGAAAGTGTTTCTGTGAGCTAGAAGGGTGAAAATTTGTACATATATATTACTGACCACGGGAAATATCAATTTGGTGCCGATATTTGGAATTTCGTTTTGAAAATTGGAACGAAATTTTACTATTTTTTTCCTGACAGAGCGGGCGGGGTTCAGCCAGTATGAAATAAATCTAAATTAAAAATAATTAATTAATTGACCAATTTTTTTTTTTCTAATTTCTTTGAGATGTTTCATTTCCTCGTTTGGGGGTTTTTTCGTATCGGCGATCTTTTCAAGTACAGACTGTTAACATTTCTCGACGTAAGTATTCTGTACGAAAGAACAAATTATAAATGATTTCAAAAATAGCGATTCAGTAACGCCGATCACAAGAAATTATAATCACATTTCATTCTGCAGGATAGTTCAACGGTCTAACGCAATGGCCAAACTACAATTCGGCTATTGGAAGTCAGTTACTATTATGCTGTGCCAAAACCGTTTATATAGCAAGAATGCACGGGATGAAAGTGCTCTTTCCTGACGAAAAAAACTTAAAGTGAAAGTATGCGATAAGTTAGTATTTATTACCCCAAGATCTCATTTTAGGGAGTAAAATAAACATAAGTTCTTCATGATATTTGAAGATGTAGAATATTTATATTTTAAAGTTCTCGAACTTTAAGGATATATGATTCTTCTGTCAAATTCGCAAGGAAGTGGAAACCTTTCAGACTATATTTTAATGTGAATTCGTGTTACAAAGTAACTTCCTTTAACACAAAACACCTAATACCATCAACTTTAGACCATTTATTAAATTATTTTTTTACGATTATTTTTCGCCAGTTTTATACAAATTTGGAAGATTTAAAAAAATCTAATTTTAAAAAAATCTAAAAATCAGCACTATGTATATGAAATATAAGACAGCATTCTTCAAAAATGTTTCCTAAATATTGTAATTTCATGATATAAGCTATAGCCATGTGCTCCTCAAAGTACGAATTTCGAAAATCCACTGTCTTGTGCGTACGCGGTGATATTTGATCGGCAACAATATTATCCCTTTTCCCATTTTGACTCAATAAGTGCCAATATCGAAAAATCTATTTATTTTTCTCGAGCGATATTCATAATTTATGATTCTAGCTGTTGTCTGCAGTAGTCGGCCCATTGAATGCACATTCTATATAGATTCATAGGTGTAAAGTATATCCTAAACTTTAATTTTTAAAATTATTGCTTTTAAATGTCCCTTTCGACAGATAAGCAACTAGTTCGATTGGATTTCACACATGACATTTGTATGGCAAAGTTAAAATACGATCAAGAAGGCTTACAACCATTTCGATTAAACTTAAAAATTAACATTTATTGGAATTATGAATGTATAATAAACTTAAAATAAATTAAAGCAGGAACAACACGGTACAAAGCACTTTCACACAATAGAATGAATAGAATTCCTTTATCTGGGAGGATTATGATAATGTCCAGTTGGTTGTCCTGGTGGCACATAGTATTGAGCAGGCTGTGCTTGTGGATAACAAGGCGGTGGTGGAGGTGGGTGATGGGCAGGTGGCACTACGACAACAACTTGTTGCGGTGGTGGTGGAGGTGGATGGTGATGACGACGACGCCATGGTGGAATTATTTCAATTTTAATTCCGGGACGATGGTGATGGTGCGGAGGAGGTGGTGGACATCCGTGTGGAGGTGGTGGTGGTGCCATCGTTGAATTATATTTCCCTTAAACTCCAAATCCGAAGCGCAACCTAACGCTTTCACGTCTGTACAGAAACTATGGGCTTTAGGGCATTACTTTGCTAATATATTGTTGGAAGTGTTATAAAATCGCAAAATAATCAATGATAAGTTATGGGTATGCCACAAAACCTTATCTTTACAAGTGATGATAAGCCAACGACAAGACTTCCAGATTTGATAAGACCAAAAATAATACAATATTCTGCTCTGCGGAGAATGCGATAAGTATGAACGTTCTTCCATTGATTGTCTGCAATCATAACGTGAAAATCGGGCAATACTTTGGAAGTAAACGTCAATTCTCGTATGTAATTATTTGTAGAGAGTTATTGGAAAATCCGCCATCACCACCACAAAATGAAGAGAAAATAAGAATGGGAAATCTATTTCCTAAATCGAAAAATGTACATCGTTCCAATCTTCGAGCGACGGGAGCAGCAACATCGAAATGGCTGGAAGACAAAGATACACACACAAGTCAATGTGTAGCAAAATACAGATGTGTTGTTTTTTAAACCATTATAAGACGGTTATTATTTCATACTTCAATGTAATGCAAGCCGTAATGGTAATGCAAATAACAATGAGGTGTCATTACTAAGTTTCTGCTGGGTAGCTGAGTGATTCTTGAGATATATAAACTATTTAACTGATTTATTAACCCAATGAGAGGCAGTACTTTTTACAATGTTTTTTAGAATATGTACAATACAATCGACATTCAATATTATTCTTTATTTATTTTATTTTCTGGAGTCTAGAAATTATACTCCAACTTCGATTTAACTTACATTCATACAATAACCCCTCCCTAACCACATACAAAACAAGTAAGGAAAGGCTAAACTCGGGCGGCGCCGACTATATGATACACTCCACTTTCTATACGAATACAAATCAATTCGGTAAAAATAGAAAACTTGAAGGATTTTTGTATGCTTCCTAATAATATGACCTGACCCAATTTGTCAAATCGAGATGAATATTTGTATAGGGACTACATCTAAACATGGAATGATGTGACCCACTTACACAATAGGTTCTTCCAGTTCAAGTATAACGTGTTATGCTCAATTTGCAGAAATTCAGTGAAAATAAGTGGTTTCTGGGGAGGAAACAGTCAAGCCGGGAGCGAAATTTGCATGGGAGCTATATATAAATCTGAACCGATTTAACCTATTTTCACCACAGGTGTTTCTAGTGTAAATATCTGATCTGTTAAATATGTGGTATCTAGAGCACTAAAAGCCAAATCGGGAGCGAAATTTGAATGGGAGATATATATAAATCTGAACCGATCTGACCTATTTCCACCACAGGTGTTCCTAGCTTAAATATAGGATGTTTTGCCAAATTTGAAAACAATCTGATAAAAATATGTGGTTTCTAGAGCGGAAAAGTCAAATTGGGAGTGAAATTTGTATGGGGGCTATATATAAATCTGAACCGATCTGACCAATTTTCATCATGGATGTTTCTAGTGGAAATATAAGATGTTCTACAAAATTTGAAGAAAATCTATTAAAATATCTAGAGTGACAAGAGTCAAATCGGGAGTGAAATTCGTGTGGGGGCTATATCTAAATCTGAACCGATTTTCTTCAAATTAAATAGCGTTCGTCCCTATCGCGAAAAGTTTCGTTTGGTTCTGACTACAATTGCGACCTGTATCGTGATTACAAGAATAGATGGACAGACGGACGGACAGACAGACAAACAGACGGACATTGCTAAATCGAAAAAAAGTGATTCTAAGTCGATCGGTATACTTAACAATGGGTATATATCTCTTCTTTTTGGGCATTACAAACAAATGCACAAAGACATAATACTCTCGTGGAGTGTATAAAATGTGTGGGCCTTGTCGAGTCTGAACAACACAACTGCAATTGTTATTTTATTCATAATTTACTATCGTTTGAAGACTTCTGTGGCAGTTGGTGTTTAGTTTATGTTAACTAGAAAGATATTATAATAGTGTGTTTTATTGTCGTCTTCGCCGTCAGTTGTTCTCATTATCAATTGGGACTGAATAATATTGTATCGCGTCGAAGGAATGACTTAAGACGCTAGGACCAAATCCGGCTCATGACTCTTTAAGTTGGTTGAGCCATGTCCGTATCTCTGGCTGATGTAGCTCCACTACAGAAAGTTAGGTATCAACCGTGATTACCACCCAACCATCTGGAAGTGCGAGAATTCCACGCTAATAATTTTTGAAGTATCAGGATCTAAGTCAAAGGCGGTGCCTTCTCTATCCGACGACGAATGCAGGTATTCGGTCTGAAGGGAGTTTTCCGGCTCTTCGACTCATCACATGAATGCGAGGTTGATCTGTCCGTAAGAATGGTAAGAATTCAGACTAGCCTCCATCACCAAAAATCTGCCTCAGTGACTCTACAACAACGGCAATTAACAGACCTTTAGAAAAAAGACAGATATGAAGAACTCGAATAAGCGTTCGCTGCCGACTCGCTTTCAGACAAAATTATTAGTTATAGAGTTTAAACTCACTGAGGGAGTACCTAAACCTGTCGTCCATAAAAATGTTAGGAGGACAAAGTATGAAAAAAGTCCAATTCAAAACTTCCATTCGAACCGAATGACAAGCTGTTCGATCTGGTTAATTTTTTATGGTTTATTTCTTTTAACGAAATGGTTGAGCAGTACCTGAATAGAAAAAACTGAAACTCGATTTCAATTAAAAAAATTATTGCCAAAATATTTCAATCACAAAAGTACTAATAATAACTATAAGAAAACTGGTTAAAAAAATAATTGGATCAGTCATTATGATACTAGGAAAATGATACTAGGAAAGTTATATTCGAAAGTTATCAAGAATTTGGTCTCATAGCATAAAAATAAGGCACGAGAAAAAGTCTGCGTACAGCAATTAAAATATCTTATAAATGGTAAAAAAATGTGGTGGTTTGTTTTTTTTAGTAACTTGTCGGGTAGCCTCTTCTTTTTAGCACCTCCAGTAGCCTTTTGGGCATAGAATCCACCAACTTAGTGGTCTCCTCAGCATTTATATTATCCCATTCTTCCTTTAGTACGTCCTTCAGCATTGTTTTTGATGTAATGCTTTCATGCTGGCGGAGACGCCTTTCCAAGCAGTGCCAGGCGTGATCTATGGGGTTCAAATACGGTGATTGAGGGGGTGTATGTAGCCTTTTGGTGTTGTCCAATAGCCAGGGCTTGACAACGTAGGCTGTGTGTTTGGGGTCATTATCATGTTGAAATAAAAATCCACTTCCAATACCACATTTCTCAGCGCTCTGTTTCACATTTCTTTTGAGAATGTTAAAATAATCGACAGCATTCGTTGTAGATTCAACACTATACAATACACTCCCACACCATTACTCCACCACCACCGTGTTTTACGGTAGGTGCTAAGTTATCTTTATTTATAGCAGTACCCTTTTTCTCCACACAATTTTAGGTTCTTTGATCCCAAAAATACAGTACTTACTCTCATATGAGAAGAGGACATGTTTCCAAAATTCTGGAGGGTAATTTATGTATTTTTTGCGAATTCAATTCAATTCCTTCTATTAACGATTGAAATGAATAGTTTTTTCAGTGCCACGAGTCCATGAAATCCAGCCCGATTCTCTTCTTATACTTTTGGGCGAGCATTTCCTTTATATCAGACGGTTTTGTGCTGCTTCTTTCCTTTACGGTTCGAACTACGGTCCCTTCCTCTCTTTCAGTAAGACTTCTCGGGAGGCCAGAACGGGGTTTTGATACAAATGTTCCAGTTTCTCGAAAATTGTTGATAACTCGCTGAATAAATGAGTGACTTCGCTCCACCATAACTCTTATTTCACGCAAGGATTTGCTTGTTCTCCATAAGTGTACAAGAATTTTCCTTTCAGTTGTATTTATTTCTATTCTTTTAGGAGGCATGTCGTAAATGTTAAACAAAACACTCAAATATGATTAAGCTCGGTATACTTGAAGTGAAACATGTGATTGGAGTGAAAAACCACAAGAAGAATTGTGTGATTCCCCTTTTTAAAGCATGTGTTCGCAGACTTTTTCTAGCACCTCATTTTTCGGTAGTGACACAAAGTTATCGATAACTTTTGAATTAGAAAGCCGAATATAACTTCCCTAGTATCATTTTTATTGGTGGGAAATGCATAAATGTTACAATTAAAACAGATGATAAAAAACGTGTATATATAAATAATTCCAAGCTTAAAAAGTTAAAATTTTACTAAAAAATATAGACTGTTTCTAGGTAGTGTACATTCCGTTAGAATATGTATTTCTAGAGCAGAAAAAGTCAAATCGCGCCTGACATTAGTATGGGAACTATATGTAAATTGAAACCAATTTCACCATAGATAAATGGTTTCGAGAGCGAAAAAGCTAAATCGGTAGCTAAGTTTGAATGAATTTTAATTTGACCCGTATTCAGTATAGATGTTTATAGTTAAAATATAAAGTGTTGTGTCAAATTTGAAGAAAATCTTTTAAAATACATATATCTTTTCTAGAATGAAAATGTCAAATCGGGTCCAACATTTGCATGTAAATATGAACCGATTTGTATCAAATTAAATAGCATCAAATGAATAGCACCCTTGATCCGCAAAACTTAATTGTTCCACTTTTTGTGCGGCTCGGCCAATAATTGCGAACTGTACTTTGATTGCAAGATAGATGGACATGCAGACTCTCATGACTAAATCGGTTCAAAACTCGATCGGTATTCTAAACAATGGGTCTATCTCGCTTCCTTTTGTGTGTTACAAACAATTGTACAAAGACATAATACCCTAACGGAGCGTATAAACATATACCACGGGTAAACATCATTTATTCCAGTGTTGTTCGATTTTAGCTTTCCTTGCATTTCTTCTCGGCTAATGAATATATTCTTATTTATTATTTTGTACAAGCTCACAGACAGACATACTTACACTAAGGATTTGTAATATTAATAGGGATAGGGATTAAACAGGAATCGATGATCTCTACTGATTTCTGGTTGGATTTAAAATTTAAATATATAATTTCTTAAAAACTACATCCTCTCAATATGATAGCATGATATGATAATTTACTACTTCCCTCATCGTGCATGTTTTTGTGGCAAAGGTTGGGTTTTTAATGTTAAATTGTGGTTCAAAAAAATTGTATCCCCAGTCTCAATCACAGTTCTATTCAACTTTCGTTACCAGTGACTCCTCAGGCAGTCATTGATGCACTTTTCGAGCAACAAAATGCCATTAGAAGCCCTCCCATCATCACATACCCTACCATGGTTGAAGGTGAATAGTTCAAAATAACTATCTATTCATACGAATACTTTTTTATTCGAGTGTGTGAAAATGAGATTCTGTGCGTAGGTAGTTGAGGTGATTTAAATTCAATTAAAAACTGTTGACCTCATTTAGAAATATCTGCATAATGCTCGGGCCAAACCATTGAACTGATATTTAGTTTTTATTTACTGCCATTCCATTCCATCGCTTGCCATTGACATGGTGATGATGAATAAATAACAATTTAAATTAAAAGCTTTTTTCCACCGAATTGCATCCCGATTTTACAAAAATTGTTTAGAAATAAATAAACGTTGATTTGCATTGAGACAAATATTTGAGGTAAGATTTTTTGTGGCATTAAATTTTCGAAATTTAAATTTTCCATGGCTTTTGAGGAAAAGACAGAAGTATTTGAGCAAATAAAATTTACTTAATATGTTTAGTTAAAAAATCAAACGTATATTTGTAATACTGTCTGATAGTTATAATTGGGAAATTATATCGTAAAATTCTACAACGATCTACTCATGCTCGTGCTAAATGAAAACGGAAGTAATCGGCATAAAATAATTGCTCTTCGAGATATTTATGAGTTTATTTATATGACTGTTGTAACCACCGCTACTAAAGTATTGTCAACGTTTTCATTTCACATAGTTGGAGAGTATACACCCTCCAACACTTCATCTCATTGAGTTGCGTATGTTAGCCTAACTTTGAATTAAAATAACTCGTAATAGGCTGGAGATATTTAGATAAATTTAAAAGATACTTCCATTACATGTTGTCCACAATAAATTCACAAGCAAGTTAGGAAAGGCAAAAGTTGGGCGGGATGAGTTTCTTTTTACAGCGTGTAAAAGTTTTCATTTGTTGGTCGAAGGGAGCATTATACTAAGCGAAAAAAGTGTTGAGAGAATTCCTATTGTCAGAAAAAAAGGACATTTAAGGATTAAAATATCCGACGAAAAAAAGTGCTCTTCCCGCTTAAAAAGCAAAATTACACGCCAGCTTATACAGCAAAATTATTAGGTTTTAAATTGGTCCATGTTTTATGGAAGATAGGTATTTTTCGACAAAAATTTGAGTATTTCGATAGAGAATAGTAAACAAAAAATACAAATTGGATATTTTTGCAAAATTCGGGGAAGATATATTTTTGTTTTTGTAAATTTCTCGCGATCTATCCAACGGATCTGGCGGATTTTTTGCATGTGTATTAGGGACCTATACCGCTTGTAACCATAGCCGTAGGAAGGGGGTGGCTGGAGTCTAATACCACTCCAAAAATTTCAGTCAGGAATTTTTTAATCTGTCAATGCCAATATTAGTGTTGTTTCCAGAAAAATTTATTGTACAACTTGGGATCTAATTCAAAGTATGTGAAGACTTTCCAGAGAAAAATATTGCTTCATTACATATAAGTGTCAAGAAATTAAAAAAACTCCTTTTTACATTTTTAATTTCTGCTTTCAAGTTGTGCAATAATAACAGCCTTATTCATAAAAACTTAAAACTGTCTTATAAGGCAACTTTAAGTAAATTTCAGAGAAGTAGTATTCATAAATGAGAATTGGCTTAAAGTAGGTTATATAAACATACTTTAAAATTAAAAAATTATAGTAGGTTTCACCCTACTATAAACCTACTACAAGCTGTCAATTCTACCTTCGTTTACAATTTATGTAATATTTTTGAAAGTAAAATATATTTATTTCAATTGTATCCTTTGTTAAATCATTAATTCATTTAATATGGCCGATTTTTCGAATTGTTGCCCATTCGCTTTTGTTGAAAATTGCCGAAAATATTTTTTAAACAATCAGAATAAATTAGTGATGTGTAAAAATCATAACAACTCAGAAATATGTTTAAAGTATTCAATATTCGATTACTTTTGAAACACAACAAGGTGAAATAACATATTGTCTTGTGTATTTTCATCGACTTTGCATTCTATTAACTATAGATGCAAAATGGTCTTAAGCCAGGACAATATCCCAGTTCAAATCAAATTAAAAATAATCTTAATCCTTGATTATCCTGAAAATCATATCTTTAAAAGACTAAATTCATGTTTATGTAATATATTTATCATATAAAGCTTGTTATAATTCTTATTTCATTTGAACGGGGATATTGTCGTGGCTCAAGACCATTTTGAATCTATAGTTTATAGAATGCTAATTTATTTACAAATGGCAAGGTGACATATGTTAATTGGCTGCATACTACCTAGTGGTCTGATGATTTCAATATGAATTATTTTTTACTTTTCATTGTCAATTCCCCTCGTGAATAAATACAAAGCATAACAAATTAATTTTGAGTTTACTTGCGAAAAATCTCATAAAATGTATCATTATACCCTCCACCTCCTGAATGGGGGTATACTAACTTTGTCTTTCCGTTTGTAACACCTTAAAATATTGACCTGAGACCTTATAAAGTATATATATTCTGGATCGTCATAAATTTCTAAGACGATCTAGCCATGTCCGTCCGCCCCCTGTCCGCCTGTTGAAAGCACGATAGCATCTAAACAAAAAGAACTAGGACGTCCAAGTTTTCCATAAATGCGTCTTATAGTCGTAGTTCGGTTGGGATTGAAACTATGCGAAAAAAAATTCCCTCACGAAGACTAAAAATATCCATGATAACCCCTAATGTTTTAGAGTATTTAAGCATATTTTTTCAATATGTCTGCTTGTACTTACATGATATTGGATATGCGCATTCCCCCTATAACAAAAACGTGGACAAAAATGGTAAACTTTAAAAGACAACAGCTAGAAACACGAAATTCGGCGTGTACATTCCCCTAATTGAGTAGATACATAATATAAAGTATTTTTTTTTTCAAATTCGTACTTTTAAGGGGTAACATGGGAATAGAGGGATAAAAATGGTACCAACCGAACTTTCTCAATCTTGGTTTCTGAAACAATTTTGTCACAAATATTGAAAGGGTCAAGATCTTCCGCAAAAATTATCCTCATAAATCTCCACAATATAGTTCTGCCAATAAGAATTCTCTCAAACATTAACTTAAAACACTTGCTCCCTTCGACCAAAAAATTGAAACTTCATTCAAAAAGTCTTAACTTGTTGGACAGTGTAATGATTTTTTTTAAATAATGTTATTGTTCTTGAAAAATGTCAACGCAATTTCGACCACATTATGAAAAACCAGGTACACAGTTTGGCTATGTTTCAGAATTATATAGACATTTTTTTCGAAAGAGCAAACATTATTAGTGTTCAATTGCTGAGACAATTGCAACTTGTACAGAATGCGCACCAAGCTGGTGCGTGAAATGTTGAGCTGCTTAGATCGATTGCTAGTCGATAGTCCAAGACTGAGTCGCATCTCTCAGTTACGGAAGTCACATTCTCCTCAGTATGCAAAAAAACAAAAAAACAGGTACTGTAGGTGCTTCATTTTGGCCATAATTTCATTAACCGCACTGTTTGGGCTACACAGCAATGGCTTTGGATATACGTTTGCATTAAGGACCGGCCCGGACAAACTTAAAGCCATTTTAATTGTTGTATATAAATTGTATTATCTCGGTGTCGGCGACATGTGGCTGAGTCACATACTGATAGAGTAGATCCTGATCATGGCGCGATATGACTTCGTAGCTGTGGGCTCTTTGTCAACAAAAAATTAAATAAATCACATGATGTTTGGATATGCATGCACACGAATTGAAATTACTAAGCGGTTAGCTGGAATGCAAACCGATCTAACTACATTTTAATTTGGTAAATGACAATGACAATTGCATTGCAATTATACACATTTACATATAAATGCAAAGTTCGAAAGTGGTTCGAACCTTCAAAAGCCATTGTTTGTTATGCCAGTTTGCATTTGTGCAGCGCGTGATATGAACATTTTCACAACGTACATACGTCTGTACGTCCCATCGACCGTAGTAGGCATATAAACGCCGGGGATTTTGAAAATTGAAATTACTTCATTTCGTATTGCATTTCTAATCCCCAAATAAAATGAATCAATTAAATTAAGTGGTTAAATGTTACACACATCGCGGAAGGACACACAGTGAAATTAGTCGCGACTGGATTTTCCGAATCCACTGCATCCCACTGACTCGTGCACCGCACCAGGACTCTGATGCCACAGATGTGCACCATCAGTTCAATGTTTGCTTTTTTATTCATGACAGGGGATTTTAAATAAAATTGAATTGAAATCAAATATTTTGAAAGCTTAGACATGCAGTTGCATGCGATGACATCAACTGTGGCCAAATGTGAAAATTCGATAAATCTGTTTGTGGTAAATACAATTAAGCAGCTCCAGTGAAAGTTGTCAAATAGAAACAGTCGGTTGCACTGCCAGATCTAAGTAATTGTTGACAATGTGGAATGATTACGTCTATTAGGAAGTAGCAGAGTGTTGAAATATTTATAGATGATAAAGCAGTTAATTATAAGCCGCGTAACAAAAACTAAAAGAGGTGTATTTTTACATAAGCTCTCTCGATTGCAATTTCTTATACTATCGATATTTCTATATACGATTGAACTTGAATTTGCTGTCAGATTCGTGCGCCTTTGTACGTCTAACACATAACAATAACAACAAATAATTGATGAAAAGTATTTAATTTCATTACATCTACTTGGCGTTGACTCGTGCATATGCACAATGGGGCAAACCTAATTTGAGAATTCCTAACAGAATTGGAATATTTTATTTTTCAACGTAAAATAGGCGTACGATTTGGTAGCTGATTTTTGTTTCCTCAAAGCTAAATGAAATATGGATGAAATTTAAAAATGTGATCATTTAATTTATCATTTCAATCTATCATTTCAATTTATTTTGGAACCGATGTGTCCCAATATTACTAACTTGATTTCCAAAAACATCTGCTACAAGTTGCGCCAAAAAATGTTATCTCGGAATTTGGTGACAACACGACGAGTGAAATGTTCTACAAAAATGTTTCACGTAATTTCTTAATTAAAATGCTGAACATTGTAAATCATTTCATAAATTTCAATGGGGTCAGAATTACATTTTGAACCTCAGGCCAGTACTTCCGTAGAATTCTGCGTAAACAGCGGTTCACTAACACGTGGACTGCGTTGGTATATCGGGGTAAGGCATTCCACGACTCACAGGCATACAATAGTACGAACTTTACGCAAGAGCTTTCATTTGGTGTTGATTGATATTGCTGTCATGTTCCATATCGGCCAAAGCATACCGAAGGCTTGATTGGCTTCTGCAATTATGCAATACGCCAATATTAAAGCTACCAGTATTCTAGCTCAGCATTGCCTATTTTAAATTTGTTATTGTTGATGATGTTGCATTGCGTTGCATACATTCACTCTTCGATATGTTAGTTCTTATACCAGCTTTCATAGCTTTGGTCTTCTAAGCAGATTTCATCATACTCTAGACTGAGAGAGTTCATAGCTTTGGTCTTCTAAGCAGATTTCATCATACTCTAGACTGAGAGATATTGAACAGTAGATGTGATAATATGCATCCCTGTTAAGACCTCAAAGCCAGTGCCAAGAGCATTATCATGAAATACAAGTCATTTGACATTAGATTATAGGGTATTCAGGGTATTCCAATTTCACAACTTTATCTGTCTGTATTAGTTTAGCATTAACAACCATTTCAAGTTTCCTATAACTATTGATAACTAAGCTACGATAAAAACATAAATAACAAGTATAATTTGCACTTAAATAAATGGTGGCCAACAGCAATGAAAAATAATTTTAAGTTAAATATGTTGGACTTAACCTGGATAATTATCGAGTGCAAGTCAAATTTATGGTTATCCAAAAAAGTCAACACAAAATATTTTTTTTGAAAATTTGTTTTCATACAAATATTTATATTGTAGTTGGTGATAATGTCAAAATATATTTTTTTTAAGTAAAAAATTAACTCTTTATTAACCAAATGTAAATGAGAAACAAGTCAGTAAGCGTCAGTTGGCTAAACAGACCCAGATATACCCTCAATCTCCGATAACAGATAACTTAAACAAATTAAGTTATAAGGACTTCAATTTTCTTAGGGTCGGATAATTTATGTGGCAGATACTGGATGGTTTATGGCACATGGACCCAGCTTTCACGTTTTTATAATAGTTGTAAAAACGATATGTAATATCAATATCAAATTGAACCTGGTTTCAACAATCCGAATGGAAGTTACATTAGATTTATTTTGACCAGATTTTATACCAATACCGTCAATATTTTAGATGCATTGTCTATAAAAACTTTTCCGAATCAAATTTCAGAGTATTCCGATCATCCGTATATAAGTTATAACAGCTTTAGCTTTAGCGTAGATTAGGGTGATTTGTGTGGGAGGTAGTAGAAGGGGCGTGACAAAACACGCCATATTTTATACGCATAATGTTATTATAAGAACTTTATCAAAATATAGCGAATTCCAAATATCCGTGTGGAAGTTACTTTGGTTTTAATTTAACATAGGAATATGGGTAATTTGTGTGGGAGGTACCAGAATGGGCGTGGTAATTCCACCCATCTTCGAACTTAACCCTAGAGAGATAACCTACGTCTGAGAGACGTATGCCTTTTTAATTTTTCGCTCTCCCTCTCTCGAATGTTTGTGCAACACGTTGCTGTTTTTGTTTTTCTCAGTCGTCTACAGTAGCCAATAACGCATTTAAATAATAAAGAAATATATAAAGAATCCATGTAAGTACAAAAAAGGTAAAAAATATTTCCAAAAATGTTGTCACCATAAAGAAAAACTATGATACGTCCCATAGACGTATGGTTATCTTTTCCGTAGCTTCCAATAGGGTTATCTCTCTAGGGTTAAACTGAGTTTGGGAAAAATATTACCATGTGCAAAGTTTGAATTGATTCTTAAATCCTTTCGAGAGTTATCGTGCACTCCCGCCAGCCAGACAGACAGACGGACGGACGGCTCAAACAACTTAAAAAGTCGTTAAATGGATTTGGTCCAAACATACTTAGGGTATTAAGTCACTTCTTCAATGCGTTAAACTTTTTTCTGTTCCAAATGATATATAATCTTTGCAGTGAGAATATAAAAATGGACAAAAATATATCTCATCTCTAATATGTCCAATCCGACAACGCGGAGTAAAGGTTTGAAGCGATAACAAATGTAAAATAATGATCAATAATTATCATAAATGTCATTATTTATTTATTATGAATTACAATACAAAGTAAATTTATATTCTAATTTTGGGTCCAGGGATTGAGCCGGGGTAACTATGACCATTGTAGCTAGTTATTGCAGCGACAGACCAGAGCCTCTGGTGGGAATCGAACCCACAACCCCCACGCTGATAGCCGAGCACGCTACCAACTCGCGCTTAAATGTAATTTTTTTGGGTATGGTTTTGTTCATATTTTTGGGCGATTTTTTTAAATCATAACTGATTGGACCAATGTACTAACACCCTTTCATTTTTTCATTATTTTTTATTGTATTGTATTCCCAGCAAAAAAGAGCATCCAAAGAAGTGAAAAAGATGTTCATAAGTCTATGCAAACGAAGGAGAATTGCTTCTTAGATTCATTTTCAAGAATTTTGTAAACAATTTCAGAAGATTTGTTATAAGTTCATTAATACATAATGTATGAAGAACTTGGCATAACTTTCAGTAAACATATTAACTTAATTTTAGAAAAAAAAAAACATTTTTAAGTTAAATTTTCCTAAATGGATTTTTTTCCATACAAAACGTTTCTGTTTTTTTTCTTACTTAAAACCTTGGAAATATTCTTTCACATAAGTATGAATTCACTCAATTGTAAGAATTTTTTATTAGATCCAAAGAAATGTTTCAAGTAATTTTACTACCCTATTTCTAGTAAATGAACTATGTACTATAGCTTTGAAAGAGGGAAACTTTACTCATATTTAGTTAATTTTCCAACCTTTTAGGAAATTTTTACTAAACTGGAGTAAAATTGTTGAACTAAATTATAGTATGGATTTTACTCAGATTTAGGAATGCTATTTTTCCGAGTGTGTAGTGAAAAATGTTTTTTCTGAATAGTTGAAAACACACATTTAACAATCAATTTTAATGGTGTTATTTAGAACAACTTAATCACTACTTCAGGAATATAAAAAGTAAGCTGACACCTACGCGATAGACAATTTAGTCCTATAGTGTATAGTGGACAAGAAAAACTGTCTTTCATTTCCATCTGAAGATTGTATACTGATTTTAAAACTAATCATCTTATATCTATCTCTATATACATTCTTCTAAAATTAAAAATTGTTTTGTTTTGAAAAACCTTAGAACTTGTAAAACAAATCTTGCGGTTGGTTAAGCGTAATCATATGTTTTTTATAAAAAAGTATAGATTTCTAAAATCTTATTCCGTTACACAATTCATACATTCATGTTTAAAATTATTGAGATACGCTTGTAAAAAATAAAAAGCATATCATTTCATTAAATAAAAAGAGATTTAAAACAAAACTGAATCATTACATTTCTAATGTTTCTGAAATCATCCGGGAGCAGGAATTGGAGTTGTGTTACAAGTTGACACGCCATATTTAGATAATTTGGCATTACTTTTTATTTGCGTATTTTAATGTTATTAAAACAACTTCTTAAACAACTTCTTCATTATTATTATTAAAGCTCAGCATCGCCTTTTTTTAATTTGTTATTGATGATTGTGTTGCGTTGCATACATTCACTCTTCGATATGTTAGTTCTTATACCAGCTTTTATAGCTTTGGTCTTCTAAGCAGATTTCATCATACTCTAGACTGAGAGAGGATCCACCTCATACCCCTGTTGGATCGTTTTGATTTTTTTAGCAATGACGACAAGGACGATATTGAAAAGTAAATGTGATAATATGCATCCTTGTTAAGACCTCAAAGGCAGTGAATAGAGCATAGTCATGAAATACAAGTCATTTGACATTAGAGTAAAGGGTAGCAAATGAAAGGCAGAATATATATTAAAAATACTTCAAATTTCACGCCTTTATCTGTCTGTATTAGTTTAGCATTAACAACCATTTCAAGTTTCCTATAACTATGGATAACTAAGCTACGATAAAAACCCTAAATAAAAAGTATAATTTGCACTTAAAAAATTGTGACCAACAGCAATGAAAAAATAATTTTAAGTTAAATATGTTGGACTTAACCTGGATAATTATCGAGTGTAAGTCAAATTTATGTTTATCCAAAAAAGACAACACAAAATATTTTTTTTGAAAATTTGTTTTATTTGCGTATTTTAATGTTATTAAAAAAACTTCTTAAACAACTTCTTCAAAAGCGGAAAATCATCACACACTGCAACTTCGGAATGACTTTATATGTACATTTGTTGATGCAGTTTAAAAGAACTTCATCCAAAGTACATTTTCAGCGCATACAGCTATTTTCAAAGCACTTAAAATGTTATTCCTCTGGAAGTACTTCCATTTTTTTGCTGGGTTTTAACTGAAACTTCTTTTAGGTGTTGACTGAACATCCGCGCAGAAATAATGCTAATAACACTTGCGGACAGTTCGATTTTTTAAATAAATCGCGCAAAAATCACAAATAATCGAAATATAGCGTTGTTATTTGATCTTATTTTCTTCATTTTGTTGCATGGAGTTATTAGTGCATCTGTCAGCTACTTCCAATGTTTCCCACTGAATCATCGAACATACATGCAGAGAATGTAGGTCTGTGTTTTGTGGGAGAGAACATTCGCTAATGCGTGCTTTTAACACTGAATTTTGATTATATTTCGACAAAATTTGCCATTGATTTTGTGTGTTGCAGAGACTCACGCGCGCACTAAGCTTTTCGCATGTACTGCCAACATACTTTCACTTATTTACAAAGTGCTACATGGAAGAGCAGCGGATCTTGACAGGCCTGAATTTGTTACAATTTTCTACAGTTTTGTTGGACGATTAACAATATATTGTTTTTAAATGACTCTGTAAAGAATGAAAGTAAATTATTAAAACAAATATATCCTTTGGAAATTAAAGGTTCTGTAAAAAGGAAAAATATCAACAAATGAAAAACTGAGTATAGAAAAAGTAAGTTTCTTGGAATCACACTAATGTTAAGTAAATATCTCATATATTGGCGGACTTCGGCCGGGGTTAATGATTTTCTCCTCCGGAGTATATTCAAACCCGGTTTCGCAGAGTAAAGGCTCCCTGCCAGACGTCCTTGTGCTTTCTAGTCGTTTTGAGATGGTCATAACGCCTAAACAACAAATTGGACGTTACGTTCTTTTTGGGGATCCGACGAAGGCCAACCCAGCCCGTTTCCCGCCGTTGTCTCAGTCGTGCTCGTACATAGACATACACACATATTGTACCCAATTTGGGTCATCGATTTTTATTTCATCAAAAAAAAAGAGGAACGCGAACACTAAAAACAGCAACAATTGGGTTGTTCGTTTTAGTCATTCAAGCGACTTTAACTAATTAAAATGTACAATTGACTGTAACTGTGACTGTGTGTACAAGGCACAGTGTTACGAAAGCGTTTGCAATGAAAAATCTATCTAATCTAATCTATCTCGTTTGATGTTGATGCATTCCGGTGCTTTCCTTCATTGAAGTCTAAGACTCCGATTTCGAATGGCATTGATATCGGAACACTGTGCTCGCAATGAGAGTTGGTTGAACGAAAATGCGAACGCATTTTGCTCTCTAATCTATTAACAAAGAATTCCAAATATGTGTTTTCGATTATTAGAATTTTAAACATTAATACCAGTCATTGCAAAGTATTGGCCGAACCGAAAATGCTAAAATGATTCCAATGTGGTGGGAGGGAGCGAAGCGATGTGCAACTGCCAAACAATTTGCTGTCCAATTAGATTGTTCTGCTTTAATGATAATTTCAACGAAGTGAAAGTGTCGGGCGTATATTGGAGGATGGGAACATGGGGATTGGTTTCAGTAGATAATCTGCATTCGGTACTTACAACATAAGAGCAGTTAAATTGAACGACTAACGTATAATTTTTATTTTATAATTCTCCTATTCGAAGCTGTGCAGCAAATGGCAAAAAATAATCTATAAAGCCGTAGATTGGCTTAATCGAAACTTCAAAGTGCGCTCTATTTATACCAAAGAATTCGTTGGGAGTAAAAATGGGATGATATCTTACGGAAAAAATGCAACAACGATAACCTGAGTTTGCGGCATATAAAGATATGGGCAACAGTAAATTTAATATAATTGTCATTTTTACTATTTAAACGGGTTTTTGACAAATGAATAATTAGTTTTTGTGACATTTATTTATTACTGAGTAGCGAAATTAAATTAGTCTGGTATGTATTCCGAGTGTAAATGTAACATGATCTGGAAAATTTGACCAGGATCCGATGACAAATGTAGATTTTACAGAGGCAATAGGATAAATCGGACGAACATTTGTAGGCGTCCTATAACAACAACTGGGGGTGGTACCATGGTCCTATATAGTTTTCATTCTCTGTAGGTATTCCTATTTGAAATATTAAATGATCTGCAAGATTTGATAAAGGTCTGATGTATGATGTAGGTTCTAGCTCCTTTTGGAAGGACGCTACATTAAAACGTGGACCCATATAGATCACTTATAACTTAACTTTTTATAAAAAATGGTCGCGATAAATGCAACTTTTTTTAATGCGCTGAAATTAGGATTTTCTTTTACTTTTTCTTTTTATTGTTTTATTTTCAGAAGCATACACACTTACAATGAAACAACACAAATTCCCATGGACTTAAAATTTACTCAGTGACTTTTCCACAGAAGAAATCGACAAATCAACCTTGCAAGATATTTTTGACAAACCGAAGTTATTAATATCTCAGAAGACTCATAATGCCTTGTTTCATAATGTCGAACGTTACACGCTTCAACAACGCATTGAAATTATTAAAACTCATGAATGAAAATGATCCGGAATTCAATCGAAAAATCATCTTGACTGATGAGACCTATTTCCACCTCGGTGGCTACGTCAACAAGCAAAATTGTCGCATCAGGGGCTCGGAAAACCCAAGAGTTATTCTTGAGAAGCCTATCCATCCTCATCGTGTGACTGTTTGGCGCGGCTTATGGTTCGACGAGGTCATTGGACCTTTCTTTTTCGAAAATGAGGTTGGATCAAGAGATACGGTGAATGGATTGCGCTATCGAGAGATGATTGATCAACAAGACGGCGCTACGTGCCACACAAGCAACGAAACCATTGCTCTTTTACGGGAAAAGATTCTGGACCGTGTTATATCTCGAAGAGGTCATCACAATTGGCCACAGAGATCTTGTGATTTAACACCTTGCGACTTCTTCCTTTGGGGCCACGTGAAAGATAAGGTCTACGCCAATAGAATTCGTGAGGCTATCGAGGACATAGGGCAGCCACTTTGCGATTTGGTTGTGGAAAATTTCATGAAAAGGATATGGTTCTATAAGCGTGGTCGTGCTGGCCATTTGGCTAATGTTGGTTTTCATTATTAACGGCATTCCTTCCTCTTTATTATGAAATAAATATCCGATCATTTATCTCAAAATTTTTTTGAATACCAATATAACACCTCTTGTTGGAAAACCCAGTATTTTCAAAAAATCGCTACAATTTTTTCTGTTGTTATGCTTTAATTAAATAAATTAATAATTATTTTAAATAGGTCTTATGCGTTAAAAAATAAAAGATAGAACGATAATACTATATTTCAGTTAATGCAACTGGCTTGATTCCCTATCGGTTGCGCAAATCGAGCTTTTAAATAAAAATCAATGTGTGTCTGTATGTTTCGTATATGGTACCAAACCGATGGACCGATTCGCTTGAAAATTTTACAATATATTAAAACTATCAAAAATTACTCATTTTATCTTCCAAAGCATACGAAATAGAGGAATCAGGGAGAATGAAACCGTACAACGCAGGGTAAAATATGAAGAAGTTTAAAAATTTCACATTTGCAAAGTGACCAGATCTGGTGGGCCATATTTAATAAAACTTATATATATATATATATATGCTTACCATTTTTATTACCTGGCACGTTGTTACAGCTTTTAAAATTACCATCGATTTCCCAAATCGCAAATATATGAATCATAAAAAATTGTATTATATTAAGATGTTTGAAAAATTCTTTTTTCTGAAGTTTTTATAGAAATATTTCTTATTGAAATCGTACCCTTTTGGATTTCTATCCTGAAATTTTCACATCACATACATAATCAATTTGGGAATTCGTTGGTAATTTGAAAAGAAATTTAAATTGGTGAGCTGATAGTCAAACATGTAACATAAAAATAAAATATGAAGAAATATAAAGAAATTGTTAAACTGCAAATATGTATGAGCTGTAACAATTGCCAGATGTCATAATCTTTAAATTTCGTGCACACAGTTCGGTTTGAATGATTTTAAAAAATTGATTGACAAATTTACCATTTGCATTTAAAAAAATAATTTAATAAATTTTTTAATCGAATTTAAAATATTTTGTGAATCAACAGAAAGCATTTGTTTCAAATAACACTTCCGACTGGCAAAGCACAACTTACCTATTCGCCTGTTGAGTATTATCTATTGAAAATCTTTGCCACAAAAACACAAACAACGGCAAACTTTAACAAACAGTTTATGTGTCGTTTTATTACAACAACTGACACAGGGACTGACTTTATAATTTGAATTTTAATTTAATCGGATATTTATTTTCAATTCATTTTGGCAGCAACTCATTTAAAGCGTGCAATAATTGCACACAAATATATGTTTTAAATATGATTTCCATGAATTGATTTTAGCACCAATCGATTTGATTTTTGTACCTGTTTCCAAAATTTAATTAAATATAATATTAAATAACTTATAGCCTAAAGTACGATGTGAAAATGTACAAATTGCTAACCACTAAAATAGTAGCACATTTTCTAATATTGATTTATAATATTACAATATTTGTTTTAATATAGATTTTAAAATGTATGTGAGTCTTTTTCAATGTTTTAAAGTGTGGTTATGGGAAATGGTGATACTGTGCCCAATTTTGTGCGACTGAGGTGTGATTATCACTCTTCTTCAGGAACTTTTGACCGAAAAGTGGTCTGCTGCTAACTCGTAGATAGTAGCAAGATGAGATCGAATAAGAATTTAAATTTAAAAAGATATAATATGTGTGGGATTATCTGAAAAACGGATAAAAATTTTAAATTTTCAGTGAAAGCGATGTTGGCAAGTGCGGCAATTGAGTCTAGTTCATTTGTGTCCATCTGTTGAACCAATATTGTGGCATTGAGAGCAGATACAAATTTACTCTCATATGTACGGCAGTTTGGCCTTCATACATTTTTGGAATGACCACTTTGATCGTCTGCTCTAGTAATTGAAATTCGATATAACGGTGATCGAAGAATGAGTGATATGATAATCCTCTCCAACCTTTAATACGATCAATTAGTGAGTCATTAGCAAAGTGACATCTTGAATCTCCCGCCTGACTCTGGTAACAAATGTTGTCTCATTGCCTTGTTAGTAGTAAGAATAGAATAACCAATATATCACCTCAATGAGCACAATGAGCATTTGCGTCAGCTCCCAATATCAAATCACGTCTTTCGCTGGTTACCTTTTCTATAATTTTACCTGGACACTAGGCGGCTGTTTGGTCCTTATTATTAAAAAATGGTAAAAGAAATATGTTAAAATCCTTTCTTCCCACACTCAGAATAATAGCATTCCTAAATCTGTGTAAAAATCATACTTCAATTTAGTTCAACAACTTTACTCCAGTTTAGTAAAAGTGGGAAAATTAAATAAGTATGTAAAGTTTCCATCTTTCAAAGCCAATAGTTTATTTACTCAAAATAGGGATTTCATTAGATCTAATAAAAAATTCTTACAATTGAGTAAATTCATACTTGTGTGGAAGATAATTTCCAAGGTAAGAAAAATATTAAGAAATTTTTTATACGGAAAAATCCATTTACATTTAAGTATTAATGAACTTATAAAAACTCACTTTAAATTGTTTAGAAAATTCTTGAATATTACTCTAATCTCATCCCTTCCAGAGAATTATTTCTATAATACTTCAAGTATTATTCTAAACAACCACTACAACGGCGCCTATCTTGCCTTCGCAGCAAACACGGAGTAAAACCTTAACTCTTTATGGCAGAGGTATCATGAAACTTTTGAGAAATATCTCATGTTTTCATTTGTATACCCTCCACATCCAGGGGTATACTGACTTTGTCATTCCGTTTGTAACACCGTGAAATATCGACCTGAGACACTATAAAGTATATATATTCTTGATCGTTATAAAATTCTAAGACGATCTAGCCATGTCCGTCCGTCTGTTGGAAGCACGCTAGCATCTAAACCAAAGGAGCTAGGACGTCCAAATTTTCCATAATTGCGTCTTATAGTCGTAGATCGATGGCCAAAATCGGCACAAAGGGAACAATTTTTCCCTCACAAGGACTAAAAATACCCATAATAACCCCTAATATTTAAGAGTATTTAAGCATATTTTTTCAATATGTCTGCTTGAACTTACTTGATATTGGGTATGCGCATTTCCCTTATAACAAAAGTGATTTTTATATGGGAAAAGGATAAAAATGGTACATATTAAACGACAACAGCTAGAAACACGAAACACGGTGTGTACATTCCTCTAATTGAGTAGATACAGATACATAAAAGTTTTTTTCCAAATTCGTACTTTTAAGGGGTAAAATTGGAATGGAGGAATAAAAATGGTACCAACCAAACGGCTGCACATAGAATAATGAAATTCGGTGTATACATTCCTCTGATTGCGTAGACACGTAAAATAAACGGATTTTTCGAAATTCGTACTTTTTGGGGTTAAAATGGAATAAGAGGATAACAATAGTACCAATTAAATGACAATTAAAGTCATGAAATTCGGATTATACCATCGGTGTGCTTTTTTGAAGTCGTACTCTTAAGGGGGTAAAATAGGAAAAAAGGGATAAACATTGTACCAATCATGGAATTCGGTGTATATATTCATCTGACTGCAGAGACACGCAAAATAAAAAGATTTTTCCAACTTCGGATTTTTTTACTTTTACGGCAAAAATTGGTTGAATCATGAAGTTAGGTTATTTTGCACTATGACTTGAGTAAAGGATTTTCAAAATGTTTACTTTTGGAATTAAAATAGAATGGGTGCTACAACCAAATGTAGCACCCACTTTCTACCAATATTAATGGTATTTAAGCTTTTTGAAAGTATTTTTTTTAGTTGACTTGAAGTATTATTTCGATATGTAAACGTATTGGTATCCCTGCCTTATAAGCGTGATTTGAAATAATAAAAATATTATATCTATTTATAAAACTATTTTTTCAATATTTGTATTTTTACTAGTTTGTATTAGTTTTGCTACTCTGAAACAAAATTATTTTAGTTAAATTTAACTTATTTAGGTGCACCTTTTTCCTAGTATCAAGTAAAATTTTCCTCAGTTTTAAGTTGTTTTGAGGAAAAAATCGGCAAATTTGTACGCAGTTTAAGTAAATATTTACTTGATTTGAGTGAAAACTTACTTAGTCTTAGGGAAATTTCAGCAACATTTTACTTAGATTTAGTAAAAAACCAGTAAGGAAAGGCTAAAGTCGGGCGGGGCCGACTATATGACACATTCCACTTTCTATCAGAATACAATTCAATTCGGAAAAAAAGTTAAAACGGGAAGAATTTTTGAATGTTTCCTAATCATAGGCTAATATGTCCTGGTTCAATTTGTCAAATAGAGAAGAATATTTGTATCAAGGCTATATCCAAACATGGAATGAAGTGACCCATTTCACAATAGGTTCTTCCAGTTCTCAATTTGAAGTAATTCGGTGAAAATTTGGTGGTTTCGGGGGCGGAAAAATCTAGCCGGAAGCGAAATTTGTATAGGAACTATATATAAATCTGAACCGATCTGACTCATTTTCATCCTGGGTGTTTCTCATGGAAATATACGATATTTTGCCAAATTTGAAGAAGATCTGTTTAAATATGTGGCTTCTACAGCAGAAAAAGTCAAATCGGGAGTGAAATTCGTATGGGGGCTATATTTAAATCTGAACCGATCTGGAACATTTTCACCGTGAGTGTTTCTAGTTGAAATATAAGATGTTTTGCCAATTTTGAAGAACATCTGTTAAAATATGTGGTTTCTAAGGCAGAAAAAGTCAAATCGGGAGTGAAATTCGTATGGGGGCTATATCTAAATCTGAACCGATCTGGAACATTTTCACCGTGGGTGTTTCTAGTTGAAATATAAGATGTTTTGCCAATTTTGAAGAAAATCTGTTAAAATATGTGGTTCTACACCAGAAAAAGTCAAATCGGGAGTGAAATTCGTATAGGGGCTATATCTAAATCTGAACCGATCGGGCTCATTTTCACCGTGGGTGTTTCTAGTTGAAATATACGATGTTTTGCCAATTTTGAAGAACATCTGTTAAAATATGTGGTTTATACAGCAGAAAAAGTCAAATCGGGAGTGAAATTCGTATGGGGGCTATATGTAAATCTGAACCGATTTTCTTCAAATTAAATAGCGTTCGTCCTTATCCCGAAAAACTTTGTTGTGCAAAGTATCATTTGGTTCTGGCTGCAAATGCGACCTGTACTTTGATTACAAGAATAGATGGACAGACGGACGGACATTGTTAAATCGACTCAAAAAGTGATTCTAAGTCGATCGGTATAATTAACAATGGGTCTATCTCGCTTCCTTTTGGGTGTTACAAACAAATGCACAAAGACATAATACTCTCGTGGAGTGTATAATTACTTAGTTGGAGTAAAAATATACTTAGTTTTAGGAAACTTTTACTTAAATTTAGCATTTAATTGGCTTGAGGAAAAATTTACTTAGATTCAGGAAAATTTCAGCAAAATTTTACTTAGATTTAGTAAAATTGTACTTGGTTTGAGGAAAAACATACTGGAATTTTCCTCAGTTTGAGTAAATATTTACTTGGTTTGAGGAAAATTGAACTAGAATCAAGTTCAAAGCATGTACTACTTTCAGGGAAAACTTTGATATGAGGAAATTTTGTTTTAGCGCTATACGAACTTCAATTTTCCTAAATTCTAGTTAATTTTAACTCATTATAGGGTTCACTTTTTTTCTGAGTGCAGGATTTAAGTTCTAGTTTTACCGACCTCCTTAGCTAAAAGCAGTTTAAAATTTGGTGTCCTCAATCCACAAACATTTTCTTTAACTATCCATGGTTCCTGGATCAGGACAATGTCAGCGCCACCATTCGAAAGAGCAGTACTAAATCAGCTTCGCAATGATGGAGGTAAATGTGGAGCATTTGGAACAATCCAATTTGAAGTTCACTCAATTATAATTCTATTTCTTATAGAATTCCATTTCTTATAGAAAATTCTATAAAATTGAATCAGATTTCTAAGATTCAATATTAAAAAGTGTTTGTGTGGATAATGGCACGTCTTAATAACATCAAAGTTTTTGATTCCTATGCTTACGATTTAAAGTTTGCATAGCAAACCACAAACACCTACTGTTTTGCATGTCGAATCAATGGATTCTGCTATTCGAGCTAATGCCAGGCAGTAAGGGAAATTCGTCTTTAAGCCATGCCAGAAACCAGGATATTTACCCTTTACGGCATACAAAGACAAAGTCCAAACTAAAATATATACACGACTCCGTATGTGCACAACTTGTACTTGGAATGGGGAGTGGGAGGGGGCGAGATGGGACATCATTTCCATACTCGCACAAAGAGTGTGGGATCTCTAGTATCTATGGATATGATTGGCAAAATGGAGGCAGTGAGCATCCATCGATAATAGACTTAAAGTGTTCAAATGTTTCTAGGATACGTCGTTCTTGTTCCTTTCGTGCCTCGTTCCACATTGATTTTGATGCTGTATAAGGACACAAATTGTGTGCTGCGTGTGTGTGCGCTGGGTGGGTGTATGGTGTATATGTCCAAACAACAGTAACCCACCCAAAGCCGGTCGACATTTGCTTTCATATTCCGATGCTTCAGCAGCCCAGCCTACTTCAGTGCTGTTTGAGAGTCCATTAAATATTATGACTGTTGGGAATTGACTTGACTTTCTTTCTGTGTTTCCATAGCGGACTAAATTTTATTAAGCATAATTTTTAAATCCTCTAAGAATGCTCTCCTTCATCCGCCTGGTCCTTCAAATTAAATTCAAACTGAGATTTTGTTCCGAAAGAATGATTAAATTTACAGTTATGGGAATTGTAGAGTCCTTTTTAATTCCGCAACATGTCTGACACAAAGTTATTGATATGCGGACAGACGAGCATTGGCAACTGTTTGACACACTTTGGATTTGGGAGGGAAAAGTCTTTAATATTGAAATACATAACTTGCACATTAAAAAGTACGTACGGATATTAGTGGATTGTTAAATATGAAATGTGAAGTGGCAATAACCATTAAAACATTAAAAACGAGGGCACTGACGGAAAATATTGCAATTTAAATTTAAAGGCATTAAAAGTCAATAAAACCGTTTTGAGAGTGTCATAAATAAGTTTATTTGAAAGAGTATTCCAAGAGCCCAGCCCAATATGTCATCATTGCCGGTAAATGCGAATGAATCCGTTTAGGAAATTAGCATTAATTATGTGGTAATTATTACCGCCTAGCAAAAAGGAAATTTCCAAGTCTGGAAAATGCCACAATTTTATAAACATTTTGATACATTTAAATGCCATCAAATTGCTACAATACTGTAAGTAACACTATGTCTATGTATAACATTACCGGCTGTGCGTTGACTTTATAAATCGAAAACTGTATTTATGGATTTTTTTTATTTCTTTGCTAAAAATCCACTTTTCGTCGAAGATCTTTTTCTTCTTACTTTGGAAATTTAAGTCGTAACTAAATTTACATATTAGATAACAGAATATTTTATTTGCAATGGTTCGAGTTTTTTATAACTTTTTTAAATATTATTTTTCTTTTTTTTTCAAAATTTGGAACTTGGAACAAGAGTGATTTGAAGATAAATCGGCAATTAGGACACGGCCCCTTTTCATTATATAAAATTTAGCACGTTTGTTCTCCGAGTTGATGCGAAATAAAAATGATTCGTAAAAGTTGACAATTTACAATGTTTCTAGAAATAGATGCACTAATTTAAATTGAATTATTGTCTGCATGCATCAACGACTTATAAAACCTTAGGCATCATCGGAAAGCTCCTAACGACTGCTTTGGAACGATGGACAATGTTATGTCCATGTCATGGTGGAACAAGGATGTTCATTACATACATAATATAACGTCAATTGGAAAATTTTCAGAAAATAGCCAACAATGACAGCTAGAGTGTTAAGATCTTCTTCAAAAATGATCTTCATACAATTTCACAATATAGTTGTGACAATAATAATTCTCTCAGACATTAACTTACAACAAAAACGTGTTCTTTTAGAATTATACGGTCGCTATTATGTACTAATCAAAGAGTCTTAATTTGTTGGACTGTGTTATCATTTCTTCTTTTTTCTCTGCATTTTGTGAAGAAGACATGAGAATTTCGAACAATGTACCAAAATAATTGAATTTTATTTTTCAACCCGAAATTGATCACATTTGGAAGACGTCTTAAAAAGTACGTATATGCGAAGAAGGAAATGACAGCATATCATTTTTCATAGCTAATCAAAAAATCCCCAGTAATTATACTGTATTTAATAATAATAAATAATAATAATAATTATTATTATTTTATTTATGCGAAACGGTATAATCAATTTAAATCATATATTAGCTCCTTCTTCGCCACCCTGTAGAAGTTATGTAGTTTTATAGAAGCACATGCCATTTTCACGTATGACTAAATCAATTTAAGCAAAAAATCTTAAAAAATCGTGTGCCTTGATTTTTTTAAATTCCCTAGTTCCATAGATTTTCTCCAAATAGATCTTGTTGCCAATTTTTTAATGAATTTCTCATGCCACGTAAATATTTAATAATTATTTAATATTAAGGAAACTTTAAAGAAAATACTAATAACAATAATTAAAAAAAATATCCAAATAAAGATTTTGTTTATTTTACGAAAATAAAAAATATAATTTTTTAGGTCCCAAACACAACATTGTTCTGATGCAACATTGTTGCTGTCTTTATTTATTATACCCTCATTCTACAGAGGGTATATATGATTTGGGACAGACAAACGCATCGAAGGAGTGGCTTAAGACCCTAAGTATGTTTGGACCAAATCCGCTTCATGACTTTTTATGTTGTTTGACCCATGTCCGTCCGTCCGTCAGTCTGGCTGGCTTGTGTACACGATAACTCTCGAAAGGTATGCTTCTGTGTTATCATTTTCCGGTTTCAGATCTGTTTCCACACACCGACATGTGACCACATGAGCGTTTATATACTTTTAAATTGCTTTGGAGAGGATTATAACCTGGCGGTGGCATTGATTCTGTCATCATCTCCATCTTTTCTAGAGCTATGTGCTTATAATTTGCTCATCAAGATGTTTCTCCCGTACGTTGGTAGTTCGTTAAGTGTATAATCAATCTCAACGTATACTATCGTGGAACAAGTAACAAAGGCTAATGATGGGAGAACCGACCTACATAAGTGATTGTGCAAACTAAACATAGATTTGTATACACCTCACGAGAGTATTATGTCTTTGTGCATTTGTTTATAACACCCAAAAGGAAATGAGATAGACCCATTGTTAATTATACCGATCGACTCAGAATCACTTAAATCGATTTAGCAATGTCCGTCTTTTTGTCTGTCCGTCTGTCTGTCCATCTATTCTTGTAATCAAAGTACAGGTCGCAATTGTAGCCAGAATAAAATGAAACTTTGCACAACGAAATGAAACGGGATAAGGACGAACGCTATTTAATTATACGAATTTCACTCCCGTTATGACTCTTTTCACTCTAGATACCACATATTTTTTTCAAAATTGCAAAACATCTTATATTTCAACTAGAAACACCTGTGGTGAAAATGTGTTAGATCGGTTCAGATTTATATATAGCTTCCATACAAATTTCGCTGACGACTTGACTTTTTCGGCACCAGAAACCACGTTTTTTCATCGAATTTCTGCAAATTGAGCATAACACGTTATACTTGAACTGGAAGAACCTATTGTGTAAGTTAGTTTGTTTGGATATAGCCCCGATACAAATATTCTTCTCGATTTGACAAATTGGGTCAAGTTATATTAGTGTATGATTAGGAAACATACCAAAATCCTTCCCGTTTTCACTTTTTTACAAAGCACAAAGCATAGTACCCTAACGGAGGGTATAAAAACTGTCGCTCGGTTTAAATACTCTATATTGGAAATTGAGTCAGCAGTTTATTCGTTACCAACATTAACAGTAGCTTACAATGACCTGTTCCCAGGACTTGTCTGGAATATAAAATTAGAACATTTCTGCTACACAATGGGAAAGATAATGAAAAACATATTCTAGATTATGTATTAGACTTTTGAAGCCTTAGACTACTGCACCACACACATTCAGAACCACCACCGCAACCTCAACTGCTCACGTAGTGACTCTCGCATGTGGGTTACGTACGTAATTGTACATGTATGTATGTACGTAAAGTACATATTGAATTTCATGAAAAGGATTTTCGGCAAATATGACTTTCGAAGGTTTCAAAATGGGCAAAGCCTTTTGAAAATATTTTGATTTCCCTGAATACGTGAAGTCATAAGAGCAGCATATGGTTTCATAAATATTGAATAAATTAATGAACTCACTCACTGTGTGCTGACCACATTCTGGATACGTGGTGTGTTGTCAATATCAACTACTTTTCAACACTTGTGCACTTACACGGCCAGGCATAGGTATCTTCTCGACAAGAGTCTTGTATTAAATTAATTTTGAATTCTATTTCCAATGAGCTTCCTTCCGAGTTAACATCTGTGACAACATTTCAATAAATGGTTTAATGGTTCTTCGAGGACGGAAGTTTTTCTTAAATTACCTCAAAGTAAGCAATAATCTTTTAGCATATGTACATTAGGATGGGTCACAAAAATAAATTACAACGGTCACCTCCCAGAAATCAAGATTGGATTGTTAAACGATGATCTGCTAAATATTTCGTCACTGGGTTAAACCATCTGTGAGATAAACGCTCCTGAAAACACCTCTAAAAATCATGATTTTTCCTTGTATTTTTTACCCTCCACCTCCAGGATGGAGGTATACTAACTTTGTCATTCCGTTTGTAACACCTTGAAATATCGGTCCGTCTGTTGAAAGCACGCTAGCATCTAAACGAAAGGTACTAGGACGCCCATATTTTACATAAATGCGTCTTATAGTCGTATATCGGTTGGGATTAAAACTGGGCGAAATCGGCAAAAAGGGAACAATTTTTCCCTCACAAGGACTAAAAATAACCATAATAATCTATATATATATAAAAATGAATCTGTGTTTGTAAGTTTGTGGGTTTGTTTGTTTGTTCTTTATAGCATCCTAAACTACTGGACCGATCTTCTTGAAATTTTCACAGTATGTTCATGCTGTACCGGTGGTGAAAATAGGCCAAATAATTTTTTGATATTTTCAGTGGGTGTGGCACCTGGATTTATTCGTTTTGCAGCTAGAGTCTTGAATTTGAAAGTTTGCACAGTTTTGGCAAAAATGGGCGGTATTGAAAAAGTGGGCTTGGCACCTTCCATAGGAAGATAAAACCTATTATTGAATATTGTCAGTTCTATGACAACTGGAGTGCTGAAATTGTTTGTAAGTGCATCTAGCATCAATGTGGATAGTTTTGCCAAAAATGGACGGGATTGGAAAAGTGGGCGTGGCACCTTACATACGAAGTTAAAACCTATTATTGAATATTGCCATTTCTATGATACCTAGAGTGCTGAAATTTTGTGTAAGTGCATTTAGCATCAATGTGGATAGTTTTGCCAAAAATGGGCGGTATTGGAAAAGTGGGCGTGGCACCTCACATACGAAGTTAAAACCTACTATTGAATATTGCCATTTCTATGATACCTAGAGTGCTGAAATTTTGTGTAAGTGCATTTAGCATCAATGTACGTAGTTGTGCTAAAAATGGACGGCATTGGAAAAGTGGGCGTGGCACCTTACATACGAAGTTAAAACCTATTATCGAATATTGTCAGTTCTAAGACACTTAGAGTGTTGAAATTTTGTGCAAGTGCATCTAAGATCAATGTGCGTAGTTGTTCAAAAAAATGGGCGGCATTGGAAAAGTGGGTGTGGCACCTCCAATTTTCGAATATATTCGGTTCTATGACAGATACAATACTGCATTTTTGTGTGAGTGCATCTAGCATAAATCTGCGTAGTTGTGCCATAAATGGGCGATATTGGGATAGTGGGCGTGGTACCAGACGAAGTTAAAACCTTTTATCGAATATTGTCAGTTCTATAACACCTAGACTACTGAAAATTTGTGTGAGTAGATCCAGTGTAAATAGTTGTGCCAATATCGACGGAAATTGGATGTGACTCTTCCCATACGAAATTAAAACCTGTTTTAGAGTATATTCGACACCGAAATTTTGTTTGAGTTAATTTATTTATAACCTACATAGACAATATACAAATGGGCGGGATTTGAAAGATGGAGAATCTTTGATTTGAATTTTGTAAAATTACATGTTTTCTTTAGTAAAGAAAGGTACCAAAAAAGGAAATATTAATTCGTCAAAAGACGACTTATGTCAAGAAAACGGAAATTAAATTATTTTTTTAGTTTTTGTGTTGTATGATTAGTGAACAATTTGATTGACTTTCTATGTGTTGTGAATGTAGTACATTGAAATTCCTATTAGATTAAGTAAGTTCTTCTTAAGTAGGAAGTTTATTGTTTTGGTAATGGAAAGGAGGAGAATCATACTGAACTTAAAATCAATTTGATTTTTGGCATTTCTTCCTTTATTTGCCCTAAACTAAAGTTCTATTCTTCAATATTCTCCCTGGAACATATCCATTTCTTTAATATCTCGGGGAAGTACCTTGATTACAAGTGGAAAAAATCACAAGAAACAAGTAAGAAGGCGTTAAGTTCGGCCGGGCCGAATCTTATATACCCTCCACCACGGAGTGCATTCCACAGTATTACCAGTAGATTAAAGAATGTCGCGGGAATGCGAATTGCAAATATCAAGTAAATACAAGCTAATATGTTCAAAAAACATGCTGAAATACTCTAAATATTAGGGGTATTTTCAGTACTTGTGAGGGAAAAAATTTTCCCTCTGGACCGATTTCGTCCACTTTCAATCCCAAGCGATCTACAACCATAAGACACATTTAGGAAAAATTTGAACCTTCTAGCTCATTTCGTTCGGCCGCTATCGTGCTTTCAACAGACAGACGGACATGGCTATATCGTCTTAGAATTTTACCACGACCCAGAATATATATACTTTATGGGGTCTCCGATAAATATTTCAAGGTGTTACAAACGGAATGACAAAGTGAATATACCCCCATCCTGGAGGTGGAGGGTATAAAAACAATATGAAACCTGGTTTTACTTTCCGCCTGTTTTTCTGCCTGGCGAAGCGGGCGGGGGTTCAGCTAGTCCCTTATAAAGGGTGATTTTTTAAGAGCTTGATAACTTTTTAAAAAAAAAAACGCATAAAATTTGCAAAATCTCATCGGTTCTTTATTTGAAACGTTAGATTGGTCCATGACATTTAGTTTTTGAAGATAATTTCATTTAAATGTTGACCGCGGCTGCGTCTTAGGTGGTCCATGCGCTTAGTCCAATTTTTTCATTTCCACGTTTTTGAGTAACAGAGACCCAATTAGTGCGAACGGCGACGAATCGAAAATTGGTGGTCATCATTAACACTGGCCGATACAGCTGCGATATTTTCTTCAGTTCGCACTCTACGTAAGCGTGTTGGTGGTTTAATGTCCAACAATGTAAATTTGGTGCGAAATTTAGTCACAATAGCCCGAATAGCCGCTTCAGTGGGTCGATTAAACTGACCATAAAATGGAAGCGCGCAATGAACTTTCTTAACAGAGCACGCATTTTGATAATAAAATTCAATAATTTGCAAGCGTTGTTCGTTTGTAAGACGATTCATGATGAAATGTCAAAGCATACTGAGCATCTTTCTCTTTGACACCATGTCTGAAATCCCACGTGATCTGTCAAATACTAATGCATGAAAATCCTAACCTCAAAAAAATCACTCTATATTTTACAGTATTTTGGCATGTTTTTTCAATATATCTGCTTGTACTTACTTGATATTGGGTATGCGCTTTCCCCATATAACAAATAGGCGTACCATAAAATGTTTCTCATTCGTAGGGGATGAAATGGGACTTAAAGGGATAAAAATGGTACCTATCAGACGACAACACCTAGAATCAAATTTGGTATGTATGTTCTTCTAATTGAGTAGATTCATAATACAAAATTATTTTTTCAAAATTCGTACATTTAAGGGATAAAATGGGAAAAAGAGGGATAAAAATGGTACAAACCAAACGGCTGCACCTAAAATAATGAAATTCGGTGTATACATTCCTCTGATTGTGTAGACACGTAAAATAAGGAGATTTTTCGAAATTCGTACTTTTTGGGGTTAAAATGGAAAAAGGGGATAAAAAAGGGGATACCAACCAAATGACCGCATCTTTAGTCATGAAATTCGGAGTATACAGTATTTTTCAGAATTCGTACTATTAAGGGATACAATGGGACAGAGGGATAAAAATGTTACCAATTAAACGGCTACAGCTAGAATGAAGAAATTTGGTGTGTACATACCTCTAATTGCGTAGACAAGTAAAATAAAGGGATTTTTAGAAAGCCATACTTTTAAAGGGGTAAAATGGGAAAAAGGGATAAAAATGGTACCAACCAAATGGCCGCAGCTAGAATGACGGAATTCGGTGTACACATTCGTCTGACTGCATAGACAAGCAAAATATAAATATGTTTCCAAATTCGTATTTTTTATTTTTTAATCATGAAGTTAGGTTATCTTGCACTGTGTACGTGGGAAATAATTAATTTTCAAAATTTGTACTTTTGGAATTAAAATGCATGGAAATACAACCAACTGTAGTGTTTAAGTTTTATTGAAGATTGCTGTCTTATATTTACTTTTTGACTTGAAGTATAGGGTCCGCAAAATAACTTTTTTTTGAAAATGCTATAAAAAAACTACTGAATATTTTCTCAAATTTCTGTTTTTATTTGAAAGTACAATCCTTCCGGTTAATAATGGAAAATAATTTCATTCAAATGGCTGCCTCGGGCACCACACAAATAATAGTACAACGGTTGAATAGTTGAAAATAAAACGTTAGATGGACCCTATACTATTTCGATATATATTATAAACGTATTGGTAGTTTTGCTAAGCGTGGTCTGAAATAATAACAATTTTATATTTATTTATAAAATTAGTTTTTCAATATTTGTATTTATTTTGGTTTGGCTATATTAAAAAATTGACGTTGGCACTTCTACGAAAATCGACAGCCTCTGTGTTTTTTTTTTCTGAATTAATAGACCCTTGGAAGCACTTTAAATAAAAATTGAATTTATTGTCTTAGAATAACTCATTGTTCGTTTAGATTGATTTTTGGTGGGTTTTCAAAGTGAAAGCTACAAACTCATATTTCTTGGGAACATTTTGTAAAAGGTGTTATGAAAAATAAATAGAAGGAATCAATAACTGTCCACTGATGCCTAAATGATAAATATCGGACAATAAATGACGTCACTGACTCCATATTAGTGAAATAATTTAATACAAGAGATGGATTTTCAGAGCTAAAATGTTCAAACTCTTTTTACCAAAATGAGAGCTGCGACGTCAATTTCCTCCCGATGTTCATCATATAGGCATCATTCGAAAGGTATTGACTGCAGCTATTTTATTTATATAATACTAACACCAAATAGCTGTAAACGTCAAAGAATTCGACCAATAAGTTACTCAAAGACAAATGGACAAAAATGCAACGTAAAAAAATACCTGGGAAAAACTTGATTTTTGGAGGTGTTTTCAGGTGCGTTTAGCTCACAGATGGCTTGACCCAGTGACGAAATATTTTGCAGATCATCATTAAACAATTCAAACTTTATTTTCGTGTGGTGTCTGGAAATTGTTTCTCCATATGTATGGCCCGCGACCCAGCCTAATGTACGTGTGTCTACATCCATACATCCATTTAAAAGATTCTTGGATGTACAAATATTTGAAGACTTTAGAATTCTTAAATATTTATACGCACATCTGATGCCCACGACTATGGTACTGACAAAGAAGGCCGTAGTTTTTTGTCCGCCAACATACAATTTTATAAATTAGAGAATTTTTTTTTCTATTTTTGATGATGGAATTTGTACCGGAAGTAGGGTTCAATTTCCAGTGCTGGTACGATTTCACTACACTTCTCCTCTTAAATCTCATTGCACATCGAATAGAAATGATTTTTTTGTCCATTTGTTTGTAACACCCAAAAGGAAGCGAAATAAATTTCTCGTTTATTACAGAGATCGGCTTAGAATCATTTTCTGAGTCGATTTAGCAGTGTCCATCTGTATGTCAGTACGTCTGTCCGTGTATTCTACGCTAGTTAATTTGAAGCAAATCGGTTCAGATTTAAATATAGCCCCCATACAAATGTCACTACCGATTAGAATTTTTCCTCTCTAGAAACCACATTTGCTTTCAATTTGGCACCGTACCTTATAATTCTACTGAAAACATCCGTGGACCAGATCGGTTCAGATTTAGATATAGCTCCCATACAATTTTTGTTCTCCTTTTAAATTTTTGCGCTCTAGAAATCACATATTTTAACCAATTCCGGTTGAGCATCGATTTTCCGTGATTCAATTAACCAGGAACATCAATTATCCGGGATCGACAACGAAAGGAAAATATTTTTATGTCAATTGGTTAACCGTGATTAACTCAATTATCCGGGAACAAAGGGAACAGAACACGATAAAATTCAAATCTACCGTGTCCAAGAGAAGCTTTTGGCAGAAAATATTCAGGTTAAGAAGAAAAACAAACCACATTAAATGATGTTTCTAAGTATTACGTAAGTAATAATTAAAAATGTATAAGTATTATATCTTGTAAGTGTGCATATTGAATAAATAAAACAAACATTTATGTAAAAACGAGTAAAAAATTTTACCTCAATTATCCGGTAAAATCGATTATCCGCAACGCTTCCGGTCCAGACCATCCCGGATAATCGATGCTCAACTGTATCTCTAAAATTGCCACAAAACCTTATATTTTAACAAGAAACATTTGTGGTAAATTGGTTCAGATTGGTTCAGATTTATATATAGTTCCCATGCAAATTTCGCTCCCAATTTAATTTTATGCTCATATTTTAACCGAATTTGCCACAGTACCTTCATCGAGAAACATCTATGGCAAACGTGGGTCAGATCGCTTTAGATACAGGCCCCATAAAAATGTCGCTCCCGATTTGACTTTTTCCGCTCTAGAAACTATATATTTCAACCAATATTCTGTAAATTTGGCAAAACACATCATACTTCATCTAGAAACATCTATGGTAAAAGTGGGCCATATCGTCTCAGGTTTTAATATAACCCTCATAGAATTATTCTTCTTGCTGGAAACATAGCTTCAGAGTTACAAGCCGACCCAGAATTATCGGTGGCGGCGGCGCTACCCAAAATGGGTCGGCGGCGGCGGCTTTCGGCTGATTTGCCGGCTCGTTCTGCCATTTTTAGGAAAAGAGAAGATACGAATTTATACCTTTTCTTTTTTGGCAAGTATTCGTTATTATTAGCCAATGTTCCCATAATTTCATATTATTATCCCATATAATTATTTTTTGAGACTGGGAATACATCCCAAAAATCTATATATATATATAAATCAATGTGTGTATGTTGTCTGTATGTTGCGTATAGAACGCCAAACCGGTGGACCGATTCGCCTGAAAATTTTACTGTATCTATCTTCTGGACAGAGAATGATTCCTGGATATACTAGGTGATAGGACAAAGGGGGGTGGTACCTCCCACACAAAAAATATATTAAAACTATCAAAACTTACTCGTTTTATCTTCCAAAGCAAACGAAGTAGGGGAATAGGAAAAAATTAACCCTTTCAAATCGAAATACAAACATTCGACTTTCTATAGACGTTATCATATAGTGGGATACCAAAGATCCATATATTTCACAGTAGTAGGTTGTATAAGTCTTTTGTAATTTTAAGTGGGTTTTAAGATTTGACGTAGTTAGAACTCTGCCAAATCTCGGCGGCGTGGTTAAAGTCGATATGATCCGACGAAACCGGCGGCGTGGTTGAAGTCGATGTGAGCCGATGAAATCGGCGGCGGCGAGACTCGTGCAGAAATATGCGGCGGCAGCTTGTCGGCTTAAAACCGGGCGAAAAAAGTTTTGTAAGCTAATGTCTGAGAGATTTATTATTGTCAGAACTATTTGTGGAATTACATGCGGATTATTTTAGTGGCAGATCTTAACCCTCAAGCTCCTCTCGTTATGGGTCAATTTTACCTTTTTTGCGAAAATCAAAATGTTATACGAAAAATTTTCAGTGGAGGTCACCAAAAACACCTAAGTTGTCAATAAAACTCATCGCGTTATATATCAAAATTGCACGCCAACTTAAACAACAAAGTTACTGCACTGAAATAATTTTCCTTCATAATTTCATAAAAGATGTTTCATAAATTTAGTGAAAACCTCATAATTAAAATGAAATGTTTCAAACGAAAATCGGCAACACTGTTTTCAGACGGAATGATGGAATTAACACCCCATCCTAAAAATGTTGTTCTATATTATTTTAAAACTATTCCAGACAATTGAATCCATGATAGTACTTTTGATATTGCTGATTTGCTGGTACTTTTGACAATGAAGATGTACCCTTAAGAGTTCGTCAGTAGTTTTTTCTTGCGGCCACAAACACGCTACACTTATGCTATATATATATATATATTAGACCGGTCCTTATTTCGCTAAAACTACTCTATTTGAACCTAAAAATACACAAAAAAATTTGAGCTTGATTGGACAATTTTTAGGCGTGCCCCCGCCAACAATTGTTTGTCATTAAAGTTAGTTACTATCATATAGGGGAAATTATCACCTTTGGTGCTCTTTTTTTGACATAACTCGAGAACCACTAGTCCGATTTTGTTTAAATAAATTGAAAAATAATGAAGAATTAGAATTCCTTTAAAATGTGTATATATGTAGCGTTTTTCTATATAATCAACAGTTTAGCCGGTAAAAAAAAGAAAAGAACAAGAAAACCAGCGTCGAATAAAAGAAGATGTACGAAAAGAGTTATATGAACAACAGATTCAAAGAGGTATACAATTAAATATTCTATCTTTTAAGCAAATCAGAATTATTGTTGTAAAACAGGTATGATTGACATTGACGACGAAAACGATATTGAAGTTGTAGCATCAACATCAACATCTGTATCAAATCCAAATCCAGGTACATCAGGTATCTCCAGAGGTAAAACAATTTTTTTTTACACCAAGACTGCTTTCAACTTTGGATAAGTGGAAAATCACTGATGGTGCTGCAGTTCATATCCTAAGCGCAACTGGTGACGCGTTGGGCTATGATATCGAAGATCTTATACTAAATAGATCATCAATTCGTCGAATGCGTCAGAAGCATCGTGCAACAACAGCACAAAACATTGCAGCAAACTTTGATGTAAGTACTGTAATGTGGGTTTTCCCTATGCTTCTTTTTTTATGTTTTGAGTATAAATTAAGAAACTTGAGTTTTTATTTCCAGATTCCACGTAGTTTTGTTTTGCACTGGGATGGTACAATGTTACCAGAAATTAGTGGCAGGGAAAAAGTTGACCGCTTGCCAATCATAGTCTCATCTCAAGGTATCGATAAACTACTTGGCATTCCAAAGTTAAAATCTTCGAGTGGAAAAGAAATATCAGATGCCGTGTTTAATTCAATAAATGAACATGAAATGCTTGATCTGGTTCAAATAATCTGCTTCGACACAACTGCTCATAATACAGGAGTTCAAAGCGGTGCTGCTGCTCTGCTTGAAGGAAAACTAGGTCGCGATTTATTATATTTTCCCTGCAGACACCATATTTACGAGTTGTTGATCCGTAAAGTGTTTGAAATTAGAGTGGCTACTACAGCCGGTCCAGAAGTGCTAATTTTTAATCGCTTTAGCAAATACTGGATAAATATTGACAAATTAAATTACAAGAGTTGTTTAGAAGATGAACACATTATTACAGTATTGACTGCTGAAGAACGTGGAACAATTTTAAATTACTGTCTAGATAACTGAAAACAAGCTCATAGCAGACGCGACTACAAAGAATTATTGCAATTAGTTGTCACTTTTCTTGGTGGTACGGTGCCGAATTTTAACACCTTTCGTATACCTGGTGCAACTTCTCATGCTCGATGGATGTCAAAATGTATTTATGCACTTAAAACGTATTTGTTTCGTAATGAATTCAATATGACCAACCAAGAGTTAAACGGTATACGTAGTGTCTGTCTGTTCGTAGTTCGTATTTATGTAAAAGCCTGGTTTGGATGCACTAAAGCTATTGAAGCACCAAATCAAGACTTAAATTTAATTAAAAATATTATGGCTTATCCTGAAAGGGATATAGCTCTTGCTTTGCTACAAAAAATCAGCAATCATTTGTGGTATTTGTCGGAAGAAGCAGTCTGTCTTTCATTCTTCGATTCTAATGTAAGTGTTGCAATTAAAAAAAATCAATTAATGTTGAAGCAAATACAGAAAAATGCAAGCGAATAATAACTAATCCAACAAATATCGGCACATTTGCGCAAAAAGATTTAAGCGATTATGTAAATTCCAATACACACGCATTCTTTGATCGTTTAGAAATTTCAAAAGAATTTTTGCAAGTCGATCCATCGGATTGGAATGAAAGATTTGACTACGCTCACGGATCACAAATTTGTAAAAACCTATCTGTAGTGAATGATGCAGCTGAAAGAGGCGCCAAATTCATTACAGATTATAATAATAAATTAACCCACAACGAAGAGGAGAAACAATTCCTTTTTCAGGTGGTTAAAGAATATAACATGAATTATCCCACTTTTAAAAAGACTTCACTCTCTAAAATTAAAATAATATTAATGTTACTATGAGTATGTAATTAATAAAAATATTTAAGTTTATTCTTAACTTTCAAATAAATGTAAATAAAATAAAAAATATATATATATTTTTGCCTTATTTCTCATAATAAAAACAAAAAGGTGCTTGGGGCACGGCTAAAAATTATCCAATCGTTGTCAAATTTGTTTATGCTTTTTGGGACTAAAACGAATATTTTTAGCGCTTGCCGTAACAAATAAAAATAAATTTGTCCATATAAATAAGGACCGGTCTAATATATATATATATATATATATACTTTGCTATATATATATTAAGTCATGAGGTGTCAGATGATATATGTAGCAAAGTAGTGTGATGCGCGGAATGACACACAAATAAAAGAAGAACTACGCATAGCAAATACGGTAGCTTTTTCTGACATCAGAACTGATATCTAGTTAAAATATGCAACTTTGTTTGATACACTTTTGCTCGTTACTTTCACATAAAAATATGGTGAAGTGTTTTTGGCTGTTTTCTAAGCGTGCTATTCAATTAACTGCCTTGGCAATAAATATTTATGGCAACTTATTAAGTGTTTTCGGTCCATTTTTATTAATAAATGACAAGCACCCCCGTGCGTTCACATGTATTTGGTTCACACAGAATGTCTTATTTTAATTAGTATTACTGTAACTAATTAATACTATGCGATACATAATATAGTAACATTTCAAGTCCCTTCATCACCCCCCTCCCCAATCTACACCCCCTCACCAGCAGCTCACTTGGAAAACATATTTATTATTATTTATTACGACACTGGTCATTGTCGCCTACTTGTTGTTAGCTGCTGTGTGTCTGGCTGCCTGCCGGTTGGCCTTTCGGTCCTTCAGTCGTCCGTGTGTCCATCCATTTGGCTGTCTTCATACTTATTATTGTTATTGTTGTTCTATGACGACAACAAAAACAACATTTGTGTGATATTGTTTTCCACTCCCAGTGCTTATTATCCGTCCTCGGCCATTTGCCGGCCAGCGTGTGTCTGTGGCTTTGTGTCGGTGTCGGTGTCTGGCCTTAGCCGTTGATGATGAGTGCGAAGGCGAGCATGCTCGAGGCCTTTTGCACTCCTTTTGTCCTTAACCCGGTAATGACCACTTGTCATGTTAAGAGGATTTCTTAAGAAGGACATCATTATAAACAACCCATAAGGAAAGAAATAAACTTAAGTACGTACAATGGGAATGTGAGCGATGGGTGGGTCGAGAGGGATATCTTTGATTATGCGAAATGACCTTCTTTAAATATCTATTCGGGCATCCATAAATATAAACGATTGTTTATATCTGTTGATTGCCGAGGCACTCGCATAGCCGGAAGTATATCTTCTTACTGCAAGTGCTTCTATTCCAATAGACAGTAGCCCAATTTTATTGCCTTTGTTTCCAAGTCTTAAAACATGTCTCTGACTATTTATTGCGAGCAGCCTCGGGCGACTTTATAAATTGGACATTAAGCTGTTTCGTTGCTCAGTCAGAATCGATTACATTAAAATGTGCTTTATTGTTGAGATATTACACAAGACATGGCTTATTTTCGCGTAGGGTATGTAAACGATTTGAAATGTCTTCAACAACGAACACCAGCAAAAAGAACAAATAAAAAGCTGGCAATATATTCATAAGACCATTCCATAGACTATTCACGAACACAAGAAATAGAGAAGGTAGACGCGCATGCAAAAACCATTCAAATACTCACTCCACTCATAGTGTGGACTATTCGCTTTTTGCATTCCCATTTGGAAATACTATTGGAGTTAATGCTAATGATATTGGAAATGTATTTTAGCATCTGAGTCGACAAGGAAAAGCGAGATATGAGCCCATAACTTAAAAAAAAATTCTCATTGGATCTTGACCAATTTTCCAGATCATGTTATATTTCCTTTACTCGGAATATCTGACGGAAAATTGGATCAATTATCATACTATTTACCATATTCGTTATAAATTATACAGTATGTATAATTTATATGAACTACATAAAATTTATCCCGTGAAATACCTGGACTCAGAAAAAAGTGAACCCTATAGTGAGTTATAATGAACTAATATCTAGTAAATTTGACCTTCGTTTAGCGCGAAAGCAATATTTCCTCATATAAAGTTCAAACTTTTCTTGAAAGCAGTACTTGCTTTGAACTTGATTCTAGTTCAACTTTCCTCAAATCAAGTAAATATTTACTCAAACTGTGGAAAATTAAGTAAGTTTTTCCCCAAATCAAGTACATTTATACTAAATCTAGGTAACATTTCTCTAAAATTTTCCTAAATCTAAGTAATTTTTTCCTCAAACCAAGTAATTATACACTCCACGAGAGTATTATGTCTTTGTGCATTTGTTTGTAACACACAAAAAAAGGAAGAGAGATAGACCCATTGTTAATTATACCGATCGACTTAGAATCACTTTTTGAATCGATTTAGCAATGTCCCTCTGTCTGTCCGTCCTTCTATTCTTGTAATCACGATACAGGTCGCAATTGTAGACAGAACCAACTGAAACTTTGCACAGCGAACTTTTTCGTGATAAGAACGAACGCATTTAATTTGAAGAAAATCGGTTCAGATTTAGATATAGCCTCCATACGAATTTCACTCCCGATTTGACACTTTTCACTCTGGATACCACATATTACAACAGATTTTCTTCAAAATTGGCAAAACATCTTATATTTCAACTAGAAACACCTGTGGTAAAAATGGGTCAGATCGGTTCAGACTTATATATAGCTCCCATACAAATTTCACTCCCGATTTGACTTTTTCCGCTCTAGAAACCACATATTGTATCAGATTGTCTTCAGATTTGGCAAAACATCTTATATTTCTACTAGAAAGACCTGTGGTAAAAATGGGTCATATCGGTTCAGAGTTATTTATAGCTCCCATACAAATTTCACTCCCGATTTGACTATTTTCACTCTAGATACCACATATTTTAGCAGATTTTCTTCAAAATTGGAAAAACATCTTGTATTTCCACTAGAAATACCTGAGGCGAAAATTAGTAAGATCGGTTCAGATTTATATGTAGCTCCCATACAAATTTCCCTCCTAATTACAGTATCTCCGCTCTAGAAACCACATATTTTAACAGATCTTATTAAAATTTGGTAAATTATCTTATATTTCAGCTAGAAACAACTACGGTAAAAATGTGTTAGATCGGTTCAGATAGAGTGGTTTCTTTAGTGAGGAAGGAAAAATGTTGTTGATGTTCCCGACTAAAATGAAAGATTGGTTTGTTTTATGTGTTCTCCCAAAATATTTCGCGTTTATCATTGTCCATTCGTGAGGTGGACGCGTTCAAAATAACTGCAATAAATCAGTGTTTTCTTGAATAAAATTCACCATGAGAATGGTATTGAGAAAAAACCGCTAGACATTAAAATGCGACCCGAGCCTTATCAAATCATATTAAAAACTTTCAATATGGCCCAATATAAAGGACAGATTTATACTATTTTAGTGCAATTTTTTTTATAAAAACCGCAATAAGTTCCACATTTTTAGTTCGATTTATGTTTTTAGGGGCTCGTTGGAGAATTTTCTAACCCATTAAGGGCCGCAAATTTTTTCTTACTGTTAATACTAAGTGGGTTAAATGTGAAGTAAAAACTGAAATATGGGGCTATTTGCATCGTAAACACAATCTAGTCTTATATAAAGATATTTTGTTAAAGAAATTCAACCATTTCAAATGTTCTCCCTTAAAAAATAAAACATGAATAATCTACATAAACTTTATAAAGAGGAAAAATTGAAAAGGTTGTTAATGCTAAATTAACATAGATAGACGCATCAAATTAAAAGTATATTAAACAGGTTTTCCTCTCTTTCATTTGATACCCATGTCGCCATTGTATGATACGCAAAAGTACGAAACTAAATTATTGAAACATTTACATCCTTTGGAAATTAAAAGTCCTGTAAAAAACAAACGACCACGAAATAAAAAACTGAGTATGATTTTTCCTATTAGTGACCTATAGTTTCACTTCTATATAATCTCGTTCTTGGGAGGGAAATCATGTCGCACGGTTTTATTGTAACATCTTATGTGAAGTTTTCCTCCAAATTTATCCATTGAAAGACCAAAATTTCAGATGTTAATTTTCAAAAATTAGTTTTTGTAAGACTAGAATGTGTTTACGATGCAAATAACCCCATATTTCAGTTTTTACATCACATTTAATCCACTGAGAACCAACAGTAAGAAAAAAATTGGCGACCCTTAATGGGTTAGGAAGTTCTAAAAATTGGAATTGGTTATCAATACCTCTTCAACGATCCAACAAAAACACAAATCGAACTAAAAATATGGAAGTTATTGCGGTTTTTATAAAAAATTCAACAAAAATTGCACAAAAATGTTTAAAATGCAATTTTTGATATGGTTTGATAAGGCTCCGACCAGATTTTAACTTCTAGCAGGTTTTTTTTCTAAATACAATTCTCACCGTGAATTTTATTCAAGAAAAACATGATTTATAGAGGTTATTTTGAACGCGTCCAGCTCACGAACGGACAATGATAAAAGCGAAATATTTTGGGAGAACATATAAAACAGACTAATCTTTCATTTTAGTCGGGGAACATCCACTACTTTTATTTTGAAGAAACTCTAATGTATAGAGCCCCCATACGAATTTCACTCCCGATTTGACTCTTTTCACTCTAGATACCACATATTTTAACAGATCTTCTTCTACATATTTTAACAGATCTTCTTAAATTATCTTATATTTCAGCTAGAAACAACTACGGTAAAAATGTGTTAGATAGATTCAGATATGTATATAGCATACACGTATTTTCACCGAGTTTCTTCAAATTTGGCACAACGCCTTATATTTGAACTAGAAACATCTGTTGTCAAAGTGGGTCACATCGGAAAATTTTATTCCATACGACTATAAATTTACTCAATTGTAAGAATTTTTTATTAAATTCAATGAAATGTTTTTAAGTAAATTTACTACCCTATTTCTAGTAAATGTTATTTGCAATGTTTTTGGAATAAAGAAACTTTACTCATACTTAGTTAATTTTCCTACTTTTAAGGAAATTTTTACTGGAGTCAAATCGTTGAACTAAATTGGAGTATGGATTTTATTCAAATTTAGTAATGCCGACTTTAGCCTTTTCTTACTTGTTTATTTCGTGGTCTTTTTAAGAGGACTTTTAATTTCCAAATAACTAATTTATGTTCGTAGGTTTTGCGCGTCATACAATGGCGATATGGGTACTAAATGAAAGAGAAGAACATCTGCTAACATTCTTTAAATTTCATGCGTCTATCTATGTTAATTTAACATTAACAACCATTTGAAATTTTCAATTGGTTATCAATACCTCTCCAACGAGCCCCTAAAAACATAAATCGATCTAAAAATGTGGAAGTTATTGTGGTTTAAAAAAATAAATCAGAAACTGCACTAAAGTAGTATAAATCTGTCCTTTCGGGTCGGTTTATATCGTGAATTTTATTCAAGAAAACCTGATTTATAAGTTATTTTGAACGCGTCCAGCTCACGAACGGATAATGATAAAAACGAAATATTTTGGGAGAACACATAAAACAAACCAATCTTTCATTTTAGCCGGGAACATGAACAACATTTTTTCCTTCCTCACAAAAGAAATATATATAAAATACATACTTATCTAATTTATTTGAAGTGAATATATATGAATATCTTCTATATATATTCTGTATAGAAGGTTACAAATAGCGTTATAGACATTTCAGACGGGAAAATGCAAACCCAAATTCTAGTATATTCCGAAGCTATTTTTTTTTGCAAAAAATCTAATATTTAAGAATTCTATCAGGCATTAACATGCATCACTTTTTTCGCTTAGTATAATGCTCCCTTTGACCAAAACTGAAAATTTTGGTCAGCTGTCAAAAAAACAGCTGGACTATAAGTTTATTCTACAAAAATGATGGCCTTTCAGAATTATATGGTCGCTACTCTGTTCCAAAATGCTGTTGGACAGTGCAATTTTTTTAATTTAAAAGCCACCTAAATTTTAATAATTTCTTAACTCACTATATGTTTTCAAACTGTTATGAATAATCGGGTTATTTGCGCCTTAAACACTCTCCAATTTTTTGAACAAATATGACATTTTGCTCTATCTATGCTAATTTTGGAGGAAAAATTGCTACTATTTGGATGCATCATTATAAAATCAGAGAATTTTTGCAAAGATATTTATTGTAACCGCGTATTTGCAGTTTCCCTTTCAATTTAACCATTGAATGACCAAAATATTAGATTTTTGGCAAGGCTTTGGAAAAGACTAGAATTTTGGTTTGCATTTTCCGTCGGAAATGTCTATAACGCTATTTGTAAACTTCTATACAGAATATATATAGAAGATAAGAAGATATATTTCTTAAATTATTTTGCTACTTTCTGCCATGTTATAGTGAAAACATGGTGCAAAAATGTGCGAAGAAATAGGTAAAAGTTTCTGCGGGAATCCTGTAAAAAATTTCCGGGATACGGAAAATAGAAGTTTGCAGCATGCAAACTGTAACTAGAATGTGTTTACGACGCAAATAACCTCATATTTCAGTTTTTCCTTCACATTTAACACATTGTAAAAATTGCAATTGGCCATCACTGCTTCTCCAACGAAACCTTAAAAATACAAATCGAAAATGTGGAAATTATTGCGGATTTTATAAAAAAAGTGTCAAAAAAGCACTAAATTGATCATCTTTATACCCTACACTACTGCGTGGATTATTTTACCCTACATCACTTCGTGGATTAGAGTATAATAAGTTAGTTTTCCGTCAAATGTTTGTAACACCAAGAAATATTCGAGCTAGACCTTTAAATATACCGATCGGATTAGAATCACCAACTGAATCGATTTATCAATCTCCGTCTGATGTCTATCTAAGCTTGTTATCACTCTGCAGGTCGCCATTATTGTCCGATTTCCATGAAATTTGGCAGAAGTATATTTTTTAGCCAAGAACGATCGGTATTGAATTTGGAGAAAATCAGATCAGATTTATATATAGCCTCCATACAAATATCCCATCGATTTACCATATTACTGCTCTAGAATACACATTCAACATTGAATATTGATCAAATATTCAGGATCATGTTATATTTGAAATAAAAATAGCTAACCATGTTTTGATATTGCCCCCATACAAATGTACATCCGATTTAAACTATTTCTGCTCCAAAATGCACATTTTCTTCATATATTGATGATATTATATTTAGACTAGAAGCACTTAATTTGCAACCCAGGTCCATGTTTTGGTATAGCCCCCATACAAATGGGCCCCCAGTTTACACTATTATCGCTCTAGAATCCACATCTTACATTGCATCTGGATAACATTTTGAAGATCATGTTATATTTGAACTAAAAAAAAAACAACTTTAAAAATTATCGATAATGTAGCGCCTTTACAAATGGCCCCCATTTTTTACAATTACCGCTCTAGAACCCACATTTCACATCAGAAGTTGATCAAATTTTGCAGATCATGTTCTATTTCAACTAGGAATACATACTATGAAAGTCAAAGGTCGATATTTTGGTACAACACTCGTCCAGTTATGAACACTTACAGCAAAAGTGGAGCATTACGCAAAGAAATTGTCACCGGTCATTATCAGTTTCTGATTTGTTTACATAACAATCAAGATTCAACTTATTACAGCATTCAACAATATTGATGAAAATGTTCGTTATATTCTTCCGTAGGCACAGCTACAATGAGATAGGATTTTGTTTGTATATAACATAACACAAAAGATTGTGCCATATTCGTATAATTTATCGCCTTAGTAATCAAAACCATGTTTATACGCAGGTGTAGGGTATCATATAGGCCCGCCCGACAATAGCCATTCCTTACTTGTTTGGAGATGGTTTGATAAATCTTAGGCCAGATTATAATCTCTATCGGTTTTTCTCAATACCATACACACCGTGAATTATTTTTCAGAAAAACCTGATTTATAGAGGCCATTTTGAAAGCGTCCTCACGAACGACCAATGGTAAAAACGTAATATTTTTTGAAGAGCTCATAAAACAAATCAATTTCTAGTTTATTCATATCAGACAAAACTTTAAGTTGTTGTTAATACTAAGCTAATACAGATATAAGCTCGAAATTTAAAGAATTTTTAGCACATATTCTCTTCTTTGATTTGACATTAATAAATTTTTGAAAATTTGTAACATTTAGAATTTTGTAGTCCTTTTTAAGGACAAAAAAATGAGAAAATAAAAAACTAAAAACGCCGATTAACTCTATTTCATCTATAGTTGCAGATGAATATCATCTGGTTCAACTGTAGTATGGGCTGTCGGACAGTGTTATATCAGCTAGAGATTTCACATTTTTGTGTTAATGCCATATTAGCGTCTGAAGGCATAGTCATATTCGCAGTCAAATTATAAACCCGCTTTGCTTCATAGATAAAATCAATATAAAAGCTTTGATATCAACGTAATACGCATAATGTTGAAAACAATACCTGCTTTTACAATGCGAATCGAATTCATCGCATTAATTTATCCACTGGCTGGTTACATTTAACGAATGACATCAGCTACATGTGTTTAGAGTTCTTATTGTCATACGCTTCGTGGAGCATAAAGAAGAGTTAATGGAAGGGCAATCCATGGATAACAGAGATGTGATGACGCTGTAATGATGTTGGTGAATTATGTGGTACGGGTAATAGCACACAGTGGATATGAAATTTAAAGCAAATTCATTTCTTTTACCGCTTATTGCTATTTTAAATTTTATATATTTGGTTTTAGTTCACGGTGACGTGTATTATTTCAATTTTGTGCAAATAATTACTAAGTAAATCAAAAATTCGATTCACACATAAGGTTGACAAACAGTGCAACGATTAATTTTAATTCATTTTTATCGTTTTATAAAAAGGGTCGATCAACGTTGGTGGATCACGGTATGTCAACCTCATGTGTGAATCGAATTTTGGATTTACTTAGTAAAATTGAAATAATTCGTATGTTCCGTATTTTAATTTTTTTGCATTTTAAACAACATAAAGCCGTTCGCAAATATATTGATACTGAAGGAATTTAAAATTTCCGTCTTGGCTTTCCAAAAACATTCTTAGTGGTACCAGAGGACAAAGTACGTTTTATTTTACACTAAGCTTGCGAAAACGCTAGCCTGTCGAATAAAACGCGTCTATTGTCTGTTTGTGTCAAAAAACTAAACAATATAGAACGTTCTGTGAAAATTTTGCAATTCAGTTCCGTTACAGTGTTTGAGGTTAGTTAAGAAATTCGAATTTCGTTCTTTGAACCGAATTTCGAACGAATTTCGTTAGAGCGACTTCAAAATAAAAGTTGTCGATGTTTCCGAGTAAAAGGAAAGATTGGTTTGTTTTATGTGTTCTACCAAAATATTTCGCTTTTATCATTTTCCGTTCGTGATCTGGAAAATAATTCACGGTGAGAATGGTATTCCCGAAATCCCGAACCTTATCAAATCATATCATATTGCCATACGACCCAGTACAAAGTGCAGATTTATACGATTTTAGTGCAATTTTCCACGCTTTTTATAACAACCGCAATAAGCAAGTGAGTTGCGCTTCTCATTCGTTTATGAGAATCATTTACTTAAAGAGGCCGGGTATAGTGTTCCTAAGTCGCTGCGAAGCCACCTAAGGAAACCTTTAACAGGTTGAAAATCGTGATAGTGGTAGTGTGCAGCCAAGTAATAAATGTCACCATGCCATATGTAACTAAATTTGCATTCTATAAAATATAGAAGCAAAATGGTATTGAGCCAGCAGACTATCCCAGTTCAAATCAAATATTGATTACAGACCAAAATAAATCAAACGAATAAATCACAAAGACCACAATAATTTAGTTCAATTGATCGCCAATTGCAATTTTTGTAACTTCTTAAACCATTAAGGTCCGCAATTTTTTTCAAATTGATAGTCCTTAGTGGATTAAATATGAAGTGAAAACAGAAATATTGGGTTATTTGTATTTGTATTTATATGTGTGTTCTTTTCGCCCCTACATACGCTTAGCCATATAAACGAAAATATATGTATGTAAGTATGTGGCTAACAATTATATGTTGGCAACATTTCTATCCATTTGTAACAGTAAACAAAAATTAAATTTATGAATTCAAGCAAAACAGAAAGATATCCGTGTATATTTTGTTGCAGATTGGAAGCAAAAATAAGCGTTGTAATCCAAGACAAGTCTGTGTCCAATTGCATTACTCCTTATGTCTTAACTGGGAAGTGTATTTCACACCCTACTCAATTATTCTAAATTATTCCAAAGCATAATTGGTATGTATATGTATGAATGTGCAATTACAAAAAAAATAACCATATACACATTATACATTCTTCTTCCATAGAAAATCCGATGATAACGAAAAAAATAACAAAATTATAGAATAGTTTTCAAAATTTTCATCGAAATTCCTGCCTTTTGGCCTTGTCACACAGCACACATAAGGTCGATTTCCAAATGTCAGATCCCATACAAATTTGACATTTGAAAATCGAAATTATGTCCTTTCAGCTAGATTTCGCATGCAATGCGAGAAGGCTATTCTTAAAATAAAGCTATTTCATATTTTTTACATGGAAAGTTTACTAACTTTAATGTACAAGATAAATTTCGATGGGTTCTTTAACAATACTTTGGATTTTACTGTTATGTTGAAAACATATATGTGCTACAAACGGTATGATAAATAAACATAACACTTTTAATTAAGAAGGGTGCACAGTTTTATATTTTATGAAAGTGTTGCCAATCAGATTTTGCTAAGCGCCGATGCGTTCTTTTCGTATCGTATATACGTCACCTATATACGGGACGAGAAGAACACAGCTTATATAGAAGTGAAACTATAGGTCACTAATAGGAAAAGCACATAGTCAGTTCTTTATTTCGTGTTCGTTTGTCCTTTTTACAGGACCATAAATTTCTATGAGATATAGATGTTTTAATAATTCAGTATCGTACTTTTGTGTGCCATACAATATTGATATGGGTATCAAATGAAAGCGAAGAATAGCTGTAACAATACATCAAGTTGCATGCTTCTATCTGTATTAGTTTAACATTAACAACCATTCCAATGTATCCCCATTAAAATGTTTATTTAGTTTATTCATGGTTTTACTTTTAAGGGGGGAGTAGATTTTTTTCCAAAAATTAGCTTTTTATATGTCTAGCACATTGAGTGCTAGACGTTTCCGTGCGACACCTAACCCGTGGTGGGGTGCCACGTTTCCGAACGACAGTGATTGCTTTTACTTATAGCCCAAAATATGTTTGAACTCCTGGGAAGGTTTGCGTCAAAACCGCTTGGCACTCAATGTGCTAGAACGTGTTTTCGATGCAAATAACTCAATATTTCTGTGTTTACTTCACATTTAACCCGCTAAGAACCAACAGTATGAAAAAATTAGCGGCACTTAATGGGTTAAGAAGTTCTACAAATTGCAATTGGCAATCAATACTTCTCCAACGAGCCCCTGAAAACACAAATCGAACTAAAAATGTGGAAGTTATTGCAGTTTTCATAAAAAATGCATCAATATTTGCACTAAAGTCGAAAAATCCAACCTTCATACTGGTTCATATTACAACTTTTTAATATGGTTTGATAAAGCTCGGACCAGATTTTAATTTCTAGTTTTATTTTTCTCAATACCATTCTCACCGTGAACTTAAGAGTTCCCGAGAATAAGAGAGATAAGAGAATAATCTCTTTTGTTTTTTTATTATTTGATCTTTTCTTTTCATAGTTTTTGTTGTAACTCTTACTCGGGTTCGGGATCAATTGTTTTTGTTTTCTTAAACGAAAAACAAAGTATTTTAAAAAGATCAAACAATAAACAAGTAAGGAAAGGCTAAAGTCGGGCGGGGCCGACTATATGATACACTCCAATTTCTATCCGAATACAATTCAATTCGGTAAAAAATTGAAAACGGGAAGGATTTTTGCATGGTTCCTAATCATAGGCTAATATGACCTGACCCAATTTGTCAAATCGAGAAGAATATTTGTATCGGGGCAATATCCTAACATGGAATGTTGTGACCCACTTACACAATAGGTTCTTCCAATTCAGGTATAACGTGTTATGCTCAATTTAAAGAAATTCTCTGAAAACACGTGGCTCTGAAAACACACGCTCTGGGGCTGAAAAAGACAAGCCGGGAGCGAAATTTGTATGGGAGCTATATATAAATCTGAACCGATCTGACTCATTTTCATCATGGATGTTTCTAGTTGAAACATAAGATATTTTGGCAAATTTGAAGAACATCTGTTAAAATATGTGGTTTCTAGAGCAGAAAAAGTCAAATCGGGAGCGAAATTTGAACTGGAGCTATATATAAATCTAAATCGATATGACCCATTTGCACCATAGGTGTTCCTAGTTGAAATATAAGATGTTTTGCCAATTTTAAAGATAATCAGATAAAATATGTGGTTTGTTTGGGAGCTATATATAAATCTGAGCCGATCTGACCAATTTTTACCATGGGTGTTTCTAGTGGAAATATAAGATATTTGGCCAAATTTGAAGACATTCTGTTAAAATATGTGCTATCTAGTGTGAAAAGAGTAAAATCGGGAGTACAATTTTTATGGGAGCTATATCTAAATCTGAACCGATTTTCTTCAAATTAAATAGCGTTCGTCCTTATCCCATTAAACATCGTTGTGCAAAGTTTCATTTTGTTCTAACAACAATTGCGACCTGGACTTTGATTACAAGAATAGATAGATATAGACGGACGGATAGATAGACAGACGGACATTGCTAAATCGACTCAAAAAGTGATTCTAAGTCGATCGGTATACTTAACAATGGGTCTATCTCGTTTCCTTTTGGGTGTTACAAACAAATGCACAAAGACATAATACTCTCGTGGAGTGTATAAAAAACAAAACAGATGAAATGAAGTGGGGTACGACTTAAACATGTTGTTGCTTGAACATAGTAACAACAAACCACTGTGTGCATTTTTCGTGAATTGCGATTACACGCGAGAAGAAGTGTGGACATTTGTTTGTTGTAACTACTGAACTGGAATTTTTGGGTGTATATTTAAGTCCGAAGCAGTTCTCATTCAATGGAGTTTGTGAGGCAGACCACAATAACCAGAGTAGTTGTTGCATTGCACTGGGCATTCATAAGGGGGAGTAGCGTCCCTGCCCTGCTAGCAACCGAACCAAATAAATGTCACGCACTTCTTTTTAAAATTCTTTGTTTTCTGTTTAAGAAAACAAAAACAAATGATCTCGAACCTGAGGAAGAATTACAACAAAAAATATAAGAATAATTATATTTGTAGCAATTACTTATGTCCGAATACTGTCCATCTATTCTTGTAATCAAAATCCAGGGTGCAATTGCAGCCTGATCCGAATTAAATGTTGCACATCGGACTTTTTCGAAACAAGGAAACGGTACACATCGGTTCAGATATAGCCCGTTTTGTTTCTATCTAACTTTCCAAGTCCTCAGTGGGAAATTTATGGAAGTTGCTGTAATCGTACCTATCCTCAGATAAGTGGTCCAAAGTGGAAATAATAAATAATTCCCTTCTCAATTCTTATGAATACTCTAGAGCCCCGATTTGCGTCGTTAATGGGGACCGGAGAAATGCGACGCAAACCGAAACGACGCAAATCGAATCACTTTTTTCGGTATAAATGTTGATTGGGTCAAGAATTTAAATATTTAGTAAAAAAATAGATTTTTGATAAGAAAGTCAATTTATTTAATTTAATTTTATTTATTTGTAATTTACAAGCCATTTCAGCAAATATTTATATTAATTATTATAAAAAAATAAGAAAATATAAATTTACATAAAAACATAACAAAATTCATTCATATTCACATATAAAAAAAGAAATTCTAATTTGAAATTATGTTGAGATATCTTCGTCTGATAAATCTAAATCAACAATACCTGTACCCACTTCATTAAGTGGTCTTGGGTTTTGTCAACAAAATTGTCTAAGGTTTGTTGAATTTTTATAGATTTCTTTTGTGCATAGATTTCTTTATAACAACTAATTGCGTTATCAACCGATGCTGCTACGCCTGAGCTATGATTTTCGTCGGGATCATTATCAGCAAATATATCTATTGCCTGTGAAATCAATTGCACATCTTTGGAAATATTGACAGTAGTCAATTTTTTGTCTTCTATTGCAACATCAGTTTTTATAATGTCGTCCTCTAACGCATGCTGAACATCAATGGCTAATAAACTTTCATTATCAAGCTCCTCTTCGATAGATAACAACAGTTCATTAATGTCATCTTCCTCCATTCCATCGAAGTCCGCTTCTCTGGCTAAATCAATATCTACATCTCTATTAATGAATTCTGGCCATAAATGCCGCCAACTTCCTTTCATTGAAGATGCTCTAACTTCTTTCCAAGAAAAATTTATGTTTGCAATAGCCATCATTATGTTGTAATTTTTCCAAAAGTCTTTCGTGGATAGTTTATCATTTCTGTCGGTTGATTTAAGAAGTTGAATCAACCGGATATGACACCTTGATCCATAGGTTGTATTAGGGATGTTGTGTTAGGCGGCATAAAAACAACTTTCACATGATCGGACAAGTCATCTGAAAAAATTGGATGTCCTGGTGCATTATCGACTAACATAAGCATTTTAAAGTCAATGTTTTGAGTAGAACAATAATGTTTGAATTCTGGAACAGCACAACTTTCCAACCAATCTTTAGACAAGGTTGCAGTCATCCAAGGCTTTTTATTAGCACGCCAGTGTACAGGAAGATCACCTTTTTAACATTTTCCATTGCTCTAGGATTTTCAGATTGGTAATTCAGAAAGGGCTTAAACGACGCAAATCTAATTGAAGCAAATTTAAAAAACGACGCAAATCGGAATCAAAACGAGTTTTATATTTCAACAAATAATTATATATTTATGTTGGTAAATGACATTATCGCAATGAAGATCATAAAGGTTTGATTATAAATACGTCCATTTTATTTTTGAATTTTATATATTTAGTTGTGTCCCATGTGCAGGACAAGTTCAAAAAACTTCTGCACATTGGCGGATTTTATTCGTACTAATGATGAAATTTTTTAAGTAACCCGCAAGAGTGCCTCAAGGCACTCATCACAAATCTCGAATTTACTCAATAATTGCTTATTCTTACAAAAACAAACTTATAATGGTACTTCGACCAACAGACATAGTAACACTTTTGTATAAGTACCAAACGCATTATAACGGTTGGTTTAGATTTTCTTTTCAGTTTTGTGCACGAAGTCCGAAAAAAAGAAAAATCGTGAAATTTTGTGTGTGTATTCTTCTTATTCCAAACTAAATAATACTGATTTTTGTGCCCGCATCTAATTGTGCTATATTGTGCGACTATCTAGTTCCAACATATTTACTTGTGAATGTGAAAAAAATGTTTTGTGTGTAGAGGAGGCAAGGCACTCCTCACCTTTTATGAGCAAATGACCTTCTGATTATTTTACTCAGTTTAAGAAAGAAATACCTGAACATAATTTTTTAATTTTTAAAAACCTGCAGTTAGAGGGTTAAAGTTGAAAAGAATTAAAAATTTCGCCAGCAAGATAAGCGGTTATTCGAAAGTTGTTTGAAGGTAATGATTATATTTATAAACGCATTTTGTACCACAGTGCACTTTAACTATTACAAACACTCCGAGATATAGTCATCGCCATTGATATCGCTGTCGCCCGGGTTGATGATGCTGATGAAGAGGACAAACAATGGCCATTGAAAATATGGACATTTTGTTTGTAGGTATTCCTGTGTTCCTCCGCTCTGTATTTCCTCCTTCGTAGTCTACTGCGATAACTTGGCCGGATGGATGTATGTACATGGAAAGCAAAATAATGGAAACCAAACACAAATTGTACAGTATTGCACAAGTGTCGGTATCCTCCATTTCAGTCACAGGGTTTAGCTGATGAAGTTTTTTATAAAATCTTTCATAGTTGTGTCTATTGCGAGGTATTTTCTACACATGTGGGAAGTGAAACACGCCACAGAAACTGTTTCTGGTGTCCACCTCAAGTATCGTTAACTCGAAACTATCCTGGAAGCGATACACTGAACTATATTTGTCGGAATATATTTCGTAGCAGCCGTGTAACCAATTGGCTATCCAACCGATTAATATTTTTCGATTAACCGAATAATGTTTTTCCCATATTCATTCGAATACCGAAAAATCATGATGATCGATTACTTCGAATAAATTAGTCGAAATAATCGATAAATCGATATTATAAATTGGTTTCCTATGCCGATGTTCTATAATTTTAGAATTATAATTACGAAGGAAATTTAAATAAACTAGTTCTTATAGGCCCATCCATGTTCGAAGCTCTTAGGTGAACTAAATCATAAATTTGAATGAAATCCGGAATACACATAAAAGTTATACGCTTAGATTGTTTAAATTCGACTTCGGGGTGAATCACATAAGTTTACATTCATATTGTAGTGTACTCACACATTTGTTCTTCAGTGTATTTCTGAAATAAACAAAACTCAGCTATTCTTCAGTTACCCTAATAAATACAAAGTACGGTTAATGTCGTTGACACTTGAGTTGACTGACTAAAGCGTCACTCGAATTGGATCAATCCATTTCTCGTCACACTTCACCGTTTTGGTTTCTTCCAGAGAACCGCTGACCCAAACATTTTTATGGAGCGCTGGCTCATGAGTGTAATTAGACACCGTATGGAATACTTTGAATATGTGCCGCGAAAAGTATCAGGCGCACAGATAATGTAGAGCAAGAACTGACCTAGGAAACTGAATAGTGGCTGAATAGAATTTATCTAGAATGTAAGCAATACTGTATTGATGTATAGATAATTAAGCGATATATACAATGTAAAAAGAAAGACGAAGACTAGGGTATATAAACCCAACATCTTCTCAAATAAAATCAGATTCATTTTGTTTTTGAAACCAAGAACGAAGAATTTCAATCATTGATAATCTCGGCAAGAGCCAAGCTGAATAAACCTAACAATTCACAAAGTTCAAGCCAATATTATCAAAAAAGGGGTAACCTGACCAGAAAAAGGGCAGCGACTAAAAAGTTCACCCTTAGCACTGCGATCAGCTTATTACATGGCGATCCTGCGAATTACCAATCTACAGAAACACGGAAATTAGTGCTGGACCAAAGTGACAAGATGGACACGAAGGAATTGATAGAATATATGAAAATCATCCCGGTGTTCACGGGCGACCGAAAATTACTGGATAATTTCATATCAACGATCAAGCTAATAGATAGTACTTTATCGGACGGAAAGAAGATTAGTTTCTTTAACTTCGTTTACACTAATCGTATTGACACTAGGATCCAGAACAGGATCAGACAATTAGGAAGCCCCACTACTACTGAACAGGTACTGACACATTTAAAAACGATTTTTAAACCAAGAAGGACAGCGAACGGTATTCTTAACCAACTGACTGGACTTACACAAGGAGACCGTACCATAACGAGGTTTAGTGAATACATCGAGACACTAGTCGCAGAGTTAACAGAACTTCAAGTATCGAATCTAGGCGAGGAACAAAGGACAACTATATCCACCATGAATTACAACATCGCCTTCAATACATTCAAAAACGGATTGAACAACAGAAGTATAGTCCAGACCTTGGATGCAAGCAGAGTGAAAACGTTTCAAGAGGCAATATTACTGGCTGAGGAGGTGAGAACAAACAACGTAACTCACAAAACACTATTCCAGAAGGCCCAGAATAACCAAAATCAAGATAATAGAAACAGAAATTACAACGATAGACAACACCAAGACAACAAATACCCGAGCAACAATCGCAATGAGGGACGCGACAAAAGGAACAATGAGAACAATCGCGGGAACCCTAACAACAGTCGAATTAACCAATACAACAACAGAGGTCGCGACTACGGATATGGACGAAACCACAATGGAAATTATAGAAACAGAAATCAAGACAATACAGGATATAATCGGAACAACCAAAATGTCAACTGTGTGAACGACCAAGGGTGCAACGATTACAATAATGATTTTGACGATGAACAGGGAAACTACAAGGAGCCGGAGATGGTCGAGCAAAACTATTCTCCAGATGGCCAGGAAGACTAGAAACAAAACAAATTTTCCATATGTCGTCCAATTTTAAAAATTTCATTGAACTACATATTAAAGATGTCGATTTTAAACTGAAATTCTTATTAGACACTGGAGCAGACATCACCCTTGTTAAAGAAGATTTATTAAAGAATCATAAAGAAAACCCTCAAGATTATTGCCGTTTTACAGGCATAACAGACGAAGAAATCACCTCTATCGGGTCCACAGACATAATTATCACTTTTGATGGGACCAACTTGAAACATAAGGTACAACTGGTGCATGGAGATTTCCCAATTAAAGCGGACGGAATATTAGGAAGAGATTTCCTAACAAAGTATAAATGTAATATCGATTATGAGACTCATATCTTAAAAATAAACTATAATAACGATCAATTGGAAATACCAATAAGTAATGCAGCATCAAAAATCAACCTTGTAAAAATTCCACCAAGATCAGAAGCCATTGTACCATTCCACATAGAACTAGAAGAGGATTCATTAGTCTGTAACAGAGAAATTGATAAGGGCATATTCCTTGCAAACACAATCCTACCCAAAGATGGAAACAAACACATAAAACTATTGAATACAACTGATAAAAATATAACTATTAGAAATTTAGAATTAAAAATACTCCCATTAACAAAATATGACATAATCAATATAAGCGGAAATAAAACACAGCACGACGAACAGAGATTCCAGCAAATACTGAAGAGTATTGATTTTGAAAATACGAATCAAGTTGAACAGAAACAACTGAAGGATATACTGAGGAACTACCAATCGATATTTCACCTGGAAGGAGAACAACTAACAACAAACAACTTCTACAAACAGGATATCCGATTGAATGACTCAACACCGGTCTATATAAGAAATTACAGATTACCTCACGCACACAAGGAGGAGATAGAGCGTCAGGTACAAGAACTATTAAAAGACGGTATTATAGAACCTTCAGTGAGTCCATACAATGCACCATTGCTACTCGTGCCTAAGAAAGGACAGACGGATTTAAGGAAGTGGAGACTAGTAGTAGACTTCAGACAGTTGAACAATAAGATAGTCAATGACAAATTTCCCCTTACGAGACTCGAGGACATACTCGACAAACTAGGGAGAGCTAAGTATTTTTCAACGCTTGATATGACTAGTTCATTTCATCAAATAGGACTGAAACCTGCGTCAAGACCATGCACAGCATTTTCTACACCAGATGGACATTACCAATATACAAGGCTACCTTTTGGATTAAAGATTTCTTCGAATAGTTTCCAAAGAATGTTAACTCTAGCATTATCAGGCTTAGAAGCTGAAGCATTTCTGTACGTGGATGATATAATCATATTTGGCTGTAGTTTAGACCACCACAATAAAAATTTGATAAAAGTACTAGACAGGATTAAGCAATACAATTTGAAATTAAATGCGAACAAATGCTCTTTTCTCAAGCCGGAGGTAATATATTTGGGGCATCTCATTACGGCTAATGGAATAAAACCTGATCCCAGTAAATTTGATGCGATAACTAAGTATCCAACCCCGACAAACGCAGACGAAGTACGCAGATTTGTGGCATTTTGTAACTACTACAGAAGGTTTATCAAAGATTTCGCACAAATCGCAAATTGCCTGAATGCAGTAGTAAAGAAAGGTGTGAAGTTCGAATGGACAGCTGAGCGGGATAAAGCTTTCAATACTTTAAAAACTAAACTAATTAACCCACCTATCTTACAATATCCGGATTTCGACAAGCCGTTCATTTTAACTACAGATGCCTCCGACTACGCTTTAGGAGCAGTCCTTTCACAAGAAAAACTCAGAGAAGATCTACCAATATCGTATGCTAGCAAAGTCCTCCAAAAACATGAAAAAAATAAATCAGTTATAGAAAAGGAACTTTTGGCAATACATTGGGGCATACAATTCTTCAGACCATATCTTTTCGGGAGGCGATTCACAGTAGTCACAGACCACAGACCTTTGGTATCTTTATTCTCACACAAAAATCCAAGTTCTAAATTGACAAGAATGAGAATAGAATTGGCTGATTATGACTTCGACATAGTTTACAAACAAGGAAAAAACAACACAAACTCTGATGCATTATCAAGAATAAAGATTGACTCCGATTTACTAAAGAACATGATTCCCACAAATGAGGACAAGACGGTAAAGAAAACGCTTGTCATAACAAGAAGCAAGACAAAACAACAGGAGCAAGAAGACAAAAATAAAAACATTGATAGCAAATTTAAACGACTTCGCATGTGGAATTGCACATCAATTAATGATATAAAAAAGGCGCGCAAACTAAAATTTGAAACAATCAAAACAAACACGAAAATGGTCAAAGTGGAACCAGATGACCTAAACAATGAAACACGAGTCTACTGTAGTGAAGTTTCATGTCGTTCCGACGATTTCATGGAGATGCTACGAAAAGAACTCAACAAAAGACTTGTTAAACGTCCCAATCATCAAGATGATTCGGAAGAACCACAGTCAATGAAAACTATCCAATACTGTCTAGAGAACAGTGATGATATATTTGAAATAATTCCACAAGAGGAATTTTTTAAAAAATTTAATGAGCTACCTGATGTAGCAAGCGACGTCACAATAATCACATACACGAAGCCTCGGCTTATACAAAATCACCAAGATCAAATAAAACTAATAAAACAACATCATGAAACGCCATGCGGAGGTCATTTCGGAATAAGAAAGACCACACTGAAATTGAAACAACGGTATCTATGGAAGAACCTTGCACACATGGTTAAAGAATTTGTTAACACTTGCGACAAATGTCAACGGAACAAACAGATAAGACATACGAAGGAACCACTGACAATTACCGACACCCCTACACGAACTTTTGAAACAATGACAATTGACACTGTCGGACCTTTACCACCTTCAGAAGCATTCCGTTACATACTGACTACACAATGCGAATTGACTAAATTCATAATAGCATGCCCAATGGAAAACAAAGAGGCAAAGACAATCGCAAAGACTCTAGTGGAGAACGTCATATTGAGGTATGGGATATTCAATGCCCTAAAGTCAGATAGAGGAACAGAATTCATAAATGAGGTTTTAAGAGAGGTTTGCACACTTCTGAATATAGAACAAAAATTCTCAACCCCATACCACCACGAGACCCTAGGCACAGTGGAAAGGAACCATAGAGTATTGAATGAATATTTTCTATCTTTCGTAAACGACGAAAATTGGCATGAATGGTTACCATACTATTCATTCGCTTATAACACGACACCACATGTAGACACAGAATATAGTCCATTTGAATTAGTATACGGACGATTAGCAATATTACCAGGGGAGGAGGTAATGGCACATGGGAAAATTTATAATTACGACAATTATGCAAACGAAATGAAGGCAAGAATGAAATTTTCTCTGGAAAAGGCTAGATCATTTTTGGAGACAGTAAAATCTAGGCGACACATTCGGTCAGACCAGATTAGAAAGAGTTTAAAACTTTGTATAGGCGATTTAGTATTACTAAAGGTAGAAAATAGAAGGAAAAATATGGCACCATACTCAGGTCCATTTGAAATATTGAAGGTATTAGAACCAAACATACTTATAAGAATTAACGATAAGGAGAAATTAGTACATAAGAACAATGTCAAATTATATAAAACAAATTCAACTACAAATTAACAATATAAGCAAACATTTCATATATTTTTTTTCTCTCTCCACGAACAATTTTATTGCACAATAATTAAGAAAACATAGCACTTAAGTAGAATATGATACCACTCTATAAAAAATACAATGACGAACAAATACAGAACCCGATCATTTTCTGAAAATCATGAAATAGCTTCACTATTGTATGATTTTTCTTAAGGGTGAGGGTGTAGTGTACTCACACATTTGTTCTTCAGTGTATTTCTGAAATAAACAAAACTCAGCTATTCTTCAGTTACCCTAATAAATACAAAGTACGGTTAATGTCGTTGACACTTGAGTTGACTGACTAAAGCGTCACTCGAATTGGATCAATCCATTTCTCGTCACACTTCACCGTTTTGGTTTCTTCCAGAGAACCGCTGACCCAAACATTTTTATGGAGCGCTGGCTCATGAGTGTAATTAGACACCGTATGGAATACTTTGAATATGTGCCGCGAAAAGTATCAGGCGCACAGATAATGTAGAGCAAGAACTGACCTAGGAAACTGAATAGTGGCTGAATAGAATTTATCTAGAATGTAAGCAATACTGTATTGATGTATAGATAATTAAGCGATATATACAATGTAAAAAGAAAGACGAAGACTAGGGTATATAAACCCAACATCTTCTCAAATAAAATCAGATTCATTTTGTTTTTGAAACCAAGAACGAAGAATTTCAATCATTGATAATCTCGGCAAGAGCCAAGCTGAATAAACCTAACAATTCACAAAGTTCAAGCCAATATTATCAAAAAAGGGGTAACCTGACCAGAAAAAGGGCAGCGACTAAAAAGTTCACCCTTAGCACTGCGATCAGCTTATTACAATATGTATATACGAACATTAAAACAATGTCAATGCTTCCTACTGAATGAATTGCAGTACTACCTGTATTAATTCGATTTGTCAGTTATTGTTAGGCTTTTTGGGTATAGTAAAGGCAAATTAACTCCGATTGGTATACAATTTAACTGGCTCTGCGCTCTGACTTTTCAAAAGTTTTTGAGAAACAAAATGAGTAATTTGTGTTTTGGAATTAAAAATCTAACTTTTTGCACTAATTGTGTCCTAATTTCCAAGGAGAACAAAAGTTATCCTACAACAAGATTTATATATAGCTCCCACACAAATTTCACTCCCGATTTGACTTTTTCCACTTTATAAACCATATATTTTAACAGATCTTCTTCAAATTTCGCAAAATATCTTATATTTCAACTAGAAACACCTATGGTGAAAATGGGCCAGATCGGTTCAAATTTATATATAGCTCCCGTACAAATTTCACACCCGTCTTTCTTCAAATTGTACAGAACAAGTTATACTTGAACTAGAAGAACCTATTGTGTAAGTGGGTCACTACATTCCATTTTTGGATTTAGTCCCGATACAAATATTCTTCTCGATTTAACAAATTGGGTCAGGTCATATTAGCGAATGTATAGGAAACATACAAAAATCCTCCCGTTTTCACTTTTTTGCCGATTTGAATTGAATTCGGATAGAAAGTGGAGTGTATCATATAATCGGCCCAGCACGAATTTAGCCTTCCCTTACCTGTTTTTGTATTAGTTTTGGACACACTGATGCAAATCCATTTGTTTGATTTTTTAGATAAATTGAACTTATTTTAAGTTTTAAGCAAAAAATCAAAAAAAATTTCCTCAGTTTAAGTAAATATTTACTTGATTTGAGTAAAAACTTACTTAGAATTAGGAAAATTTCAGCAAAATATTACTTAGATTTAGTAAAAATGTACTTGGTTTGAGTAAAAATTTACTTAGTTTTAAGAAAATTATTCGAGTTTACCATCTGAAATTTGTTTACTTGTTTTCCGTATTAAATGACAATTTGTGAATTCATTCGTTCACATACAGATAAGATATTTTTACGAATACATATTAGTTGAATATGTTTGAATTATTTCTCATTATTGTATGTCAATTTTCAAATAGACTCATTGTCCATACCTAAAAGTTAGATTAGATGCGAACGCATTAAAAAAATATAGAAGCGGGATGTAGCAAACATCCTGCATTTTATGGCTTTTCGGCGAATATGATGTTTGTGGCTTTCGATTCCTTAATTTTGTTTTCTTTTGCAGAGAATAAAATCTCATTCAAATAATATTCAGTTTTTGGCAAAGATTCAAACACGTTGCTCTGAATACAAAGAAGAGATCATTATTCTCTCCACAGGAAAAAATACCACTTCGACATCAAGCACCTGCCAGCAAACAAAATGATTGCGGACATCTGAAGAGAGATGTATGGCGAAAGTAAAACATTGGATACAAGTGAAAAGAACTGAAGTCGGTATAAATGAATTTCTACACGAGGTCCAAATGACAATTCGAGTGAAGTGAATCTGTTATGAGGATTCCGGAAATAAATTAGTTATGTTTGGTGTAACTAAAACGAAAGTGTCATGTTGCTCACAATCAAGGGGCGACTAATTTTTGACTAATGACTTGCGCGCCAGGACATCTCCATAGTCCTGATGAAAATATTCTTCGAATTTCAATCAACAACGCACAATTGATCAAAAATCAAATAAAACAAAAACTAAAAATGAAAAGTTTATATTTTTATATGTATGTTACATATTCATGGAGAGAAAGCTGAATCATCCTGAAGCTCCTCAGCCTACAATCACTGGTAATGCAAAATGTTTTAGGTAAATTTTAAAGTATATGAGTCATTCCATGTCAAGCGGTACGATTTTTGACCTCGATAGCTGCGATTGTTTTAAAATTTTGTGTATGCATTCTTCTCATAAAAAATAGAAAAATTGTTTTCAAGAGTTATGACCAATTTAACAGTGACAAAATAAGATTTTATCAAAAAGGTGTGTTCATTCAATCGCCTGTAACTCCTGAAACACTTACGAAATGTTTAAACTAATCCATTTCTATGAAATTTTAAAGTAGTGTTCTTAGATGTATTTATTTTCTTATTCTTATTTTTGCAAAATCAACCAGATTTTCAGTGAAAAATCATCAGAATTATAATTTTTTCATTAGTTTTTTAAAACAATGTATAAAAACAGTTTTCTTTGTTGAAAACTGTTATTATGAAAATGAAGAAGAAGGTAATGGACAAATTATTTTTCCCATTCTTTTGTAGTATGCGATTGGACAATCAAAAAAATATTTTTTTTCATTACGTATTTTCCTTGTTTGTGTACTTGTTTTGCCAATTTCATATTTATTTGTTTCTAGCATGGGTCATTTAATTCTATCAAAAATAGAAACAAGTCGTCAAATGACAATGAGCTTTATAGCGATGTCTGGACTTTAAATAATTTATATATAATCAGTAAACATAGCAGATATATACGATAGCAATATTTACTTATAGTTTGATTGGTCTTTACTAATGCACTATTCATATTAAAACCAGTAAGTAAGGGCTAAAGTCGAGTGGCCGACGCGTCTTTATCTCGTTTTGTCTACTAACCAGGTGGGGCTTTGATTTAATACTGGTGGGTCATAATAGTATCCAGTGTTACTATATCACACTAAATTTATCTTCGTGCAAATTCAACGTAATATGTAAAATTTGATGACCGGTGTGACCATTTCACCAAGTGTAGAGCATACTGAAATGGAGTCCAAAAAATTACTCAATTTAAGTACATTTGTAATTTGAATGTGTGAACAAAACTCATTTTGAGTAAATTTTACTTGATTTGATATACTAAAATTACATAAAAATAAACTGGAATCAAATAACGGCATATCACGCCAAACAAATGCTCATTTAATTAATTCTATTTAAATTTGTCCCTTTTTTTCTGAGTGTAGATTAAACAAAACACACTTTATTCATTAACATTCCCTGGGAGATTCCAGAACGTACCAACTAATTATCCTTAACTCTAAAATTGTACCTCGTAATTTAATGGGCAACAAACTTTCTCGTAAATCGTGGAACAATCTTATTAAACGATCCTCGTAATTTCGAATATGACTGAGTATTTTTGTTCTTTAAATTTTTTATGTAGTATTATCTTTATCAAACCATAAAAAACTCACATACTAATACAAATCATGAATTAAAAATTTCACTGGCATACAAATACCAGTGCTTTAATCGGAACTCTTTTCTGAATACCAAGCAACTTCTCAGACTTTTAACATATATCCATTGATAAGTTTTGAAAAATATCCGTAGAATATTTGCTCTGAAAAAAGTCAAGTGCATTGCCAATCCAAATAAGGGATCCTAATGAATTTTTCTGCAATTGAGGTTGAGCTAAAAACCCACAGACTTCCTTCCTCTCCCATCACCGCATCACGATGTCATCGCCCGCCCAGCATTTGTAAACATTCAATGTTCAATTTCGTAGCGCACCAGCTGTGTTTGAGTGGATATTGCCCGTGAGGGCGAGTTTGCTGTTGGTATACCTTTTGGGTTTGAGAACTTTTTCATGAGCCCTTGCTTCGTCCCACATGGATCCATTGTTGTTTTCAAAAGGTATTTAGCAATGATTGTTGGCAGAAGCGACGAGAAAAAATCCTCAAATGTAATCGTTTCACACAAAATAAAAACACATTCACTCACTCGGCTACCAAATACACACATTTGTTGAGACAAGCGTGCTAAGTTGCAATCGTTACAGGCCGACTTTATCACACTCTACTCTACAGCAACGAAGATAGACGGAAATATGAAATATGGGCAAAGAATTCATATTTTCACTGAACAATCTGGCTTCATCCCAAAGTTTCCGATATGGCTGAATCCTTTGTTTCGACTTCACTTGAGTATCAGTGAGAGTTTTGGAATTGCTCAAATCCGTCTGTTAATTCGATACGATATTCGATTCCCTTCAGTTCCATAAAATGATATACATAGTTCCTTGCTTGCACTGAAATTTTGAAGGATAGAAAATATATATGTTTCGGCTGACCTGATTTTGTCCAAGTATCCCAGCAAAAATTTGGTAATAACATATACTCCTTTAAAATAGGACAGCCTCACTTCAAGATGTATTAAAAATGACTCCTCCCTATCTACTATGATGGCGACTTAGAAATTGTTCAGATTTCTCATGTCATGAAAATAGTAATTACATGCATCTTGTCCAGAATATTGAACCGTTTTTCGTTAGGAAAATTTGCCATTGAATTCCAATCACTGTGTCTTGCTGGCGGATTAAGTGACAGGTTTTTTATCCGTAATCGGCTTTTTGTTCATATTTGTTCTTTTTTTCTTTTTTCAACATAAAATATTTGAAACATGTCCCAAACCCCAAAAAAATATGAACTGAGGTAATCCAAGTTAATACTAAAAGTCACAAAAGTGCAGTTGACTTAAACTGGCCCTACTGGCTTTGTTGTTACTACAAGAACGGAACACCCCCTTTCCAATGATATTAATACATTTTTCGAGGCTTTTGTCAGAGTATCATATTGTTGCATTTGTGAAAATTTGAGGTGAAAGGTCGACAGGACGTTTTTCCAGAACACGTCTAATAGTTGTAGGTAGGTTGGGATTGAAAATGGGCGAAATCGGTCCAGAGGGAAAAAATTTCCCTAATAAGGACAGGAAATACCCCTAATATTACGAGTATTTTAACATGTTTTTTGAATATGTCTGCTTATAATTACTTGATATTTGGTATACACATTCCCCTATAGCTAAATGTGCACCATAAGGCGATCCTTATTTGTAGAGGGTGTAATGGGGCAAAAGGGATAAAAATGGTACCTATCAAACGACAACAGCTACACTGAAAGAATTTTCGTTCATAATATTTATGAAGCTATTTCATAAATTTAGTGAATTTTTTCTTAATATGTATGAAAAATTCACAAATATAGAGAAATGTTTCATGCAATATACTCATAAACATTTCATAATTCATAACACAAAATTGCAAAATTAGTGAAACTTAGTTTCATAAGATCAAAGAAAGATTTCGTAGTATTTAAGAAACAATTCTTAAATATTATGAAATATGTAATAACCAATAAATTATTTGTGTTATGAAATGTCTTCATAAATGTAATTAACGATTTCATAGTTTCTATGAAATGTTTCATAACATACAACTGCATTTAAAGTGTGTCGACTATATTCGGTGAATGCTAGCAATTCTCATTTGTCATATGTTAACTCCGACATACTTATTGCAAAGACTCATGCAATGATGGTGTGTGTTGATTGGTTAGTCAACAAGTGAGACCTTTATTTACTTTTTTTTCTATATTGGAATCTTCAGTATAAATTATTAATATTTTTGAAACTTTTTCATAAACTCTATGAAAATTTTCATAAATCATATTATGGAAATTAATGATTTTTTATGACAAAAGTTCATCGAATGAAGAACTGCATTTCATAGTTTCTAAGAAATGTTTCATAAAATCTAGGACACTTTTCATTGACTTGTGCTTTATGAAACATGTTTCATACATTTTATGAAATGTTTGTTTGGCGACTTTTTAATGTTGATTTTCTCTGAGATTAAGACAAAATCATAAATAGTATGAAGACAATTCTTTCAGTGTAGAAACACGAAATCGTCGTGTTCCTCTAATTGAGTAGACATGTAAAATAAGGGGGGTAAAATGGGAATAGGGGGATACAAATGGTACCAGCAAAAGGACCGCAGTTAGAATAATGATAATTCTAATAGCATGTACACATAAATTAAAGTGATTTTCAAAACTGGTACCGACCAAATGGCTGCAGCTAGGATAATAAAATTCATTGTGTACTTTCCTATGACTGCATAGACATGCAAAGCCAAGGAAATATTTTTATTTATAGGGAAACCGATAGAAAAAGGGATAAAATTGGTATCGGTCAAACAACTGAAACTAGTATAATGAAAATGTAATTAATCCGCTCAGGTTGCGTAGATTTGAATTATAATGCGATTTATCGATACTCGTACTTTTAGGGTCAAAAAGGAATAAAATTGGTGCTGATAGATAATCATAAAGTTCGAAGTGTACATTCCTCTGATTGTGTTAACGCACAGCAAAAGGATTTTTGGGAGATTGGTACTTTTAGGGAAAATAGAGCAAAAGGGGATAAAAATGGTATCAATCAAACAGCTGCAGCTAGAATAATGAAATTATCTTTATGCATTTTTCTGACTTCGTAGACGCGCAAAACAAAAGTTTTTCTCCAAATTCGTAATTTTAGGGTAACATGGGGTAAAAGAGATAAAACGGTGCCAAGCAAACGGCTGTAGCTAGAATGGTAGAATTAGATGTATACATTCCATTATAAACCCAAAAGATAATGTTAATTTCCAAATTCGCACTTTGCCTTTCTGAAGAATTACTTTGACAAATCAAGGGCAATAATAAACATGTTTCTAGAAAAGTCCTATAAGTGGGCGTGGTCTTTCAATTCATTAATTAATTTTATTTCAAAATTATAAATATCGCTATCAGCAAAAATTATAATTTTCCTAATATTTTATTTATATTTATGAGGAGTGCAATCCATGGACGAGGATACATAAGATTCGGTCCGGCCGAATTTAACACCTTTTTACTATTTTTATTCTAAAATATTTTCAAGCAAGACACAGGAAGATGGTTTGTTTGTAACTTAAAGTGAAATAATAGACAAATTCCATGTGAAACGGAACGGATATCCTACGCTGACGACATCATTATTTTGATAACAATAGTATGTTCCTCACTTCACGGGAGCTACACGCAGCACACCTCGGACGGCCTCCTAATCATAGAATAATATTTCACAGAGCGTTTAGGTGCCTGAAAAGACCAATTACGATGTCAGGTTATGCTGTGTTCCAGGGTACTGGAAGATTGAAGAAACTAACCAGAAAAAGCAACAAAATCGAAATCAAAGAACTAGCAAATTTATGAACACCACTCTCAGTAGCAGTGATTCAGACATAATAAGTGTCAGTTTGTATATCGATGATCCACGATTTGCTAGAAAAACTAATCTCACGATTCACGTTCAGATCACACTAGTATTTTGATGCTGAATGTGTCATATTTTCGGTAGATGTAACATCAAAGTTATCCTTGGTCCTTAGATAATAAGGCATGCTAGCTTGACTTCTAATACCGTTGTAAATCCTTAGTCCTCATTGTTTTAATGCGCAGACATTTTTTTTTCAAAAATTAAAAAGTCTTTAAAAAAGAACTAGAATTGTACAGCGAATGATTTAGTTAACAAACCTCATGATAGTGTGTGTATCGTATTCACTTCTTGAGTTGTATTAATATTATTAAATTTATTTTTCCTTAAGTTACAAACAAGCCATCGAAACGTTTAACTCAGTGTAGAGCTGTGCGGTGTCGGGTATTAAAAAGTAAAGGACGAGAGTAGATGAAATTGAAAAATAAGTAAAGTTTTTATGGTTTACCTTTGCCAAAGAAGTTGGAAATGTTGTTCTTGACGTCGTCGTCTCTCCCTTTCTCTTAGGATTGTGTTGTTGCTGTTGCCGGTTTCCGCTGGTGTTCTTGTTGCCGTTGTCGTTGTTTTTGTTTTTGTTGTTACCAATGATTTTTTATGTTTCACATTTTATTTGGGGTCAAGAAAAATCCATTAGCAGTCAGTAAAAGTTAAATAGAATCCATTATAGCCACTTTAGGCCAACAATAATACACTCGATGCCTCGGTAAGTACGCGAGTGTGAGAGCGATGGGGTTCCAAAGGAATAAATACCGGACTATTCTGTGTTGTATGTATTGTGGATGTATGAACGTAGCCAGAGATGTGTGTAGGTCTGTACGCAGGATAATGTCTATGTAACAGTTTGTGTGAACATTCAAAATGAAAAGGCAACATTAAAAGTCGAAGTACATGCAAACATGTGCCCACAAAGAAGTCGATTTGAAGGTATTTAGTCCTCATACGTCGTATTCGTCTTATTGGAAAACATATAAACGAACGTGCATACGAGGGTCATCGTCCAATTAAATCATGCCCTTGGTAGATGTCCTCCTCCATTTGGTACATAAATTTAAAGCATGTATGCAAATTACATATATCAACAAAATGTAGTTTTTGTATAAAAAGTTAAAAATCAAGACGACTCCTAACTAAAACAAGTAAGGAAAGGCTAAAGTCGGACGGAGCCGACTATATGATACACTCCACTTTCTATCCTATTACAATTCAATTCAGTAAAAAGGTGAAATCGGGAAGGATTTTTTATCCTGTAAATGTATGTGTTTGACAAAAAAAATTAAATCGGAGGAGACATCTTCCATGTTTCAATATACACCCAGTATATTGAAACATGTATGTTTACTGGTGAAATGTAATATGTAAAGCTTGACCAAAATCGGTTAAACATTTGGGAGCAACATTTGTATGTATATAAATAAATTTATATCTAAATCTGAACCGATCTAACTTCATCTTTTCCCACAGGTGGGGGCTATATCTAAATCTGAACCGATTTGCCTCAAATTAAATAGCGTTCGTCCTTGATCCACAAAACTTACTTCTGCTAAGTTTTGTTAAGATTGGACTATAATTGTAACCTGTAATTTTATTACAACAACAGACGGGCAGACAGACAGACGGACATTCTAAATCGACCCAGAAAGTGATTCTAAGCCGATCTGTATAATAAACGATGGGTCTAACTCGTTTCCTTTTGGGTGTTACAGACAAATGCACAAATACATAATACTCTCGTGGAGTGTATAAACATCATCAAATACCAAAACATAGCTGATTCCGAATATCCGTGTGGAATTTATATGGGTTTTAATTTAATTTAATTTTTAATTATGGAATCGATTTCTTAACTCCTTTAGAGAGTTATCGTGTCACCAGCCAGAAAGACGGGCGGACGAACGGACATGGCTCAAACAGCATAACAAGTCGAAAAACGGATTTGGTCCATTACATTACACTTTATTTCGCCTATAAAAATACACGGTGAATGCGGGTCACACCGTTCCATGTTTCAATGTACCCGCATACAGATGTCTTTTCCGATTTGTCTGTAACTTTTTTATAGAATTGAATTGTAATTGGATGGAAAGTGGAGTGTATCATATATTCGGCTCCGTCCGACTTTAGCCTTTCCTTATTTGTTGTAAAGAGTGATTTTTTTGAGGTTAGGATTTTCATGCATTAGTATTTGACAGATCACGTGGGATTTCAGACATGGTGTCAAAGAGAAAGATGCTCAGTATGCTTTGACATTTCATCATGAATCGTCTTACAAACGAACAACGCTTGCAAATTATTGAATTTTATTATCAAAATGCGTGCTCTGTTAAGAAAGTTCATTGCGCGCTTCCATTTTATGGTCAGTTTAATCGACCCACTGAAGCGGCTATTCGGGCTATTGTGACTAAATTTCGCACCAAATTTACATTGTTGGACATTAAACCACCAACACGCTTACGTAGAGTGCGAACTGAAGAAAATATCGCAGCTGTATCGGCCAGTGTTAATGATGACCACCAATTTTCGATTCGTCGCCGTTCGCACCAATTGGGTCTCTGTTACTCAAAAACGTGGAAATGCCAAAATTGGACTAAGCGGATGGACCACCTAAGACGCAGCCGCGGTCAACATTTAAATGAAATTATCTTCAAAAAGTAAATGTCATGGACCAATCTAACGTTTCAAATAAAGAGCCGATGAGATTTTGCAAATTTTATGCGTTTTTTTTAAAAAAAAAGTTATCAAGCTCTTAAAAAATCACCCTTTATAATCATTTTAAGTGTACGGGTTTTGCCACGCCCCTTCCTATACCTCCCACACAAATCACGTAAAAGCTGTTATAACTTCTGTACAGATGATCGAAATACTGTGAAATTTGATATCAATTCTTTTATAGTGGTTACATTCGCATGGAAATATTTTTATAAAGTCTTTATAATTGTCTCTATCCTATGTAATATTAAATCCTTCATAACTTCTATACATGGATCCACCATGACTTGATATTTTGTCATGTTGTTGTTTTACTATTCTTTTCTATATGTAGTAGCTAATTATCCGACCCAAGTCAGGCGTATAGTATCTAAGAGTGTGGTTATATAAAAGTCGGTTTAGCAGAATGACTCTTTCTTACTTGTTTTTCCCCTTATTTCGATAACTATTACTATAATGAAACTTGAAGTCAACTTGCTTTCGTTTATTTTCATTAAAAGTTGAAGTGTTATAACGGAAATTACTTCTTTTTTATTACACGTTGAAATATTTTTGGCGTCCGTTTTGTCGCCTCCGTAATCCTGCTGTACCTAATTAAAAAATCTAAGAGATAATTGTTTTATTTCATAAATCTACGAAAATTCATATATATGGATAAAAAAGCTCTCAAAAAATCGCTGAACTTTGTATATTTCTGAACTTGTATACTTCTGTTTTTTTTGTAACGTCCGTTTCAATGTATAATTGCTTATAATTTTGTACTAATTTGCCGATCGATTATTTTTATGTTTCTTTTTTGTTTTTGGAGTACTTAAAAGCGTGCGAATGTCGCTTCCGGGTCTCTGTGAGATAGTTTTTATTTGAATCTAAGCTGGCTTTATTTGATATCTTAATTTTTTTTAGATAAATATATGCAAATTAATATCTGAAAAAGAAACATTTACTTATAACCACAATTTAATTAATATCTGATGAGGTAATAACAATCATAAATACAAGTAGAGCAAGGACTAAAATATATTTTTTAGAGTTTTAAAAATATAGCTTATTCGCTTAACTTTTAACTTATGAAAAGCTATTTTTCAAAATAATACCTCAAAGATTCTCTAAACAATTACAGAGATATCCCTTATTATGTTTGAATACATTTGTGAGTTCCATACTAAGGCGTTCGGAGAAATTTTCGAAGGTATTCCGATTTTGATGAAATTTGGTGCACGCGTTGGCAACCCTATACATTTCTTGACTTTTTCAAAGTCATCAAATAGCACGACATAAAACCATTGATCACGATCAAATTTATACTTCTATATTAAACTTAGTCAGTTTTTAATATGCTGGTCTTGTTTTCGTTCAAAAGAACTGACATTTTTTAAGGATGAAATAATCACCGAGTTTTTGAAATGTTACACAATAAAACTGTCCAACAAACTAAGTATTTTTGAATGGAACATAATAGTGACCCCATAGTTCTGAAAGGGCATTTTAAGTAGACCATTTTCGCTGATTAAACTTATAGTCCAGCTGGTCACCAAAGTTGTAAATAAAGACCTGCATGCTTAAGTAAACAACTTATACAACAAAGTTACTAGGGTTAAAACTGTTCCATGTTTTTTGGAAGATCGATCTTTTTCGGCAATTTTGGTAAAGCACGGTAAAAAAATCTTCCATAAAAATGATACTCATAAAATTCCACTATATAGATCAGCACAGAGAAAACAGATTCATTACCACAACCGAATTTTTAGTCAACCAAATTTTTGCAGTTCTTTATACTATCACAATATTGTATGGGTGATCCATCAGTATAACCGACTTTTTGTTGCAACAATAGCATTTTCAGTACTGTGAACTGAAATTATTTGTTGTAGAGACATTAAATCCAAAATGTTTTGGTACATCGAACTATCAAAACGGTATCTGCAACTAAATTGTTATACATATCTGTTGTTACTATAATTTGTCGCTTATATGTTGTAGTCCGTATTACGATCTTTTGTTGATGCGACCATTTGTTGAATGAATACATTTTTTTTGTATTCGATTATCCTGACCGAAATTCATTGCAAAACATGGTTTTACTATTTTGAATATTTTATTTATTACATTTACACTACTAATATAAAATAACTAATATTTCCATATAACAAATTACTAATATGTGATACAACAATGTCTCCTTAGAGCTAACTATGTTGGGGCAAATGTCTATAGAAGTACCATGTTTGTATAATTTGAGAATAATATGTTCAAGTAATCTAAAAACAGGTGCATTATTTTAATATACATCGAAACAAAACCCTGCATTTATTTATTTAAATGTCTGAAACATATTTGTAGGCAAAGTCAATGTCCAAAAGTATTGTTGCAGTTTTCAATTGATGTTTGATTTTTAAAATTTTTTTAATGTTTATTCTGTTATTAGTATTATGAGCATTTCTTGAATTTAAATTTTCGAAACTTTCGCCAATTTTCTTTGTGGGTTTCATACGACCGTCGCGAGAAACATATATGACAGTAATAAGGAAGCTATTGCTATTCTAGAATATAAAGTAGAAATATATTCGAACAAAATTACATTAGTAATGGAAAACATCTACCTGCGTTTAATCTTTCAGAACTTCTTAGATTTTTTGAGCACATCCAACTGATTCCGCAGTAAATTGGGTAAAGAGCATTTATATATGATTTGAAGAGTCTGAAGATAGAAACGTCTTTAGAATTACAAAATTGAAACTGCTTTAAATAATCTTCCTTGCAAGCATCTTTCCCATCCCATATTCTTCGTTCATGTAGGCGTTACTTTTTATATAAATAAAGTCATTCAGATTCATCTGAAATTCTTGAATTGATATATTAGCATTTTTCTTTTTAATTTGTTGCAAAGCGTCTCATCTCGTATATCAGCACCCACAACATTTTAGCTTACGTAGTCTCTTTGTTCTTGAGATAAAGTTATTAATTCAGCCAAAAACAAAAAATCTTGACGAGTTACTCTAAGGAGGAATATATATATATATGTCGTCATGTGACTTGAAGCAGGTTACAATAAGATATACACACATAATTATAATCACGTATGATCTTGAAAAATGTTCAAATTTCCACAGAGGTCATCAAACTTATATCCATGGTGGATCGCCTTTTATTTATAGCGATTGTACCTTAATGTAGACAACAATTTCATATATGCAATTCCAACTTATTTTGGTAACAATTTATAGACTTTTGCTTTTTCATTAAGACTGAAAATTTTGTATTCGTTTATTGCAACAACTAATTATTGTTTGTGTAATGCAAATTTTTGGTATGGTTATCGAAATTCATTTAATATTTTGTATATTTATGAAAATGATTACTACAACCAACAATATTATTATAGTTCAATTCCTTTCGATGTTGGGATAACTATCAATAATTAATGACCAAAAACCAAGCTTTTTTGTGTAAATTTCATTGTTAGAAATAAATTATTTGTTGTTATCACTAATTATTGATACAAAAGTATTAATTTCTGTGTAAAAAGTAGTTGTCACAATTGTAAGAGCTAATCTCAAAATATTTGTATTGTCTTCGCTGTTATTGCTGTGTTTACTTTCATTTGGTTATGACCATGTTATTGTAGTACATTAAGCTAAATATCTATGAAGAATATGGAAATATTGTGTTTTCAATAAATATAGTTGTGGTTATATCATTATTTATTGGTTCTGATGGAATTCTAACTATCTCATTATCTGTGTGCGACAATAAGAATTCTTTCAGACATTAACTAACAACACTTTTTTCGCTTAGTAAACATGAAAACTTTGACCCACTGTAAAAAGAAACTCAGACCAGCTGGACTATAAGTTTATTCTGCAAAAAGAGTCTACCCAACACGCCCTTTCAGAATTATGGGGTCGCTAATCTGTTCCATTAAAAAAGTCTTAATTTGCTGGACAGTTTAATTGTACATTCCTTGCAATCATCCCTCGTTCTGCTATGTACGTATGTATGTATAGGCCAGCATCAAGCGTATTATGGGCAAAAATACATTTTGAGATTTACTTCCTGTCACTGGTATGCGTCTCTCACCAAGGCTGCACATTTAAATACATGCGATCCGATGCAAGCAACTTCACTCCATTCATTTCATTTTCGAATTCTAAGAATAATATTTATGAGCATGTCCTTACACAACGTTATTACATGGATCCACATGTGTGTGTATGTGTGTATTTTAAGTACCTTATTAATGAGTCCACATAGAAAGTAGGACCTCATATGTTATTGTCAATACATAAACAAATTGCACATTGGCAACCAAAGTCAATTTGGGACTGCAAACATACCGATTACTCTGTACTTGGTACATGCTATCAATGTCCCTCCATGTATGGGTGGATCCATATCTGAATATTCTATGACAAATTACATTTTTATTAAATTGCTCGTCATCAGGTGAATTAATGTATCAACCAGAATGTGAATATTTTTGGAGAGAAGGGATGACTTATCCCTGGCGGCTTTCACTTTTGGGGGCTCGAAGGTGGCGAAGTCTTCATTAGGGACATTTTTCCTGCTAGCAATGCTATGAAGGGGTAAGCACCCATAAATTTATATTCACTTAAGTGAATCCATATACATAAACGCACTCACTTAAATATGTACCTATCTATGTATAAGGTACATATATACACGTATAAACGTAGCCATTGGATATGGATATGGATTTAACTCCTCACAGTACACTCGATATATGAAATTATATGTAACGTGTGTAAACCTGTACATACATAAGGATGTAAACACATTTCAATTACGGATAATTTACGTTTAAGGGAAAACAAGATAACCAACACATATGTAGGTATAAAGGGGAGAGATGAGCTGGTCGGGACAGCACAGTCCTCGTTCAGAATTATCAGTGGATGTGTGACAATGCTGTGTAAGCCCAAATGTCATTGCTCTCTATTTCTATAGAAAGAAAATATTCAATTCATTTCACATCACTAATAAAAAGAAAGATATTTTGCAATTTTGTGCGACAATTCGGTCATAGTCCCAAAAAATGAATAGTATGTGATAATTTGCTATTAGGGTGATTCCAAAATAAATCGACACAAAAAACAGTCATTTTGGATATGGCCCCTCCTTATTTAACTTTTAAATTTAGGCATTATTCAATATTGTTTGCATTCTATGATTCGTCAATGATGACAATTTACAGTGTTTCTAGAAATAGATACACTACTTTAAGTTGAAATATTGTCCGCATGCATCATCGCATTATAAAAACTTAGGCATCATCGGATTAACGAAAATTACGAAGTATTACAAAGCAATACACATTTTGTTCCATTTTTTGGAAATTAATTTCATAATAAAGGTGAATAAACTATAATATAGGGTAATTCCACAAGATTTCGATCCAGCGAGGATTTTGACTTTCTTTGATTTTGACGAAATTTGGCATGTAGAGTCTACTAGAGTTTGGGGGTAATATAGCGTTTACCGTAGCTCATAGTAGTAGTTGGTGTTCTTAGGGGTTGTTTTCTTTAAGGAAATCAAAAAGTGTCATTGTGGTTCAAGGACTCAGGAAATTAGAAATAATCTTAACGTTTTACGTCCTTTGATCCCAAAAATACAGTACTTACTCTCATCTGAGAAGAGGACATGTTTCCAAAATTCTGAAGGGTAATTTATGTATTTTTTGTGAATTCAACTCTCTTCCTTCTATTAACGATTGAAATGAATGGTTTTCTCTTTCTCTTATTATACTCTTCTTATACTTTTGGGCGAGCATTTCCTTTATATCAGACGGTTTGTGTTGCTTCTTTCCTTTACAGTTCGAACTATGGTCCTTTCCTATCATTCAGTAAGACTTCTCAGGCGGCCAGAACGGGGTTTTGATACAAATGTTCCAGTATATAGAAAATTGTTGATAACTCGCTGAATAAATGAATGGCTTCGCTCCACCATAACTCTTATTTCACGCAAGGATTTGCTTGTTCTCCATAAGTGTACAAGAATTTTCCTTTCAGTTGCATTTATTTCTTTTCTTTTAGGAGGCATGTCGTAAATGTTAAACAAAACACTCAAATATGATTAAGCTCGGTATACTTGAAGTGAAACATGTGATTGGAGTGAAAAACCACAAGAAGAATTGTATGATTCCCCGTTTTAAAGCATGTGTTCGCAGACTTCTTCTAGCACCTCATTTTTCGGTAGTGACACAAAGATATCGATAACTTTTGAATAAGAAAGCCGAATATAACTTCCCTAGTATCATTTTTATTGGTGGGAAATGCAGAAAGGTATCAATTAAAAAGATTATAAAAAACGTCAATGTAAAAATAATTCCAAGCTTAAAAAGTTTAAATTTCACTAAAAAAATATATACTTTTTATAGGTAGTGTATATTCCGTTAGAATATGTATTTCTAGAGCAGAAAAAGTCAAATCGCGTGTGGCATTAGTATGGGAACTATATGTAAATTGAAACCAATTTCATGATAGATGTTTCTGGTTGAAATATAAGGTGTTGTGACCAATTTTAAAATAAATGATTTCGAGAGCGAAAAAAGCTAAATCGGTAGCGAAGTTTGAATGAATTTGAATTCGACCCGTATTCAGTATAGATGTTTATAGTTAAAATATAAAGTGTTGTGTCAAATTCGAAGAAAATCTTTTAAAATACATATATCTTTTCTAGAATGAAAATGTAAAATCGGGTCCAACATTTGTATGTAAATATGAACCGATTTGCATCAAATTAAATAGCGTCAAATGAATAGCGCCCTTGATCCGCAAAACTTAATTGTTCCACTTTTTGTGCGGCTCGGCCAATAATTGTGAACTGATTGAATTGATGGACAAGCAGACTCTCATGACTAAATCGGTTCAAAACTCGATCGGTACACTAAACAATGAGTCTAGCCCGCTTCCTTTTGAGTTTTACAAACAAATGTACAAAGACATAATACCCTAACGGAGGGTATAAACATCATCTATTCCAGTGTTGCATTTCCGAGAACTATCATATTCAAAAACACTTTTGCCACGCCCATAAGTGTACAAGAATTTTCCTTGCACTTGCATTTATTTATTTTCTTTTAGGAGGCATGTCGTAAATGTTAAACGAAAAACTCAAATTTTTTTTTGAAATGCAGAAAAAGATTATAAGAAACGTGAATATAAAAATAATTGCAAGCTTAAAAAGTTGAAAAAATATAGAGTACGCAGACTTTTTTCTAGGTAGTGTATATAAATCTGTCTTGGCAAATTTGAGCAAAATCGGTTAATTTATGATATTTGTATGGGAGCTATATATAAATCCGAACCGATTTGACTCATTTTCAAAAGAGATGTTTGTAGTTCAAACATAAAGTGTTGTGCCAAATTTGAAGAAAATCTGTCGAAATGTATAGTTTCGATCGATAAAAATAAATGACTTCTAGAGCGGAAAATCGGGAGCGACATATATATAAATCCGAACCGATTTTTATAATTTTCACCGGAATTGGTTGTAATTGATATAAAATCTGTCAAAATGTATGGTTTCTAAGCAGAAAACGTTAACGTCAATCTGAACCGAATTGCGTCAAATTAAATAGCGTCCGTCCTTGGCCCACAAAACTTAAATGCGCCAATTTTTGTAAGGTTCGAACAATAATGCGACCAGTACTTTGATTACAAGAATATGTGGACGGACGGACAGACAGGCGGGCGATTCCGAAAGTGATTCTAAGTCGAACGGTATACTTAACAATGGGTATATCTCGCTTCCTTTAGGATGTTACAAACAAATGCACAGAGACATAATACCCTAGTGAAGGGTATAAAAAACACTCAAATTGATTTTTTGTAGTGGACGAATATATTCCACAGGGCTGGCCAATTGTTAGACAGGATAATTTGGATTCAATTGCGAAAGACTTCAGTGCACTGAATCCGATAATATCTCGCGAATGGGATGATCTCTTTTTAGGGTCGTTTTATGATGGAATCAGCCTATAACTGAATCATATTTATTGAAAGTTAAAAAAATGTTTTCAAATTGCGAACAGATACGCTTGGAGTATGTGTCATTTCATTCTTTTATGCTTGCAGAATAATGTATCTCCGAAATAATAATTTCAGTCCGCCTCAAACATATATCTCACAATTTTACTTGAAGAGCAAACAGCTAAAAATGGATACCATTGAAGTTGCAGTAGCCAGTCTCCAGAGTACTTTCAAAACACAACAATGCAATTGCAGTTATAGTAGGTCGAATTAAATAATTGCATCGATAAATTGTGAAAAAATTGTGTTTAAGACTTTTTGAATTTCGCTAATAGTCAATAAAATATATAAAAATATTTTACTGCAATGATGTCAAGTATTTTTTTTTTTTGAGTACAGAAAAAGAATATTATTTTATTTGTGGCAAAACTTCCTACATTCCATAGGAAATTTCCACGCTTTTTCACAAAAAGTTAAGAATTTTGTGTTTGAACGACATGGGTTTCAAAACTACCTTATTGAAGGTAACTTGTTTGCAGCAAAACTAAGTCCGTCCAATAGACAAGCCATTCCCATAAATATTCCATAAATATGCGTTCACGAAGATATGAGTATGGGGACGTACACACAAATCCATATATATAGTATATTAAAAGTGTGTACGTGTTAATGTGCGACTGTATGTGTCCTCAAAGTGAAATCTATTAACCCCCAGTGGCATATGTGACATAAAGCCAATGTTGCGACTACAAACACCATCTATACACACTCATTCTGTTGCTGTATTGGAGCTCCCTCCCTCCATATTTAGGAAATGGAAGGACTAGTTATAATATTCTTTAAGATGAAGGACTGAAACCTTTAGGTTTCATACGCCTTTCCTTCCCGAAGAAAATTAAATGTATCCATTAAACATATTTCACAATCCTATTAAAAGCAGCTAGAAAACTTTAATTTAAAATTAAATAAACACAAATATGTAATAACAAAATTACTCGTTTATTTAATAAGATGAAATATTTCTAGCATAAAATTATTTGTATATACATATACATAACATGAGAGTGCTGCAAGCAAGAAAGCTGCAGCAAGCAAGATATTTTCCTAAGAATATTTGTCATTTTCAAATTCAGATACTTTTCATTTTAATGAAAACGGAGAATGGTCCCAATTTCTATTAATGAAATTAAATCGGTCAAAATTTTATTTTTTTGTACTTACAACTTTTTAATCAATATGTAAATCTCTTTATCGAGTGAATATGAGAAATATTTTCTGTAAACGGCTTACAAATTTCTTTATTGATTCTTCGAATTTCCTTATCAGACTATTTTTAAATAATATTTCATTTGAATTCGCGAATTTTTTAATTGAATCCAAATTTTACTATTTCTGTGTAGACAATTTAGTGTTAATGCAGGAGTTCGACAAGGCATATATTTAATATAATACTTGACTCAGTAATGCAACATGCAACCTCCATTAGGTTATCACTTGGGCAGAAATGGACGTCTCGAAAATCTTGACTATGCCGATGAAATCGTCAAGAAAGAGTGGATTGTCTTTTAGAGAAAGAAAGAACATAGTGGAACCGGCTAGCTTTCAGAAGGGAGGGATTCTTGATCACTCTAACTGGCCGTCGCACGACTTTCAATACATAAATAAAGGCTCGCTGAATAGAAAATAAGAAAGAAGGGCGTTAAGTTCGGTCGGGTCGAACCTTATATACCCGCCACCTGGGATTCCATTCCACAGAGGCAGTCGTTTTTACGTAAAAGTGCAGTAACATAACAGGAAAATGTTACATTTTTTAAACAAATATTGAATAAAAAATAATTCTATAAATAAAAATAAAATTTTAATTAATTTAAACCACGCTTATAAGCCAAGGCTACCAATATGTTTATACTGTATAAGTCGAAATAGTACTTCAATTCAGTTCAGTTCAAATATAAGGCAGCAATATTCAAAAGAGCTTAAGTGCCCTGAATGTTGGGGATAGCGGGTGTATTTTCAGCAGCAGCCGTTTGGTTGGTTGTACTTCAATCCAATTTCGATTCCAAAGTATAAATTTTGAAAAAGAAGACCTATCTTCTTGATTCTAACCATTTGCTCCCAGCTTTTTTTAAGGGGAACAATGCGAAAAAGGGAATAAAAACGGTACCAACAAAATGAACGCAGATAGAATCATGGAATGCGGTGTATACTTTCCTCTGACGGTAGAATCATGAAGTTGTCTTATACTGCGTACGTGAGAGACAAGGCATTTTCAAAATTTATACTTTTGAATTGAAATAGGATGGAAATACAAACAACCAAACGGCTACAGCTGAAAATACAATCTCTATCCCCCAATATTTAGGGTATTAATGATTGCTGTCTTATATTTACTTTATGAATTGAAGTATAATTTCCATTATATATACATGGTATAAAAATATTTGTAGCCTTGGATTATTAATAAAATTTCTGATTTTCATACATTTGAATAAAAGTTTTAGCGGGCGAAATGGGACAAAAAGGGATAAAAAATGGTACCAATGATACGACACAAGCTAGAATCATGAAATTCGGTATGTACTTCCTTCTAGACACGTAAAATAGAGGGATTTTTGGAAATTCGTACTTTTAAGGGATATAATTGAAAAAGAGAGATAAACATGGGACCTACGAAACCGCTGAAGTTGAAATCATGAAATTCGGTGTATACATTCATCTGACTATGAAGACTCGAAAAAGGTTTTTTCGAAATTTGTACATTTGGGCGGAGAATGGGGATATATTTAAAATATATAGTTTTCCCATCAAAATAATACAGTCACTTTGTCTGTATCTGAAAATGATTCTCCCTAATGGTGACTGACAATCACCTAATATTTAGGCATGTTCACTTTCACAATTACAGTATTTTATTTATATATAGTAGTCGATTTTAAACAGTGGGCATAAGTATATATTATAGTTTGAAATAGTAAACAAATATAGTAATGTGCATAAAAATATCACCATTTTCGTAATATGGCACTGTACTTCTATATAAAGTCGACATCCTTTAACCTGCTGGTAATACTGTGCAATGAACTCCGTGGTGGAGGGTATATAAGATTCGGCCCGGCCGAACTTAACGCCTTCTTACTTGTTATCAATCTGTTCCCATTATATCCCTTGAAAGCACGAAATTCGAAAATGTTTTTATTTTTCGTGTCTATAAAGTCAGAGGAATGTATACACCGAATTTAATGACTCTAGCTTCCGTCATTTGTTTCGTACAATTTGTATCCCTTTTTCCATTTTACCTCCAAAAAGTACGAATTTCGAAAACTTCCTTTACTTTACGTGTCTACGCGATGAACATGGCTGGATCGTCTAAGAATTGTATGACGGTCAAGAATATATATACTTTATGGGGTCTCAGATCGATATTTCAAAGTGTTACAACGGAATGATAATAACCTACATCCTGTGGTGGAGGTTATAAAAATAAATAAATGGTCCAAGTTTGACCTGTGTCATACTAGATGTTAATGGAAATTCCTCGTTTTCGTCAATTCCTAGAAACCCTGATATCTCTAAATTTAGATTTTATAGAGCCATATGTATGTACGAACTAGAATCCCTTTTCCTTTTCACATAATATAAGAAAACTCCTTCATCTATTCATTATTATTAACAATTTATTCATTCAATGTACAGGGTGCGACAAAAGTCACGAAGGGGTTTACAACAATCATAACTTATTTAATTTTTAATTTAAATTTATTTTCTTACAAAATAATAAAGTATAATTTCTGTTATTTTTTAAATTTTTGTGTGAAAGATTACGCCACGTAAGTGACCATCATTTCAAGCTGCGCAAGGTTTAGTTCTTTCAAGAGCATTTTCTATGACACGAATCAGAGTATCTGGCTGCAACGCTCTTATTTTGGCTCGAATATTCTCCTTCAGCTGTTAAATAATCCCCAAAGGAATGCTGAATTTTTGGAAATCAAACGTTCAACTTGAGGCTCAAAATAAAATTCTAGATTTTGGTTCGTTGGATAACGTTGCAACTTTCCACAATTAATCTCCCAGATTTATTTTACAAGTCCTAAAAAGAAAAAGGGGAAAAATTAAATTAGAAAAGTTATTAATTTCTCAAATATTAGAACAGAATGACATTCTGGGTTTGATAAGTGGAAGAATTTAGGAAAAGCTCTAGAAAAACATGATCGGTCGCTGTGTCACTTACAGTGCAATCACGCGTATATAATGTATACACAATCATCTATAAATGTACATTCAAAAACGCCAAATCGAACAAAGTCGTCAGCACTTAAGATAGATTATTGTCATAGTTTTGGTTTTGATGCATCACGGAAGAGAAAATATTAACTTGAGGGAAGATATTAACTATTTTGAAAATTTGTAAAAATGCGAGGATAACTATTCATATTTTGAGCATTACAGGCGCCATCTAATATTTCTAATTGGAAGTTTGACCTTTTTAACTATAACCTTCTTCAGAACGTCATTTAAGCATTACATTTGTAGTTTCAGTTACTTGAAAACTCCTAAGACACTCTAATGTAAATACGTACATAAATTGATAGATGAATGAACATTTCATTTTCAATCAATATTATCAAATTATTCGATTAATTGTAAAATATGATAGTACCATTTTGACAAGTGAGAATCGACAACCTTGAAAAGAGAGTGTGTGATGTACCAACTGATCATTTTTCTATTTTGCATTCACTAGGAATTATTCAATTTATAAAATCCCAGCATTTTCTTAATTTTATTCACGAGACTCTTGCGGAATACGTCTCAACATTTAACTTGAAATCACTGTAATGTGGAACGGTAACTTTAGCACTCTCACTAAGCCATGTACTCCATGCAAAAGGAAAGTCCTCAACACTCTTTCAACACGAACATTTTTAAATGCATTTATTAGGGGTGATTTAATTGACAATGAATAACATGATTGTCTCCTGTTAGTTTTTCGTTCATCACATCAGGTTACGATCGAAGTCAATTTTTATATTCTGTGATGAATTTCCAACAAAAAGTTTTGAATAACTTTTGTCGAAATTTATAAATACATGCCATGTTTAGCTCCCGGATAAGGCAATTGGAGAAAAGCAGATCACAGGTGCCCACATATTTTTTGCTTCCGATTTGAATGAAACGTGATACTTTTATAGCACATTGACTACATTATATACAAATATACAGCCTCCTAATTTGATTGATACATGCTAATAAAAGATGATATGAGGGCATCATATTCAAAAAGTCGTAACTATTGACGGCGGAAAGAACAATTTTTCATTTTTATGTAACACCTTTCAGTAGATTTGCTGATATCGTAAAGAGCTGTTTGCTTTTTTTACCCATATAGAAACTTTAAGCATATGTACAGAACAGTATGACCACTTAAATATACATGTTAACAAAACTTTTTTGAATAGAAGTTATGCTTTATAATAATTTATTACCACGGAAAGATATTGCGATTGTCTTTTTAATGATATGCATATTGTCCCAAGCTAATATAAAAGGAACGCTTATCTACTTTTATACTCTCCACCTCCAGTATGGGGGTATATTCACTTTGTCATTCCGTTTGTAACATCTTGAAATATTCAACGGAGACCCCATAAAGTATATATATTCTGGGTCGTGGTAAAATTCTAAGTCGATTTAGCCATGTCCGTCCGAGGTTCAAATTTGCCCTAAATGTGTCTTATGCTTGCAGATCGGTTGTGATTGAAAGTTGGCGAAATCGGCCCAGAGAGAAAATTTGTTCCCTAACAAGGACTGAAAATACCCCTAATATTTAAACTATTTAAGCATTTTTTTAAATTTCCGATTTTTATACACATGAAATCTGTTTCGTACCTTCCTCTAGTAAAGTGTAATCATCAAAAAGTACAAAAAAGATTTAGCTGGTGAAATGGGACAAAAGGGATAAAAATGGTACCAATGATATGACAACAGCTAGAAACATAAAATTCGGTGTGTACGTCCCTATAATTACGTAGATACGTAAACTAGAGAGAGTTTTCGAAATTTGTACTTTTAAGGGATACAAATGGAAAAGAGGGATAAAAATGGTACAAATCAAACCGATGAAGTTAAAATCATGAAATTGAATGCATTTATCTGACTGCGTAGACGCGAAATATTAAGGATTTTTTTCGAAATTTGTACTTTTAGGCGGAAAATGGGGCGAAAGGGATAAAAATGCTACCAAACAAAGGGCTGCAGTTAGAAGAGTAAAATTCGGTATGTACACTGATGTGACTGCGTAGACACGAAAAATAAAGATATTTTCGCACTATCAAATAACAATCATCAGGCTAAAATAGGATAAATAGCGGCTGTAAAGCCAAAATTTGTGAAAAGTATCTTTAGAAAAACCCGCGTAACTTTTTATCATATTGAGAATACCAAAATATTTTTATGGCATATGATTGCTGACTTCATTCGGAATATTTGTGTAAGAAAAGTTTCAGAGTCATGAACAGAGAAAGTTTAAATATAAGTAATTGCAACCGCGAATTTTGGATTCTTCAATAATTGCAGCAATTTTCGCGACTGACTTCATAAATGTTACAAGCGACATTGGTTCTTAATACACAAACAAAAATTCAGTCGGATCCGTATAAATCAAAAATGAAAATTTTCCAAAAATATCTAATTTATATTATTTGTTTACCAAGCCCTACCGCAATATCCACTTTTTGTAAAAAATTTGGAAAAAGGGATAAAAATGGTACCAATCTGACGGATGAAGCTGGAATCTTTAAATTCGCTGTGTATATTCCAGAAAATTCGTTTTCTACACAACATTGCCAACATTTCATAAAAAATGTTATCGAGTTTACAATAAGTCTTATTTATATATTTGAGCATAAATGGCTATGTGCTTATTTCAACATTCATAGTGCTCAATTTTAAACATGCAAAAGTAGCTATGAACGATAAAACCGCGAATAATAGAAAATTTCGAAAATGTTGTAATTGTATCAATTAGTAATTAAACTGTAGAAGATTAATTACTCTTAAAATTAAGGAGAAAATCAGTTTTTCGCTCTCCTAGTTCATAACCACTTATGAATATAAGCCCTCGATATGGATTTGTATTACCATTACACACTCCAAAAAAGTTTAAAAGTAACAGAAACCTTTGTTGTTTCATATGTGATGGAAATAGGTCACATCGGTTCAGATTTAGATACAGCTCCATAAAAATGTCACATCGCATATGTGAATTGCCACTCCACATTATATTTGGCTTGTGAACATCTGTTGTGGAAGTGGAATATGTGGGTCAATGTTTTGATATAGCCCTTATACTAATGTCCAAATCGATTTTTATACTCAGAGAGGGGTATATCATTCGTTTGAATTGAAAGAAATTTAAAAATGCAAATTGTATTTTATTTAAAAATTAAAGTATTGTACTTTCTTTTGTATAAGTAAAAAATGTTTACATAATAAATTCTTAGGTTACTCCAATAGTTTTTCGCAGAAACGATGAATTTCATCTCGCCAATAGATTTTTACATAATTATTAATTTAGAGATAAATTACTTTTCAATGATTTCATTCGAATTAGATGTACTACAAATTTGTCCATAGTTTGGCACTCATAATTAAGCTACGGGTTATCATCAAGCAAATTATTTGCTTTTATTAAGAATGTTTTTTGATTTTATTATGATATCATAGTGATTCTTATCTACACTTTTTTTAAAATTACTAAAAATTGTTTATTAAATCTCCAAACATTTATTGTAGTACACAATTAAAAGTTCATAAGATATTGCCCCAGTCAAATTTCAAGAAGTGGAGAAATTAGCATTACACAATCTTGAAATTGGAACAATAAGTTTAGTTTATTTGTATTTTTCATAACCTTTGTCCGAAATTCAAGAAAGTGTATGTAATTTTCGTATTTTTACTGCAGAATTACCATTTCAGACGAGTTATTTAAAAACAAGTAAAAACGGCGTTAAGTTCGGCCGGGCCGAACTTTATATACCCTCCACCATTGATTGCATTCCACCGAGGATGTCCATTTTCGTAGAACTGCAGTAATATTACAGGAAAATAAAATTTTTTTATATAGCCAAATCAAAACAAATACAAATATTAAAAAAATGTTAATAAATATAATATTTTAATTATTTCAAACCACGCCTATAAGGCAAGGCTACCAATACGTCAATTCAAAAAATAAATATTCTTCTATATATATTTTCAAAAAGCTTAAATACCATAAATATTGGTAGATAGTGGGTGCTATAGTTGGTTGTATTTCCATTCTATTTTAATTCCAAAAGTCTAAATTTTGAAAATCCATTGTCAGACGTACATAGTGCAAAATAACCTAACTTCATGATTCAACCAATTTCTGCCGTAAAAGAAAAAGCAAAAATTTGAAAAAAAAAACATTTTATTTTGCGTGTCTATGCAGTCAGAGGAATGTATACTAGAGCGTACCAGGTTACAAGTAAAAAAAAAAGTTCGCCGTACACCTTCGAATATGAAGTATTATTGAAAGGTAGTTTCAAAAAAATTTTTTTTATTTTTTTATGCCGAACGTAGGGGTCGCGCTTTTACATTTTTCTATATAACTTCTGCATTTATAAACGGATTTTAAAGTGTGATACATCGATGTTTTTGTCTCGACGAGGCCGATTTTTTTGTCTTTGAAGTCATTGAGCTCAAGCACCCCCTTCTGGTACTTACCCATCATATCTCAGTTGCTACTACCCTAATGTACCACTCTAATATCAGAAAATTAAAGCTCGCATAAAATCATGAAACTCTTCCTAACGAAGTATGTCGATTTTCCCAGCAGAAAAAGTGTTAAACTATTTTTTTCTTATTTTACCGAGAGCATTGCATGTATTTATAAGTTGTTCTTTGTATCTTCGATGTTTACAGTCGGTTGTCAAAGTGTAATACATATATTGGTGTTTTTGTCCCGCACATAACAGGTTTTCAGTTTTTAAAGTCGTTGACCTCAACAACCCCCTTCTACTATTTACGCATCATATTTCAATTCTTAGAACAATAAATATAAAAATTAAGGTACAATTAAAATTTTAATCAACCATATTTCGACGCGATTCAAGTTGGGTGTATTTTTGGCGGCTCTCAAGTTTAGAAAAGATGTGGCCCATGCGTTGCTCATCGGTGACCGCCATAGCTGATTCATGCACAACATGAACAAAACGCTCGGTGTTTTGAGAATGGCATGGATAATCTGTGAAAATAAATGAGTTCAGCAAAGAAAGCAATCAAATTAAGTTTTTCTTGTGCTAACCTGGTAAATCGATAATTTCTTCTGAAAATTGGAATGCTTCTAACTGTTCTTGCGAAAAAAACTGCAAGCATGGCGGCTCAGTCAATTCAAATTGTTTCCAATCGATCATATTGAAATATGAGTAACTATCAAAATTGATAAAATTATGAACTGGTGGACCGAACATTTGTCGAATGCTTCCCGTGGCTTCATTGCGGGCTGATAAAATCTTATCATAGGCATCTGAACGCACTAGTTGATCTGGGTCTGTTATCATCGATAACAAAATATTTTCAGGATGAAAAAAATATCCGTTATTTTCAATGAACGGACGGATGACCTCTTGAATATCTTTTGGCAACTGACGAATCCAACATATATAAAGGAAAACATTCCGACTTCCGTGAATTGCCAGTGGTTGGCTTTTTACAAGAAACCAGAATGGTGCATACACTTTCACAACGAACTGAGCCAGTTTTCTCAATACCATCGAGGGTTGCGTACACGTCATATAAAAGCGCAGAATTCGAGAGGCTGTTGTTAGCCAGCGCGCTTTGCAAATAGCGCCGGGCTTCTCGCTGGCTAATTTTTCATCGCATTCTCCGGTATGAACGGCTCGAACCATACGATACAAGTAAAGCTGGTCGCCTCGAATATTCCACCCATCTATGTTCGCTGGCATTTCTCCCATTGTAATGCGTTCGAAATTTTGTTTGACCTGACCAAACGGAATAAGCAACAAAATATGCGAATTATTAATTAATAAAATGCTCACAAGTAAAGTATACGGAACACACGGACACGAAACACTATTAATATATTAAACTTACAGGGTAGTGTATGCAATTTTGAATGCCTTCTCCGATACTTCCGGGCCAGATTCCAGGTCCTTTCTGTTTTCCAAGCAATGATCTTAACAGCGCATTAAATGGTAACTCGTTGAAGTGGAAAAGGCACACGAAACACTGCAGCGGTCTCTGTAAATGGCGTTCCATTCTCACAATGACTCCACTTTTGTACCCAGTGTTGGTAGCAGTTCCATCGCAACTTATGGCAACTAAGTCATCCAAATTGAAGTTTTCACGACTCAAGTAATCCACGATGCTCCTCTGGATCCCCAAAGCAGAGCTATCAGTGGGCGTAGCATAACCAATGAATTTGGAATCAGGCTCTTTTACAATGGTGATGTGTTCTTCATTTAAAACAATATTTCGCGTCACATTTGCCTCGGTTACTTTTTTCAAAGTTGGCTCTTTCTTGCCATCGAAAGAGATACACTTTAATAATTGATGGCATTTGGCCGCCGCTTTTGCTTCCTTACGGAACTTCACACGTTCTCGAAATATTTTATTTTTATTGATGATAAGCCCTTCAAAGAACTGACATATATTTTCGGCTGTTTCTGTAGATAACTCTTCTTTGGCTTTTGCGGCAATAGACAATTTTAAATCTTTTATTAACATGGTCGCAAGCAAGGCACCGTAGCGAACTGAAGTATCGCTGCGATCCAAAGCCGAACTAAAATTACGCAAACAAATGTCCGCCACCGTAAATGTTGTTTTAATCTCCTCTGAGGAATCGCCAACATTTTCTTCAAATTCTAGCTCTTCATCGCTGCCTGGTTGATACCCAATACTGTTGAACTCGGTATATACCGCTTTTGATGGTGCAACAATTGAGCACGTTTGAACACCGCAATTTTTCATCGACATCATATGATAAACATTATCCAAAGTCATCAGCCGTGGACCCCATTGATCGATGAAAAAGTCTTTCGCATCGTCTGGGATTTTATCAGAGGCGGTGCAACTGCATGGAACATTTCTTTCTATGCCACACTTACAACGCGAAATTGAGAACAATTTATTCCACTCATTTACATTGCATTTCAATGGACTTTTAACCAATTTATAGTAATCGTCTAGAAGTTTATCCAACCGTTTACGAACACCTGATACCGATATAATTGGAATGCCTGCCCGCTCCCATAAAAGGGTAATGCTTCTGAAAGCTTCTTGTTTAAAAGCACTCAATTTTCTATTGGGATTAGTGTTATGCCGCAGATACAAGAAATAATTAATAACATCGTACTTAGTCGGTAACATAGTGTTGTTTAATGCACTGATCGTAAAAGACATTTTTTTTAGTTTTTTTATCGTTGTATAATGGAAATTTAAATATTTAATAATGCTTTGTTGAGCCACCAACGCCTTATTACTGAACTAATTTCTTCTATTGTTACAATAAAATATAGACCGTTACTTCACAGGTAAAACGATTTGCAATAGGGAAACAATGTGACAAAGTAGTTTTGCTCATGTTGTGCATGAATCAGCTATGGCGGTCACCGATGAGCAACGCATGGGCCAAAAACACCAATATATGTATTACACTTTGACAACCGACTGTAAACATCGAAGATTCAAAGAACAACTTATAAATACATGCAATGCTCTCGGTAAAATAAGAAAAAAAATAGTTTAACACTTTTTCTGCTGGGAAAATCGACATACTTCGTTAGGAAGAGTTTCATGATTTTATGCGAGCTTTAATTTTCTGATATTAGAGTGGTACATTAGGGTAGTAGCAACTGAGATATGATGGGTAAGTACCAGAAGGGGGTGCTTGAGCTCAATGACTTCAAAGACAAAAAATCGGCCTCGTCGAGATAAAAACATCGATGTATCACACTTTAAAATCTGTTTATAAATGCAGAAGTTATATAGAAAAATGTAAAAGCGCGACCCCTACGTTCGGCATAAAAAAATAAAAAAAATTTTTTTGAAACTACCTTTCAATAATACTTCATATTTGAAGGTGTACGGCGAACTTTTTTTTTGAGGTACGCCCTAATGTATACATCGAATTCCATGATTCCAGCTGCGGCCATTTGGTTGGTACCATTTTTACCCCCTTAAGAGTACGACTATCTAAAATCTCTTTATTTGACGTTTCTACCCAATTAGAATTTCATCATTCTAGCTGTAGCCGTTTAGTTAGTACTATTTTTATCTCTCTGTACCATTGTATAACTTGAAAGTACGAATTTCGAAAAATCCGTTTATTGTCCGTGTCTACGCAGTCAGAGGAATGTATACACCGAATTTCTTTATTCTAGGTGTAGCCGTTTAGATGGTACCATTATTATTCCTCTGTGCCCATTGTATCCCTTGAAAGTAAGAATTTGGAAAAACCCTTTTATTTTCCATGTCTACGTAGCCAAAGGAATGTATACACCGAATTTCAGGACTCTAGCTGCGGTCAATAGGTTGGTACTATTTTTATCCCCTTTTTTCATTTTGACCACAAAAAGTACCAATTTCGAAAAATCCCTTTATTTTCCGTGTCTACACAGTCAGAGGAATGTATACTCCAAATTTCATAACTCTAGCTGCGGTCATTTGATTGGTACTATTTTTATCCCTTTTTCCATTTTAACCCCAAAAAGTACGAATTTTGAAAAATCCGTGTATTTTACGTGTCTATACAATCAGAGGAATGTATACACCGAATTTGATTATTCTAGGGGCAGACGTTTGGTTGGTACCATTTTTATCCCTCTATTCCCATTTTACCCCTTAAAAGTACTAATTTGGAAAAAATACTTTTATAGTATGTGTTCATACATTCACATCGCTTGGTTTTGTTTTTCATATGTTCATATTTAATCAATTACGCTGACTCAAGGTTTATTTATTGTCCCCAAAATAATAAACACACACACACACATATGCAAGGCAACTACTTCAACTTTTTGTAAACAAATAAGGTTGCTGCAATAGTTCAGTGAACCACACTGGTCAATACACCAAGAAAATTGTTACACAACAATGCCTACATTTGGGTTGAACAAGCCATAAGCTATATACACATGTATGTATGTATAATTCTGTGAGCAGCGTTCCCATTTATCCAAAGGGAATACCATAGAATAAGAACAAAATTGTAAACTTAGCAATAATTTAGTATTTAAGAAAGAAAATCTATCAATAAAATTCAGAAATTCACAACCCTACATTGTGTTAACTTCTCGCTAATATCTCCGCTGTAACCAAGTTCATGTGCTTGAGTTGCTCCAAAACTTTATCTTGGTGATACTGCCTCGATAAAAAATCAAATACAAATTCATTGAAGGGCAAAACAGTCCATTCAATAAACATTTGGTGACCCCAAGTTCTTCTTGTAGAACATAAAAACACACAACCTCGCGAATTACGTCAGATCCTGCAACATTAAACAGGATCAACGGGTCGATTTGCTGCAAAAATTGGATATTTGTCCACACAGCAAATCAACAATCAATCAACAATTTGGGTCCTGCAAATTATCAGGATCAACAAAGCTATCAGCAACCGCAAAGGAATTTTGGCCTTGCAACATATCAGGACCAACTCTTGGGGACGCGAGAATCGTAGAGGACTCAATCAACTCGCAACCGCGAATCAACAGCCAGGAAACCAATCAACGGATCATCCGTGTATCGTGCTAGCTTCAAAAGATGGCAGAAGAAAAAATCAGTATGGACGTATTGGCTCAATCCCAACGCGAAACGGGTGATATCATACAGGGAATCATAAAAAAATTATAAGAAAGACTCCCAGTCCAGGAAGACCCTAGAGTACTATAAGGAACGCCTCAGGAGGTTGGATAGCGCATGGGCGGAATTCGAGATAACTGACAACAAAATACGTTGTCTTGAAAATCCACCATTGGATCACGATTATTTTATCAGTAATTACTACACTGACATAGCGGCGCTCGTGGAGAAATACAGGCAGGAATTGGAGTCGGCAATGATGCAAACACCGGCTAACCAGCAAAAAGGTCCAACCGCAACAAAAACGACCAATCAAGAAGCAGAATATCAACATCAAGAACTGGCCGCCGTTAGGTCAACTACAACAGTGGCAAGGACACAAGCTCATCATCAGCCACCACCAAGTCAACAGCAGACTGTGTCTTCCCCAACACCTACCCCATCCGCAAGAGCGTCGCAAATTACCTTATCCATTAGAAGACAAAACGTAATGATATCATCTCTAAAACGGGTAATCACAACAGACCCAACAGCAACAAACATGAAATTAAAAGAGAAGCTATGGGAACAGATCCAGGAGCTACATTTCTCAATTTGGGAAAACTGTGCCAACCCACTCGAAGAAGGATATGACATGGATTCTTACACAGATCTAGAAGAAATGGTGATACAAAATTTCAAACATACAACGGTGCCTGCAGCACAATACAGGGCAGAGTGTGCACAACCGAACGTGTTGCCACTTCCCAAAATTACAATCCCAAAATTCGACGGGGATTGTTTGAAATGGCCTGCGTTCGCTGACCTGTTTTCACAGTTGGTAGTTAACCAAAACATTTCCGCTGTACAAAAAATATGGTATCTCAAGGCGAACGTAACCGGTGAAGCTGAAAAACTCATCAGCCATCTTTCCGCCACAGCTGATAATTATGAGACAGCCTGGAAAACATTACAAGACCGGTACAACAACAAGCGTGTACTGGTATCAACACTAATGCAGAAACTAATTGATCAACCGTCATCTGGGACGTCAGCAGCCTCCATAAAACAGCTACATGATGTCACTCGAGAGTGTCTGCATGCCCTCAACAATATAGGGGTGGACACTTCTTCATGGGATCCAATGCTGATTCATCTTCTCATAAAAAAGTTAGATCGAGGTCTTCACTCGCAATATGAAAAAACAATAGAAAATCCAAAGGAATTGCAGCATGTGAGCCAATTACTAGAATTTCTAGAGACCAGGTTTCAGTCAATGGAAGCCATGGGTCAGAAGGAAAAAGCGTCAGTCAAATCGTGCGCTTCAGCAGCTTCAACGAACCAAGGCAATGCTGCATGCACGCTATGCAACGATGGCGCTCACAGACTATTTCAGTGCCAGACCTTTTTGAAATTGAAACCCTCGGAGCGGCTTAACTACACACAACGGCAAAAATGTTGTGTGAACTGCTTACGTACGGGACATTCAGCAAAACAATGCACTTCACGATGTTGCATGAAGTGCAATAAAAAACACAACACACTGTTGCATTTGGACAACAAGCAAGAATCCTCAAACAAAAGGGACAATCAAAAGGTATCATCAGCCGCAACAACTAAAGCATCAGGGGGCGCATCTTCAACGTCATCATCTCAGGCGACCAACGACATAGAAGCTACCTCATTAGCAGCATCTAATAACCAACAAGCAAGTTCATACGTGCTACTTAGCACAGCAGTTGTAAAAATACAAGCAGATGGAACAGAGGTGGAATGTCGTGCTGTACTCGACTCCGGATCACAAGTCAACTTCATCACGGAACGTCTAGTAAAACGGCTCGGCATTTCCAGACAGATTTCGAATATAAGCATCAATGGAATCGGTTCAACAAATACAAAGACGAGGCACCGAGTAAATGTGGAACTCAAATCCCGGATTAACAAGTACTCAACGCGACTTGAGGCCTTTGTTCTGCCGCGTATATTGTCACCACAACCATCACAGTACATCAATACTGACAAATGGCCACTACCCAAAAATGTGGCACTCGCTGATCCAGCTTTCAACCGCCCCGATAGAATCGATATTCTGCTGGGCGCAGAACACTATCACGACTTGCTAGCGATTGGGCAAATAAAATTAGCAAATCAGCTTCCAACAATGCAGAACACTGTATTCGGATGGATAATTTCTGGAAAAATACAGGAGGAACGATCCAACAATCCGGCGTGCGGAATATGCACCGCTGATGAAACACTTGATGCTTCCATCGCCCGACTTTGGGAACTAGAAGAGATCAAAACATCTAGTAAACCAATGTCCATCGAAGACAAACAATGCGAAAATCACTTCGAACAACACACCATAAAAGACAATCAAAATCGATTTGTGGTGCGGATTCCATTCCATCAAGGTCCTGAAGTTTTAGGTGACTCACACGGAATCGCTATCAATCGCTTCTTTTCTCTGGAACGGCGATTGCAGAAAAACCCGGAATTAAAAGCTCAATATGCAAATTTCATGGAAGAATACGAGAAGATGGGACACATGACAAAGATCCCAGCAGACGACCTGAAAGCTCAACTACAAGGCTTCGGGTCGTATTTGATGCATCAGCAAAAACTTCATCAGGACACTCACTGAATGACCTAATGTACACAGGTCCAACTGTTCAAAGTGATTTGTTCTCCATACTACTGCGGTTCTGAATGCCCAAATATGTATTCACAACTGATGTCGAGAAGATGTACCGACAAATACTCGTTTCGCCTAAGGATCGTCATCTTCAATTAATCATTTGGAGAAAGGAACCTTCGCAACCCATAACGTATTATCAACTAAACACAGTTACGTATGGCACCAGAGCGGCACCATACTTAGCAACAAAATGCCTGCAGCAGGTGGCAAAGGAAAACACTATTCGGTACCCGCTCGCGTCGCAGTTTCTCCAAGAGAACTTTTATGTCGATGACGGCTTGGGTGGATCCGATAGCCTGGTGACAGCATTAACACTACAACACCAACTAATACAGGTCATGAAGGAGAGTGGCTTTAATCTACGCAAATGGTGTGCCAATAACCCCCAACTGTTGCAGCACATTTCGCAAGGAGATCAAGAAGTCAATTTAGATTTTGAAAGCTCAAAGGCGGATTCGATCAAGACATTAGGCCTAACCTGGCTCCCAAAGGATGATACCTTCTGCGTAAAGGTCAACATTGACTCGGTCCGAAGAATCACTAAAAGATCAGTCACATCCGATCTAGCAAGGCTTTTTGATCCTTTAGGGTTAGTATCGCCAGTCATAGTAACAGCAAAAGTATTCATACAAGAGTTATGGGAATTAAAATTTGACTGGGATCAGTCGTTACCAGAATCGTTACACACTAAATGGGCTACCTTCAGAAACGACCTGAAAGCGTTAAAAACTCTTCGGGTATCGCGGCACATTGGCAAGGGAAAGGTGCCCCAGTCAATGCAACTACACATCTTCACCGACACATCAGAAAAGGCGTACGGTGCAGTGGCATACATCCGATCCACATTCAAGGATGGGACCACCATGACTCGAATTCTTTGCGCAAAATCTCGGGTCGCCCCTCTTAAGCGACAAACCATACCAAGGTTGGAACTCTGCGCGGCAGTACTTGGAGCTCAGCTTGGATCAAGAATCAAAACTGATCTTCAACTAACATGTCCGGTCTGGTTCTGGACCGACTCAGAGATCGTTCTGGCCTGGATAAACTCACCGTCTGCCGCCTTTCATACATTTGTGGCAAACAGACTTGCAATCATTCAAGAGTCAACCCAAGCAGATCAATGGCGTCATGTTGGCTCAAAAAGTAACCCAGCCGATGTTTTATCTCGCGGAATGTCACCAGCCGTTCTTAAAGATTGTGCACTTTGGTTCTGTGGCCCTCTGTTTCTACACGGAAACGAGTCGATGTGGCCACCCTCATACAACTCACAACTAGCAATCCCAACGGAACTAGAAAGAAAACGTAAGGCTCCTGAGGCTCTTGTCACTTCAGTAGCTTCATCTGACTTTCTATATCTAATAAGACACAACAACTCATTTACCCGTCTACAACGCATTATAGCTTACATGCTGCGTTTCAGTAATCTATGCAGGCGCAAAGTCATCAATCAACCTACTCAATGGGCACGTACCACAATCAAACTAGACACTGCCCTGATTTACATAGTCAGACATATACAAGAGTCGAACTTCAAGGAAGAGATTGACCAGCTAAAAACATATCAAGAATTGCGCGGAACAAACAATTTACGCAACTTATCACCATTCCTGGACAAGTTCGGCTTACTACGCGTTGGAGGTCGTCTTGAAGAATCATCATTGCCATTCGACTCAAAACATCAATTGTTAATTCCCTATAATAACCCAATTTCAAAACTTATCTTTGAAATGGTCCATCAGGAGAATAAGCATTGTGGAGCGCAAACTCTGTTGGGAATCGTACGACAGCGATTCTGGCCACTGAAAGGAAAAATCATGGCTCGAGCTACTATTCACCGTTGCATAAGATGTAGCAGAGCTAAGCCAGTACTGTTCAAGCAAGTCATGGGAAACCTGCCTTCAACACGGATAACACCAGCACGACCGTTCATCAATACCGGGGTTGACTACTGTGGCCCTCTAACAGTTCACTACAAGCTGCGAGGAAAAAGGCCACATAGGGCCTACATCGCAGTATTTTGCTGCTTCGCGACAAAAGCTATACACCTAGAATTAGTAAGCGACCTCACAACTGAGGCCTTCATAGGTGCCCTCAAGAGATTCATTGGACGACGCGGCCACTGCCAAAGATTATATTGTGATAACGCAACAAATTTTGTTGGAGCGAAAAATAAGCTACCAGAGCTGTCAGATGTCATACACACCCCTGCTGCGCAAGAAGCCATTACAACCGCCTGCACCAACAAGGGGATCCAGTTCAATTTCATCCCGCCAAGAGCACCACACTTTGGTGGCCTCTGGGAAGCGGCTGTCAAATCAGCCAAGCATCTTCTGGTAAGAAGCGCAGCAAATGCTTCCCTAACCTATGAGGAACTTGAAACATTAATCATAGAAATCGAGGCAATACTGAATTCAAGGCCCATTTCTCCAATGTCAAACGATTCAAATGACATAGGCGCGCTGACCCCGGGACATTTTCTGATCGGTGAACCACTCACGGCCCAAGTTGACGCACTAGCAAAGCCAGCGGCGTTGAGCCTGGCCACTAGATGGAAACTGGTCTCCCAACTTAAGCATCAGTTCTGGAGCAGATGGTCCCGAGACTATCTAAATGAATTGCAGTATCGCAACAAATGGCAAGAGCGATCGAAAAATCTTGAACCAGGGTCCATTGTCATCATCAAAGAAGATAATACTCCAGTAATGCAATGGCCGCTAGGGCGTGTCGTAAAGACATATAGAGGAAAAGACAACGCAGTGAGAGTTGCAGATGTAAAAACAGCCTCCGGTGTGTTCAAAAGAGCCATTCACTACCTAGCACCACTGGAGAAACTCAAAGAAGAAACCACTAGCGAGCAACAACTAACTACATTGCAGCCATTTGACGCGGATGAGGAAGAGGAACAAGCTTCGCCAACTTCACAAGACGAGCGCCCAAGCAGGAAAAAACGAAAGTTAGTCACCTCCGGAGTAATGATGACCATGATCATTGCATTATTAGCGCTTCCACTAATCTGCAACGCGAATAAAATAGAAATAACTAAGTTTCAATCAAACATTGGCATACATTTTGAAGGCATCGGAACAACACGAATATCACGATCGGAATGGAAAATCATAACATATTATGAGTTACAACCGTACTGGCGAGAAATGCAGACCTTCACAAATGGGACTGCATCTCTACAGCATCTATGTACTCTTGTATCTCAAAAAACAACATGCATAAACGTTCTCCAAGGTCTTAATTCTGGTTTCTCAAACCTCAAAAATGGAAACGCTTTACTCAAGAACAAAAGAAACAAACGTGGTGCAGTAAATATCGTGGGAAATATTGCCAACTCACTGTTTGGGGTACTGGATTCAACCTATGCTGAAGACATGTCGAACACTATTGAACATATCAAGGAAGATGAAACCTATCTAATGCGGCTGATGAAAAACCAGACCTCATTCATAGATTCAACCCTCAACATCTTTAAGCAAGATGAAATCCAGATCCAGACCAAATTCGACGACCTCGACGAGCAAGTAAACAGAATTAGCTCCAGGTTACGCGACAACGAACAAGAAAATCATGAACTCAAGTTATTCCAAGGTTTTGTTCTACTAGCTACACAATTGTCATTAATGTCAGCAAGACTACATCGAACACAAACAGCAATAATTACGGCATTGTCTGACTCTCAACATGGCAAGATCAGCCCATTACTGCTGTCACCATCACAACTTCAAGCAGAGCTGATACAAGTGAGAAATCACTTGCCCTCATCACTGCAACTACCAGTCAATCAGGACAATCTGCTTCAGCTCTATAAAATCATGAACGTGAAGGGAGGAATTGCAAACAATCACATAATTTTCCATATAACGATTCCCCTATGTGATCCAGAGACGTTGGAACTTTTTAAGCTACACCCGATACCGGCTCTTCTCCACAACACGATGACAGCTATCCAGCCATGCAGTCAAATCATCGCCATAAACGCTCACCGAGATGAATATTATGCGTTGACTGAACAGCAATGGGCATCTTGCACACCATTAACAGAAGATGAAGTCTTATGCTCAAGCATACAGTCTAAATTCAATTCAGAAGCAGCCAAATGCCTATGTGAAATTTCATTACTAAACAATGTCACTAGTACCAACTGCAACGTAACTCCGTTTGTAGAAAACACTTCACTCATCCAATTGCACCACAACAATCAATGGATGTACACCATGCCGCACTCAACTCCTATGACCGCCGTGTGCAGCCACGAACATATTCGACTCGACCTACAGGGCACTGGACTCATAAAAATAAGTCCAGACTGCACACTCAAATACAAAGCTATGTTCATTCAGGGACACGAAATCTATTCGACATCCTTACACACATCATATACTGCTACTGCCAACATGAGTGAAATTAATTACCCAACCGAAGACGAAGTAAGCAGAATTCACCTCAAACAGTACATAAATCATATAAAAAATATATCGGATATCCAACAAGAATTGCACCAACAGGTACTCACTGACCTACCTCAACAATTAACTCACATAAAAAACACCATGCAGCAGTAGCTTACACCGCCCTTCTTCTTGCAATCGGAGTCATCGTTTCGACAATCTACCAAAAGCAACAACGTCAAAGAAGAAAATTCGGTCAACAAACCTCACCAGCAGCAATTTCCCAACAGGCAGCGTCATCAGAATTTACAGTAACAGTAGCTTGAATAACAAAGAAATAAAATTAAACTAAAAGAACATTACTTTGTTTGGAACATTAAGGCCATTAAGAATATCACTATAATGTAACTTTGTCGAGCATAGCTCAACGGCGGGGAGCATGTTCATACATTCACATCGCTTGGTTTTGTTTTTCATATGTTCATATTTAATCAATTACGCTGACTCAAGGTTTATTTATTGTCCCCAAAATAATAAACACACACACACACATATGCAAGGCAACTACTTCAACTTTTTGTAAACAAATAAGGTTGCTGCAATAGTTCAGTGAACCACACTGGTCAATACACCAAGAAAATTGTTACACAACAATGCCTACATTTGGGTTGAACAAGCCATAAGCTATATACACATGTATGTATGTATAATTCTGTGAGCAGCGTTCCCATTTATCCAAAGGGAATACCATAGAATAAGAACAAAATTGTAAACTTAGCAATAATTTAGTATTTAAGAAAGAAAATCTATCAATAAAATTCAGAAATTCACAACCCTACATTGTGTTAACTTCTCGCTAATATCTCCGCTGTAACCAAGTTCATGTGCTTGAGTTGCTCCAAAACTTTATCTTGGTGATACTGCCTCGATAAAAAATCAAATACAAATTCATTGAAGGGCAAAACAGTCCATTCAATAAACAGTATGTATCTACTCCATTAGAGGAATATACACACTGAATTTCGTGTTTCTAGCTGTTGTCGTTTAATATGTACCATTTTATCCCTTTTTGCCCCATTTCACCCCCTACACACCTAAGAATCACTTTATGGTGCACGTTTTTTTTACCGGGGGAATGCGCTTACCCATTATCAAGCAAGTACAAGCAGACATATTGAAAATATATGCTTAAATACTCTAAAATATTAGGGATTATTATGGGTATTTTTAGTCCTTGTGAGGGAAAAATTTTTCCCTTTGGGCCGATTTCGCCCCATTTCAATCCCAACCGATCTACGACTATAAGACGCATTTATGGAAAATTTGAACGTTCTAGCTCCTTTTGTTTAGATGCTAGCGTGCTTTCAACAGACGGACGGACGGACGGACATGGTTAGATCATCTTAGAATTTTATGACGATCAAGAATATATATACTTTATAGGGTCTCAGGTTGATATTTCAAGGTGTTACAAACGGAATGACAAAGTTAGTATACCCCCATCCTGGAGGTGGAGGGTATAAAAACTTAAAAATTTTATATTTTTTTGCTGCAGAAAGTCTAGGAGGTTTTAAAAAAGTATATGTTCGAAACCTCTCTGGGGGGGTGTTGGTTTGGTCCATATTATGATTTTAGGGGATTTTAATTTACCCTCAGTATAATTTACCCTTGCCAGATGCGGAGGCTTTAACACCGTTGACGTCGATTTTTAATTCGGATCATTGGCTTTCGCATATAGTTAGACTCTTTACTGACTTAAATTTGTTTCAGATCAATTATGTGGGAAATGTAAATGCTAGGCAACTTGACCTAGTACTTTTCTTCGACATCAGTAGGTTTCCTCTCATATATATCCCGAAGGACGACTATCATCCTAACTTGTGTATATCAATGTTGTATTCTAGTGATTCTTCTCTCTACTTCACAAGATAATCGTACCGTTTATTGTTTCAAGAGAACCAACTTTGTAATGCTAAATTCTCTTGTCCAGGATGTTGAATGGAATTCTGTCTGTAGCTGTTGTCACTATACTGATCTTTACATTGTTGTGGATAGATTTTATCAAATTTTAAATGACTTCATGTCACGATCAGTACCCAAAATTCGTGTTGGGCACTCCAGAAGACCTTGGTTGTCTCGTGAGTTGTGTAGTATGAAGAATTCGAGAAGTAGACTTTTTAAGAAATTTAACGGCACTGGTTTAAATATCTCTGCATTGAGTCAACTGGAAATCCCTGTAATTGATTTACCCTTGGTTTTGTCGAGTTTGAATAATCTCAAATCCACAAATAATGTTGGCCCTGATGGGCTGTCAAGTATAAATTTGAAATTCTGTTCTATTCCGCTAACATTATTATTTAATACTTCAATGAGATTTGGATATTTCCCTTTGGCCTGGAGGAGTTCATTCATTGATCCCCTCCGTAAGTCTGGCAGTCTAATTGACGTGTCAAACTTTAGAGGGATAGCTAAGTTGAGTGCTATCCCGATGCTTTTTGAGAAATTGGTTACTGAGGTGGTATATTGAGTCCACACCAACTTGGACTTCGTAAGGGCTTTTCTACTACGACAAATTTGATTCAGTTTACTTCTCACGATATTGATGAATTTGTTCAGGGTAATCAGACTGATACCGATTTTAGTAAGGCATTTGATAAAGTGAACCATGATATTTTGGTATATAAATTAGATCGTATTGGTTTTAGTTCTGACTTCTTGAAGTGGATATCTTCGTATCTTCTGATTCTGATTCCATCGGGAGTCCCTTAGGGTAGTCGTCTAGGGCCTGTTTTATTCTTATTATTCATAAATGACCTTCCTGAGTCTATTATTAACTCTAAACTTCTAATGTATGCAGATGATGTGAAAATATTGTTTTCTTATGATTGGCCAGGATGACTTGGATAGTTGTGGACGCTGGTGTGACATAATTTGCACAGAACTGAACCTAAGAAAATGCAAACATATGCGTTTCTTTAGATCGAACCCGAGATTTGTCAGGTATAATATTAGAGGAGCTGAGTTAGAGGTAGTTGATTCTTTCGTAGACCTTGATATTCTAATGGATTCCAAACTGAATTTCAACAATCATATTATTACTATGGTTAACAAGGCACATGGTGTTCTTGGTTTCATTAAGCGATGGGCTAAGGAGTTCTCTGATACTTACGTGACGAAACAGTTATTTACATCGCTTGTCAGGCCTATTCTGGAATATGGTTCCGTAGTGTGGGATCCTCAGTATGGTATCTGTATTGACAGAATTGCGTCGGTTCAGAAACAATTTTTGATATTTTTATTAAGACACTTAGTGATTTTGTTCTTCTCCTTATACTAGTAGGTTGAAGTTGATCGACTTGCCATCCTTAAAAAGCAGACGTGTTATGTTAAACACCGTGATGGTTTATAAGGTTATAAATGGTGATTTCTCTTCTGACTGTATTATTTCTAGGATTAAGTTTAACGTGCCATTTAGACCATCTAGGGTAATTTTCGAAAAATATAGGAACGTTTAAAAAAAAAAACACATAAAATTCAGAAAAATGCACGAAATCTTTATTTGAATCGATAGTACGGTCCATATAATTTAATGTTTGAAGATTATTTCATGCAAATGTTGACCTTGACTGCGCCTCAAGTGGTCCATCCGCTTAGTCCAATTTTGGCATTTCCACGTTTTTGAATAACAGATGCCCAATTGATGGTCATCATTAACACTAGCCGATACAGCTGCGATATGTTCTTCAGTTTGTACTCTACGTAAGCGTGTTGGTGGTTTAATGTCCAACAATGTAAATTTGGTGCGAAATTTAGTCACAATAGCCCGATTACCCGCTTCAGTGGTTCGATTAAACTGACCTTCTTAACAGAGCACGCATTTTGATAATAAAATTCAATAATTTGCAAGCATTGTTCCTTTGTAAGACGATTCATGGTTAAATTATAGACCAAACTGAAGATGTTTGACAGTGAAGCAAAACACGAAACGTGCGTCAGCTGTTTAAACCAGTGTTGCCAAAAAGATAATAGCTAAAAAATCACCCTTTATCAATTCCTTCGTATTGATTTTCAGCGTACGAATTATGCTTCCGCAGAGCCCATTCGTGGAATGTGTATTGATTTCAATTCATTGTGTCACATCATAGAATTCGGATTAGGAATCGATATAATAAAGTCGAGGATTTTCTCTTGCTTGGATGTTTAGTTACGTTTACTTTAATATTTTTAGTTACTGACTTTAAGAATAGCCATTACTTGCATAATATTTTGTTTAATAATATTTTTGTTATACCGGCTGTTGATATTTGATCTTTAGCCGGTGCCCACCGCCATGGTTCGGACTGTGGTGTGTACGTTGTCCCTACGTTATGGGGACGTGGCCCTCTCGGTCGGGAGTGAAAGGAACCGTTCGTTTAAGGACGTACTTCTAATATTTCTTGCTGGGAATCTGCACGTAAGGAATTTTCAAGAAATTCCAAAATAATCCAGGTCTTTGACATGTTATTACCTTCTTACGTGCTTGATATGCCTTATTTAATAATTCTTAATGTTATTGACATTATTTACTATTAATAACACTAGTTTATAAAAATTTTGTGGTTATCATATACTTGACGTGGCCGATGTGGGCCCGGGTTTCTACTGAAAATTTCACAATAGTTATGCCCTCTGCACTTTTTTCACAATTCCATTACCGTTGCCCTTCGCTACATGCTGCCACTTTAGGAAGATGACGCATGGGAAACAACACGTCAGACATTACCTCCTGCTCGGTCTATTATTGCGTGTGTTGACGACATCGAAACTGATACTTTGTTAAGCGAACTTTATCTTGTGTGAGTCATCCTCCGCTACTTCCGCTTAAAGATTCTTACTCCTCCCGAAAGTACGAATGATGTGTGCATAAGAGTGGGTCTCTTTGTTGAGCTTACCGTTCTAATACAAAACTTGAGTAAAATTAGATTAAAACGTCGTACATGCAATGGCTCATATAACACCGTGAGACAATTTAAAATTTTTTCTTTGGAGCTGAAAAAGACCATATACACATGCAACTAGATGGCATATGTAGAAAAGCTGTGTACTAAATTTTCCATATGCGGATATTTTCTCCTTTTTACAGGACTTTTAATTTTTATCTTAAATTGTCATTTTGACTATTTTCCACTGAAAATCTTACTGATTTTACAAAAAATTTCGTAAAAAAAAGAACTCATCATTCCACCACTTCCAAACTCACACAGTCGCTAAAAAAGACATCTATGAGCACTTCTTTAAAAATTCAAGAAAATGGATTAATGTAATCATTTCGTAAATCAAGAAATATATAATTGTAAAAACTTTAAAATACCTAACGGGATTGTACCATAACACTTTACTATCCTTACACTCAGAAAAAAGTATGCCACGGATTAAGTAAATATGTACTAAAACTGAGGAAAATTAAACTTCGTATAGCGCTAATGCAAAAATTTATCACATCAAGTACAAACTTTTCCTTGAAAATAAGACATGCTTTGAACTTGATCCCAGTTCAACTTTTCCTCAAAGCAAGTAAAATTTACTCAAACTGAGGAAAATTTTTCTTCAAATCAAGTAAATCTTTACTTAATCTGAGGAAAATTTTTAAGAAATATTACTTAAATCAAGTAAATTAATACTCAAACTGAGGACAATATTCCGATTTTTTTCCTCAATCCAAGTAAATTGTTACTGAAACTAAGTAAATTTGTAGTCATGCCAAGTAAATTTATACTCAATCTGAGGAAAATTTTCGGAATTTTTTTCCTTAATTCAAGTAAATTTGTACTCAGCCTGACTACGACTATACTTGATAATTGCAATAAATTTTTTCGCTTCAGAGTATGCAACACTTATATGAAAAATGACAACATGGTATAGTTCTCAAACGTTTCATCTTACTTATACCATAAAGAGTTGAGATATTCCACCATGATTGCTGCGGATGCTAGGTAGGCGCGTTCGCAGTGATTGTTTAGAGTAATATTTGAAGTACTTATGAAGAAAGTCTCGGCTAACGAACGAGAATTGCTTCTTAGACTACTATTCATGTATTTTTCTAAACACTCTGAAGTATTTTTTATAAGTTCATTTATACTTGAATGTATGAGGAACATGGCATAAATTTAATTACACTTATTTACTTTATTTGAAGTAATAAACACATTTTTAAGTAAATACATCCTATCTGGAATTTTTCCATACAAAAAAATTCTGCATTATTTTCTTTCTTAAACACTAGTAAATTTTCTTCCGCACAAGTATGAATATACTTAATTGTAAGAAGTTTTTACTAGATTCAAAAAAATGTTTTTAAGTAAATTTACTACACTATTTTGAGTATATGTACTATTTTTTCTGGCTTTGAAATAAGGAAAGTGTACTCATATCTATTTAATTTTCCTTCTCGTAAGGAAATTTTACCTAATCTGGAGTAAAATTGTTAAACTAAATTGGAGTATGGATTTTACTCAGATTTAAGAATGCTATTTTTCTGAGTGTACCTTCAAAACAAGGTATAGCACATTAAAATCTGACAAGTGTTTCAGGAGTTACAGGCGTTTCAATAAACACACATTGTTGAAAATTTCTTATTTTTCTCTGTTTAACAGAGAACTCGTGAAAATGTTCTATTTTTTTCAAAAATACGTATACAATATTTTTATGAGAAGAATTCATGAACAAACTTTCAAAACAATCGCAGCTATCGAGGTCAAAAATTGTACCGCCTGACATGGAATGACTCATATAATATTTGTCTCTTTTATTTTGATTTTCCTTAAAATGAGTAGGAGTTTAAAAATTTCACACTTTCAATTTTGAATATCTTGGAAAAAAATTATCAAATAAAAAGTAAGTTAACGAATTTCAATGTTCCAAAGTATGGACCTGCTAAAATACTCATTAATTGATAATTAATTAATACTTTATCATGTATTATTATTTGATCATTTCATAGAATAGCATGACAAGTTCAACTGAGAAGGACATGTAATCATTCCTATTTGCAGTAAGATCGAAAGTGCAGTGTAAGGGAATTTGAAATTGTGGACCTTTGGCGGCTACCGAAAAATTATTAAGTGTCAATTTTGAAACTATAACACACAAAAATAATGTAGAACGAACAAATTTAAGCGGGATTGGGCATTAAAAAGCTGGATAATCCCGCGACAAGCGGATTGGTGCCAGAAATAGGCCGACTTCAGATTTAAATTCGCCATTCGCAATACCCATCTGTCATGCGCCCGTAGATATGTTCTAATGTTACATTCATTGGCATTCTTCATTTTATGGTTTTTTGCTGTTTTTATACTCCGAATCCATGAATGAACTGGATTTTTGTCGTGTGTTGTTCCTTTGTAGTGTTGTGCGTTTTTAGGCGTCGCATTGTGTATAACAGTTTATGTGATGTGTACCGTCATCGCCGTGGATGCTCAATCGAGTAGTGTGTGTGGAACGTAGGCATGGATGCATGATTGGCATAATTATTGTTTATCCTAAAAGCATGCAATAAATTTGGTCACTTTGTATCTTTTGTGGAAGTATTCAGGCATGTCATAGAAATTAAAATTGTACGAAAATGCAAGAGCAAAACGTTACGATTTTGAAAACGTGAAAAATCGTTTTCGTACGAATTTGAATGCCAAAACGTTAGCTTCTCTAAAAAACGTAAAATAAAAAAATCGTTTTGAAGCCAATCACAAAATTTGAAGTGAAATTGATATTTTAATTTTAAAATTTTTTAATCGTATAGAGTGTCAGGCAAGTCACAGAAATGCAAATCGTACGCAAACTGAAAAACGTTATTGATGTTGCGTTACCATCTGCTCAATTGTGTGATCCTGTCATATGCTTTATATAAAAAAAGAGGCAGCCTTAATGAAAACAACCCTTAAACAAAACAAAAAACGAAAGTTTTTGTTTTTATGTTAAAATTAATATCTAATTTTATATATTTAAAGGGGCAAGCACAATAACATTGCTCAATCCAAATTTTTTGTGGATTTTATGGAAAGCACTATTTCCTCGCATAAAGTTCAAATTTTTCATCAAAGTAGTGATGTCTTGAACTAAACAAGTACAAAAAAACCAACATGAAATATTTCTCAAAAGCATCTATATCATGATGCCAAAGAAAAGTTGAGTGGTTGTTAAGAATATTTTAAGTATTTAGGAAATACGCCATCGCGATATAAATTATCTGGAACTCTTGGTAAACCATGAACCGTTAAATATGTAGACCATTCTACATCGCTATGTCATAATGGGACCTCTCAATCGCGTGACCACTTGTCTTCTTGATCGCAAACAAAACAAAATAATATCCACCCTGCCGTTACTGCGCAGAGGACTGTAGAACATTCCAAATTCTAAACGGGATTTATGATTACATTATTTTATAAGAATCGTATACATATTGTTAGGCTCATAAGGAGCAGATTCAATATCAAACAAATAAAGTTTATAAAAATCAAGTGAGTAAGCTTCAGTCGGCTAAACCGACTTATATGTACCCTCACTGTCAGATAACATGTATACGCAAGTTATAAGGACAGGATAATTTGTGTGGAAGGTACTACGAGGTTCGTACCGCATGGTTCCAGCTTCCACGCTTATAAAACAAAATAAAAAATTAAAAAAAAAAAACAATTATAAAAACATGATCAAATATTAATTCATAGTGGATCCCATGCACCAGTATAGAAGTTATGAAGAATTTAATTCTAACAGGATAGAGACAATTGTGTGGGAGGTACAAGAAGGGGCGTGGCTAAAGCGTAAATATTTTTTAGGTTTACAGTGATTATAAAAATATTTTTAAATATCAAATTGCAAATGATTTGAACTACCCAGATTGATGTTATGTCGGTTTTATTATAACCAAAGTTTATGTCACTTTGTCTGGGAAGTACCAGAAGGGGTGTGTCAATATTATCCATATTCCACGGGAATGTAACGACTATAAAGTATTTCCAAATGTCAAACTTCACGGAATTTCAATCATCCATATAGAAGATATAACAGCTTTATTTTTACGTAGTTTATTGAGATTTGTGTGGGAGGTACTCGAAGGGGCGTGGCAAAACCCGCAAACATACTTAGGGTCTTAAGTCACTCCTTCAATGCATTACACTTTTTTTATGTCCCAAATGATATATACTCCTACTCTGTAGAGTGATATTATAATGGGTATAATAAGTATAGGCAATCGAATTAGAATTGCTTCTTAGATTACAATTCATATATTCCTAAACATATAAAAGTTTTACCAAAAAAGTCTGACGCAAATCGCACTGCTCTGTGTGTTAGTAGTTTTAGTGGCTAATCTTCATTAGTTGCTAACAGTTAAATGATCGTTTTTCAAAATGTTCGTATTGTACCACAGTTGCAACCGAGTTGTACAAAGTCTCCCAAATTGTACCAAAACAAAAAAAATAATTTGTAATTGGTATTCATTTTATATAAAAAAACTACAGAAGAAATGCAAAAAATAGCAAGAAAAATTAAAAAAATATATATGAACAAGGAAAAATTAGAAATTGTCATTATCATCATTTGATGAAATGAAATTTGAAATATATAAAAACTAAACATTATGTGAAATACATATTTCTTGTGGGTGATTTCAATGTCAATAGAATATTGTATAGTATTAATATCACTATGTAACAAGATTTTTGTCCCTGGGTTGTAATTGTTATTTCCTAGTCAGTTAGGTCCCAAAAGTATAGAAAACAGCTATTGTCGCAAGATAACTTTGCTTTTGTGAAGCAAAGTAAGCGTGAATGGCCACAACGAACTGAATTCACAGTGGGAAGGAACAACGTCAAGTGGGAGCCCTTGGTGGACCCCCAGAAGGTACTGATGCCACCACTCCACATCAAACTGGGTCTTATAAAGCAATTCGTCAAAGCTCTCGACAAAAATTCTTCAGCGTTCAATTACCTACAAGACTTGTTCCCTAAGCTCTCTGAGGCGAAAGTTACAGCCGGTATCTTCGTTGGACCACAAATAAAGAAAATCTTCGAGTGTGAGGAATTCCCCAAGAAGCTCACTCGTGTTGAGAAAGCTGCTTGGATGAGTTTTATGTCAGTGGTACAGGGATTCCTAGGCAATCACAAAGCCGCAAACTACGTGGAGCTGGTCGAAAGTCTGGTGGAGAACTACGGCAAAATGGGCTGCAGGATGTCTCTCAAACTCCATATTCTGGATGCACATCTTGACAAATTCAAGGAGAACATGGGAGCATATTCAGAGGAGCAAGGCGAGCGCTTCCATCAGGATATAATGGAATTTGAGCGGCGATACCAAGGACAATACAATGAGAACATGATGGGAGATTACATTTGGAGATTGATTAGAGAAAGTGACTCGCAGTATAAACGCAAATGTCGAAAAACCACCCGCTTCTGATTTGCTTTTATGTTTTTGGTTTTCTGAAGTTTCAATAAAATCTAGTTTTGATTTATATGTGCTGTTCTGTATGATTTTCTCTGTAGTGAAAGACTCAAACACGTTTTTCTCATAATTTTAGCATATTTTAATGAATCACATTGTCCTGGTCACAAAAGCAAAGTTTCAGAGGAATATTAGGTGGTTTCCATACTATTAGAACTTAACAGACTAGGAAATAAAAATTACATCCCAAGGACTGAGAATTTTTTTATTTTTGTTACATAGTGTATTCGTTATCATTTTCCATTCGTGAAAATTGTAACAGTTTATTAAATGTTGATAAATTGCCTTTCAACACTACAATAAACGACGTACTGCATATTCATCTTATTAGTATGCAGATTGTTTCTGAAAGAAGAATAATGCATTAAATTATTCATTCGAATCAAATAGTTAACATGCGTTCATAATTTTCATAGCACCCTTTGCTTTGGGGACAACAATGTGTCTTTTACGCTTAACACTGGAGTCAACAAATTGTGTAGGCATTTACAATTACGCAAATTGTATAAGATACCACAGACATCCGAACTTATATGGAACATTTGCACAAAATCATTTGGTAGGAGATTTTGAAATGTCAACAACGTAGCTATAAAAATAATATATCATGAAAAATAACGTGAATTTATTTCAAGAAAATATATATTTATTCGTAGATGTGCTAATTGTGTACAAAAGAAAATATTTTCTGTTTATTAATTTGCATTATTTACATTCACCACATTACAACTGCAGTGTTTTACCTCTCCTAGTTTTCTTCGCGTATGTACCCAATTAATGGGTATATTTTCGTAATGACAGCATTCATTAAGTTTAATAGATTCATTCATAACTCTAATGTGTTTTGACCTGCTGTAGCTCAGACATAAGAAAAAAATAATAGTTTTTGTCCGTAAATAATTTGTACATATCATTTATTTGTTATTTATCTAAATAAATATAATTTATATAGGTTTTTTCTTTTTCCGCTGTACATGTAAATGAATTTGGTCACGACAAAATTTTCGCTATACTGTCTTAAACATCAGTTACCTACAAATACAAAGCATTTGTGCTAATTCGTAAAGTAGCTAAAAATTCGGATTTTTATACAATAATTTGCACAGCAGCCCTTTTATACCAATATTTTGCACTCTTATATGACGATGTGGAATCATGCCAAAGTGGAATCATGCCATCATTGTCAGATACACCACAGTACAATTAGAGTAAATGAGTAATTGTACCACATATTCCATGTACTTTTTTACTTCTCTATACCACTGTGAATTGTCAATCGTTTATTAATCTCTGTCGACTGTGAAACATACTTTTAGGGTTGGAATTAACAAACAGTCACTCTCTCCTGAATTCGCTGCATATATTATACTTACCACAACTGGCGAGTATGTGTGAAGGTGGATATTCCAGAGTTCCCACGACATACTTTAATATCAGCCACAGGGTGGCTGGTATTTTGTGGATGGTATAAAAACGGCAATTTATTCAATTGTCTTTTTTTCTCCTATTCGCCGCAAAATACATTTCTGCTCTTCAATTTCGGCATGACACATCTCCCCTTCTATAGCATCTCTGGGTCATACCCCATAAATAATAACTCCCTCCCAGTTTACCATTCAATCCAGTCCCTACAGTTTATCTTCACAACTAGTAAAGAAATCATCACATCCACCTTTTATTGTACAAGCCTTCTTATCATTTTATAGTAGAATATATCCATGAAACTCAAATGTTTTATATTTTTAAACCCGGTTAACCGACAAGAAAACGCCGGTTTCCCATTTTGTCAAAAGAAACAGGTGACTAACGCCGCACAGTAGCGCCCGTAGAGCAAACGAGGTTGCAAAAATCAAAATTTTCATGAGCGCCGACGAAGTTTTGAATAAACCCATGTTATAGGAAACTTTTCAACGATTTCAAATCTGCCGCTCTTAATAATATCACATTTTTAGTTTAGAAGATATAACCGTTCAAAGTTGACCGACTTTCGGTTTTCAAAAAAACACACAATTTTTAGTGAATTTGTTGCGATTTCAGGTGTAATATCACGAAAAATAGGTAACGAATCGCCTTATTTTTTGTTTGCATTGATTGATGTATTTATTAAATGTGTGTTTCTCCTGGTAAATCACTATTTAAAAACTATCCGTTTTTTCACTATTTTTCAACTTTGGCGGAAAATAAAAAAAATCTATATTTTTCTATATTTGCCATATTTGCAAAACCTGTTCATTGAGTATTTCTTTACATAATTCAAAAATTTTAGCTGCCCGTACGTGCCCGTTTGGCTTCTAGAGGTAAAAAAGATTAAAAAGACATGGTTGCAGAAATTGTATGACGTCCATCCCTTATATGTTTTGACTGACAGTAGTTTGATCTAATAGTTTGAAAAAAAAACTTCTCATTGAAATTAGCAGGTACGTACCTCACTTAAACAATACTTTGGCGTACAAATGGTCAAGAACAACATTGACTTATGGTCCCTACAGGTAGGCACAAATCTTATTTGGACACGTGCATAATATCAAAATTGCATTATTCAGCCTAAATCCATATGTATGCAGGGAACAGGTAAATTTTTCGGCATGGTAGCATAAGCCTATATATTGCAAATGGTCAAGAACAATATTGACTTATGGTCCCTATTTTTATTTTTAGGCATGGTAGCATAAGCCTATATATTGCAAAATAAGGATAATGCCTGGATTACTCTACGACTGAAAGTTGGCGCAACAATTACTGAAACCATTAAACAATTTAAGTACTGAAAACATGGCGTTGAACAATTTTAAATTATTTGAACTGTTTGGAAAGTCAACCACACCAAATTTTTTCACGGAAGCTGTTTTAGAAGATCTTGATAGCTTATACGGAAATATTGAGAGAAGCGAAGGATAGAAATGGTACCAACTAAACAGCTGAAGTTGAAATCATCAAATTCTGTGTATGCATTCATCTGACTGTGTAGACGCGAAACATAAAGGATTTTTTCGAAATTTGTACTTTTAGGCAGAAAATAGGGCAAAAGGGGATAAAGAAGGTACCAAACAAACGACTGCAGTTAGAAAGAATAGTGAAAGTCGGTGTGTACATTGCTCTGAAATAAATGCGAAAAATAAGTATATATTTTGATATTCGTACCTTTGGGATCAAAACGGAATAAAATTGGTACCAAGCAAACGACTGTAGCTCGTCTCGTCTGTGTTCGTAGACACGCAAAATATGAGTATTTCTCCAAATTCGTACTTTGAGGGTCAAAATGAAACAAGAATAAAACTGGTACCAAGCAAACGGATGTAATCATGAAATTAGATGTATACATACCAATACACGTTAATTTAGTGTACATTTTTACATTTTACATTTTTTAAGATTGCTGCAACATGTTCACTTTTTGATTGCAATTGCAGTATCCTATTTATATATAGTAGGGGACTACTAATTTATTGAAAAATGTGCGCGTTTGAAATGGTAAACAAATATAGTAAAGTGCATAAAAAATATTTCAAATTTCCTACAATGGGGAAAGAGGGATAAAGGGCTGTAGCTAGAATATTGAAATTCTCTCTGAATGAAGAGTGAGGATACTTGTAAAATATGCGAATATTTCAAAAATCGTACTTTTAAAGGGTACGATGGGAAAAAGAAGAATAAAAATGGTACCAACTAAACGGATATAGATAAAATGTTGAAATTTGATGTACCCTTAGCTCTGAAGGTAAAGACTAAAACATCACAATTTATTTAACACATATCTTATCTTGATTTTCCTGATTGTGTTTCACTTCTTCTTCTTACAAAATAAATTTTGGGTTTGGTTAATGGAAAGAATGTCCATATACCAATTTCGTATCCTGTTAGGGGATAACTCATCAGTGGAACTTCTGTACACAGTGCTTGTGTTACCATATTGTTATCAGCCGTATATCTTTCCATGTTTGTAAATTTTTACGCGTTATATATATACATATGAAAACCTCGCCACAAGGCGTTTTGAACAGTGTTATGATCTGTCTGTAACCTTTCGCATTACCATTTACTGTAGACTGATGCGTTTCATCGATTGATTGATTTCATACAATTAATTTCGGAAACTGATTTCCTTTACTAAATTTTTATTTCTTCTAATGGCTACCAACTTTTTTACTTTACGACATTGAGAAACTAAAGGTAATTTAAAACTTGGCTGATGTTTTGCTCGTTGTTGGAAGCATTATCCAGTGCAGTAGACGTTTGAGAATGCCACCGAAGATAGCATTTGCTTGAGTTTTAGTCAAGTCATCTGTACATCGGGATTCCGTTCTTGAACAGTTGAATCTAAGAGAGTATTTAAATAGTACATATTTGTAATTTTATTATATTTTGAATGTTTATGCACGAGATTGAAATAGCCCCTGACGCACACATGGGCGTAAAAAATGCATTATAATACGTGTCTGTCTAAATGGGGGATCCCCATAACTAAGAAAACTAAATCTTAACGTATTTATGCATTTCCAACTGAAACATATTTCACAGCTTCGCGAGCGCGCTGTATTTTTTGATTGGACTTTGTTTTGAATGGCTACGCCAGTGGTAACTCTGGTCTGCTCAGTTTATTTGAGGGAAGGATATACAACTGGAATTATCTTCGCTGCTGCGTGTATTGTTTGATCGTATTATTGTATTTTAACATAATTTTTACGAGTTTCATTATGAATTTGCAGAATTCGTGTTATTGTTACCGCCGTTGTCGCGAACGATGGGAACGCAATGTTTATCTATCGTCGATGAAATGCTCTATTATTTGGTCAAAAGCCGCATACAAGGTGGTCATAATAAATCATCATCAGCAGATAATAAATAAGGCAATAATCACACTTAAAACGCGCACGTACTTCCCGGCAAAAGGATGAAGGAATCTAAGAAGGAAAGAGCACGAATACAACGAACTCAGCGCAGCGCAGCACCGCCATCCATCCATTCACACTAACAACCATTTATTCTGAGGAGAGGCACAAGTTTGTCCTCCACTTTAATACAATCATAAACAATTCAACACAACACTCACAGTCTGTAGCGCTCCGACGCATACTATCTGTAACCAGGAAGAGCTATGCGCCGGGGAATCTCATGCATGTGTGTGTGTGCTGGCGGCGGGGGTACGTACATCCATGTTTATGATGTAAACATCTTATCCTTGAATTTTTCGTTCGTTTTTTGGGAGGCAGGGTGGATTAAGGGTTCCCCACATTTTCTTACCAACACTCGCCCGCCGCTCTAACAAAACATGGGCTATGATGTTCATTCGACAAATCCATAGAAAATAATAAAAGCCATTAACAATAACAATGGTTTTATTTGGAGAATTGTAATGTCACATCATCATCAATTTCATACACATACACACACACTCGTGCTCGTATACCATGTCTCGTTTGTTTCCTTGCAGCCTTTTTGTGTGGAAATCTCGAATTCCATATTCCATGCCAAACGATTCAGGCGATTATGGAAAGACCATTGTTTATGAACGAATGTATTGGACTTTGAGTTAAATCCGATCGCCATTAGAATGGAATAATAAAGGCTGGCGAGAAGAATAGACACATTCAAGAAGAATAGAACATGAAGTGAGCAAAAACGAAGGTTCCATCCATTAGGGCATGTAACGAGCTGCTAACTCACGCAATTATGTGAAAATGTTCGCCGGCAAAGGATTATTAGTCACTGAACCTAAAATGGAAAATGAGCAGAATCAACAATATTTTCGCTTTAGCTGAAGACTATTCCATGATTCGAGTGATGGAATCGGGGTGCGCCTTGCATCTTGGTACTTACAGTAGAAAGCCGAGCACATTGGATAACGAATCGAATTTCTAAGATACGACAGGTAAATAGAATAAATCGAAATAGATTTTTCAATATCTCCAGTTTCACTTTTTTCTGTAAACTATTAGAATATCTGTTAACAATACATTTATAATCGTAGTCAAGTAAAAGTTATCGATCCCGACTGTGGGGATGTCTCAGACATAGCCTCCAAAGGTGTCCTTGCATGTGTTGGATATATTCGGTGGTGTTTTCTTTTTTTTTATTAGACATGCGTACAAACGATATTAGTTCGAGTAAATATCATCAAGTGATGATTGATATATTCCATAAATACTGGTTTATATTGGGTTTGTCGATGAACTGTTTAGTATATACTGGTCAATTGGATCAATTGCGTAATATCCCGACAAACCAGACTACTATAGATGTCTCAGGAGTGATCAGCAGTGATAACGGGTCATTGGCCGATCACTGCTTTTCTGATTGTGCTTGTGGTCTAAATTATTTAATTGTCATAGATAGCGTATGTCGACTCCCAAAACTGAGCCGGAATCAGATTTAAAAACTGGAAATAGTTTATTAACTAACCAGTCCTTCCTATCCCAAAACCTTCCCGCCTAACATACGAGAACGATTTTCCTCTTAATTATATATTTCCATTGCCTGTCAGACAATGTGACGCGAGTACTTCATTATCATTATTTATTTACTGACGCCTTAACGTATGATCGTACAGCCACGTTTAAAGCCAATTCAAGAATATATAACATATAACGCTGACTCTCTTGTAGCCATGAAGGTAGAGGGGTTGAACAAGTCCAAAAAATACAAATTACACCTTTTTTAAACACGACAATGTCTTTTCGATTTTTCCAAAAGAACATTTTCGTATGTTCCCACATGGGTGGTTTAATGGGACAGGTGAAACAGCACCTGTGGTAAGAAGAAAAGGTTGAGTTATTATCACTCCGACACTTGACTTGTTTCAGTGGTTCAAACAACCACCACGATCCATTCTTGGCTCATCGCAATGAAGACTGAAATGATTGATACGGTTGACTGAATTCCGTCTGGATGATGTCTTGTCATTTTCACTGTCATTGTGAAGTCGCTTCGTTTCGCCACTTGACAATTAAAGTTGACGTTTGTGCCGCAACACATGGCAGTGATATAATTGTTGCTGTACTTGTCGTCATTACACAAGTAGTCGGCTTTTATGAATGCTACGGCTGCGCATTGAAACGTCACCAATTCAAAGGCATGCAATGACTGAGACAACTACATACGCATGCGTAGGTTGTAGGTTGTAGGAAACCGAACGAAAGTGTATACTTTTATACACTCCACCATATGATGGGGTATACTATGTTTGTCATTCGTTTGTAACACCTTGAAATATCGATCTGAGACCCTATAAAGATATATATTCTTGTTTTCCTTCGTAACGTTTGTAAGCACATCCATCGGGAGATATACTCTTTATATTAGGTTGTCTTAAACATTTTCAACGATCCTGTTGAAGTAGATTTGGGCTTAAAATCCAAGGGACAATATGATTAAAATAATAATATGAGCAGAATCATCCATATTCCTATGCAAAATTAAAACCAATGTAACTTCCACACGGATATTCAGAATCACAAATATTTTAATATTTGATAATGTTGTTATAATCACTTTTATCGTACAAAATATTGGGAGTTTGCCACGCCCCTTATAGTACCTCCCACTCAAACCATACTAACGTAGAATTAAAACTTCTGTAATATTTAATAATTGCGAGTCGAATCAAAACAGCTGTTTGCGAAAGACCGCATATATATACCATGACTTTAAACGTCTTTGTTATTAATTTTTGTTTAAACGGTTGCTTGGTGAGAGAGTTTTTCAATTTAATTTCAAACTTGCCATTTTCCACTTTTCTCAAATTGTTTTGCTGTTCTTTCTTTGTAATTTTTTCAAAGTGTTCAGACTGATTTTTTACAGTGAAGTTTGCCAGAAAATGATTTTGCTGTACACACATACTTACAGTTTTATTGGAGTTGTTGTGGTTGTTTTTGGCCATGTTATCGGCGTTTTCGTTATTGTGGTCAATTTCATTGTGTTCTTTTCGTTTCTTCATATTCGCCTTTTGATGGATTTGTTACACTTTTTTATTGTGTGTTTTGTGTTTCTCTCGTTTTAATGATTTTCTTCCGGTTTTTCGGTTGGAAGCTTGTATCGCAACGTCACATCAGTGAGTCAGTGGGAAACGTTGGTTTGAAGTTTTTCACTTGGATGCCTTTTGATTTCTTAAAGATTTCATACTTGCATTACAAACAGAGCGTTTTGCGAACATCGTCATATACAAAACGTTGTTATGGTTTTCCGAATCCTTAAAGACGTTGACTTGGTTCATTTTGTTGAGACGGGTTTTATTTAGAGGGTTGCCATATCGCCTGGTTTATGTGAACAACTTATATTTTTGTCTACAGTTTTATTCAAACGTTTTCCATTTACAACTCTGATGTTAATGTTGCATTTTCCTGCAGCGTACAATGGTCCAGAAACAATTTTCATCAGCTAAAATTCAAATTCACTTTAGTTGAAGTAAACATGTTTGAGTTCTGTTAAAAATTAAATTAGGCATATGACATGACATATTTCAGGAACTATTATTCGATTTTAAAGAAAAGTAAAAGTTGTATTTTTGTGTTTTTAGTTTTTTTTGCAATAATTTTTGCCTTTGTTCACAATGGATTTCTTTAGTAGTCCTATTTTATTCCCCCCTATTCGTATGGGGGTGAAATGGAACAAAAAGGGTTAAAAATGGTACGTATCAAACGATAACAGCTAGAAACACGAAATTCGGTGTGTACATTCACACCTGTTGTCGTTTGATAGGTACCATATATAATAGAGTAGATCGTTACCAAAATGTAAATCGAGGTCTTTGGTTATTGTAACAAAACACAATAACTTCGGTCATAATAAACAAAAATATCGATTTGCAAAAAATGTTAGTTGAGTCTTTTTTATATTTTGGTAACGAGACACATAATATAAAAGTATTTTCCCAAATTCGTGCTTTTAAGGGGTAGAGGGATAAAAATGGTACCAACCAAACGGCTGCACCTAGAATAATGCAATTCGGTGTATACATTCCTCTGATCGCGAAGAATTTTTCGAAATTCGTACTTTTTGGGGTTAAAATAAAAAAGGGATACAAATTGTACCAACCAAATGACCGCAGCTAGAGTCATGAAATTAGGACACAAAAAATAAAAAAGATTTTCCAAATTCGTACAATGGTACCAACTAAACGGCCACAGGTATATTGATGAAATTCGATGTGTTCATCCCTCTCATTGCGTAAACACGTAATATTAAAAGATTTTAGAAAGTCGTACTTTTAAGGGGGTAAATGGGAAAAAGGGGATAAAAATGGTACCAACCAAATGACCGCAGCTGGAATAATGGAATTCGGTGTATACATTTCTATGACTGCGTAGACACGCAAAATAAAAAGATTTTTGCAAATTCGTACTTATTTACTTTTACGGCAAAAATCATGGTTGAATCATGAAGTTAGGTTATCTAGCATTGTGTACGTGAGAGATTGCTGTCTTATATTTAGTTTTTAAATTGCATTGAAGTATTATTTCGATATATATAGTATTACATCAAATTATAAAAATATATGTTTGATTGTTTCTTAATTCCATATAATTTTTTAAGATATATTTTTATTAACATCTAATAGTGTCAGTAAGACGCTCCATAAGTTTCGTGGTGGAGTTCCAGGTACTTACTATACAACAATTATAAACGGAATTGAAATATTTAATAGAAATAATTAAAACAAATTGTTTCAACTTTCTCGTGTCCTTTCGTGAGTTATCCAGCTCTTTTGTGACTTTAGTGTTATTTCAATGCCATTTTTATAAAATTTGTAAAAAACTTCCAAAATTTTGGTTCGATTTGTGTTGAAAAGTGCTGACTGATTGATTTGATTTTTGGAATTTCATAACCCACTAACCCATTTTTTTAAATTGTTGATCCTCGAGAGGTCAAATTTGAAGTAAAATCTAAAACATTTAGAAAATAGGGAACTTAATAAACTGTTGCTTAAACGCCCAATATTTTTGTTGTATGTCCCAAATGACATATGACCTCTAAGCCTATATGGTGAGGATATAAAAAATGATTTCCAAGATCTCTAACATGTCTAATATTATGTACTGGGGACTCCTACATAGATAAACTTAAATATTATATATTTGTAGAGTACAATGCCACCCATAATAAATGTTACATTCTTGACTCTTCACACCGATTGAGTTTACTTTAAGTGTACCTTGCGATTAAGGCATAACATTTTATTAATATTATTTATAACATATTATTGCATCGAAAATTGCTTGCTAACTAATATATCGACTTTCGGTTGTGATGTTGACTGATATTCTGGATCAAAATTGACATATTAAAGTGCGGCTTTAATAAGAAATGGAAGCATTGCTTGTGCATGTTTCCGAACTAAATTTGTAATACGGCTACCTGAGTTCCCTTTGTCTGAACTAACCTACATATTTTGGAATGTAATGTAATCACGAACACCTTTAAAAAACTCGGCAACACCGGTCATGTTGCCACATTTTTTATACTATTTTCCATCATACTATTTGTTGTTGTTATTGTTGTTGTGTTATGAAAGGTCGTGGCTGTAGACGCCTTTTGGTGGGCACCCATGCGGAAGTTGATTTATATATCTTGTACAACAATTTAGCGCATCCAGAGCATTGTTTGTTATCATGGGAACAATACTTTTTTCCGCCGTTGTATCCCAGAGCCAACAACAGCAATAACTGCTATGTTGTAAAGCAACTCATTTTTATTTTACAGGGTGATTTTTTAAGAGCTTGATAACTTTTTTTTTAAAAAAAACGCATAAAATTTGCAAAATCTCATCGGTTCTTTATTTGAAACGTTAGATTAGTCCATGACATTTACTTTTTGAAGATAATTTCATTTAAATGTTGACCGCGGCTGCGTCTTAGGTGGTCCATCCGCTTAGTCCAATTTTGGCATTTCCACGTTTTTGAGTAACAGAGACCCAATTGGTGCGAACGGCGACGAATCGAAAATTGGTGGTCATCATTAACACTGGCCGATACAGCTGCGATATTTTCTTCAGTTCGCACTCTACGTAAGCGTGTTGGTGGTTTAATGTCCAACAATGTAAATTTGGTGCGAAATTTAGTCACAATAGCCCGAATAGCCGCTTCAGTGGGTCGATTAAACTGACCATAAAATGGAAGCGCGCAATGAACTTTCTTAACAGAGCACGCATTTTGATAATAAAATTCAATAATTTGCAAGCGTTGTTCGTTTGTAAGACGATTCATGATGAAATGTCAAAGCATACTGAGCATCTTTCTCTTTGACACCATGTCTGAAATCCCACGTGATCTGTCAAATACTAATGCATGAAAATCCTAACCTCAAAAAAATCACTCTTTATTAACAATTTACAAAAATAAAAACAGATAATATAGAAGTGGGGTGAAGAGGAGAGGAGACGGGCGGCAAAGAAAGTTCACACAAGCATATCATGGAAATTTTGTGCTGGCTAGTTTCTTCTTTGGAGAATTTCATTAAAAAACAGCGTTTGGTTTTATGGAAATAATCCACTCCGCAATAAGCCATAAGCATATGTTGCGAAACCAAAATCAGAGATGGACACATTTCAAGCTTTTGAATTAATCCAACGTAGCGTTTCATCCGGTGGCAAAATGCAAATTCAACAAAGCCAATTTTTGTTGTATAATAGTAAAGAATGCCTTTGCAAGTATCTAATATAGCCATCAATCATTCAAAATTTCATTAAAAAATTCGGTATTTCAGAATTTAATGCTTTTATATGTTTTGGACTTCGTTTAGGTTTGTAATTATTTTAAGTAGTTTCTGCACTTCAACTGAAGAATTCTGTGACTAATTCCTGGGGGTTAGGGACTGATCTAAGTTCTAACGCAAATATATGAACCCATTCACATGGGTTTGTTATTGGGGGTTTGGATTGACCCACTGTGGTATGACTTGGACATGTCCGTTGTCTGTACTATCAGTCCTACAACCGGTCTCAAAAGACATAATTTGTACCACAGGGTTTAGTTTTGGAGATTAACCAATATAAACTTCTCAACTTAGCTCACGGAAGAATATGTAATCACTCGAGGACAGACCCAAATCATTATTGTTGTCCCAACATTACAACAACAAAAATTGTCTCCGGGATCAAAAAATGTATTTGTTATTTGCTATTCCATAAAATCAACATAAAAAATAGTGGAATCGATAACAAGAAAAAACTTGGAACTCTCACCCACTTGTTGTTGATCGGACAACCGACCACACCACACATTACGTTCTTCGCCCGTACTATCCGTATGTGGAATCGATTTCCGGCAGATGTCTTCCCAGCTAATTATGATATTCTTTCCTCCTTCCAATACCATATCTTCCTTCCACCAACGCAATGCGCTGCATTTATAGGGGACATCCCCTGAGTGTTGGTTCAGCAAAAAACTAAGACAAATAAAAATATTGAAAAAATAATTTAATAAATAAATATAAAACTTTAATTAGTTTAAACCACGCAAAAGTAAATACAAGGCAACAATCTTCAAAACTCCGTAAATACCCTAAATATTGGGGGATAGTGGGTACATTTTCAACTACAGCCGTTTTATTGGTTGTATTTCTATCCTATTTTAATGCCAAAAGTATGAATTTTGAAAATCCTTCATCACTCACGAACACATTGCAAGATACCGAATTTGTAAAAATCATTTTAATTTTGGGAGTTTAAGCAATCAGATGAATGTGTACACCGAATTCCACGACTCTAGCTACGACCATTTTGTTGGTGCCATTTATATCCCTTTATTCCCATTTAAAAGTGCGACTTTCGAAAATCCATTTATTTTACGAGCCATCGAGATTTGTACACTAGGGCGTACCTCAAAAAAAGTTCGCCGTACACCTTCGAATATGAAGTATTATTGAAAGGTAGTTTCAAAAAAAATTTTTTATTTTTTTATGCCGAAAGTAGGGGTCGCGCTTTTACATTTTTCTATATAACTTCTGCATTTATAAACGGATTTGAAAGTGTGATACATCGATGTTTTTGTCTCGACGAGGCCGATTTTTTTGTCTTTGAAGTCATTGAGCTCAAGCACCCCCTTCTGGTACTTACCCATCATATCTCAGTTGCTACTACCCTTATGTACCACTCTAATATCAGAAAATTAAAGCTCGCATAAAATCATGAAACTCTTCCTAAGGAAGTATGTCGATTTTCAAAAAAATCGGCCTCGTCGAGACAAAAACATCGATGTATCACACTTTAAAATCCGTTTATAAATGCAGAAGTTATATAGAAAAATGTAAAAGCGCGACCCCTACGTTCGGCATAAAAAAATAAAAAAAAATTTTGAAACTACCTTTCAATAATACTTCATATTCGAAGGTGTACGGCGAACTTTTTTTTACTTGTAACCTGGTACGCTCTAATGTACACACCGAATTCCATCATTCTAGCTGTAGCCGTTTAGATGGTACCCTCTGTCATCACTCTGTTTCCATTGTATCCCTTCGTGTTTACGCAGTCAGAGGAATATATACATACACCAAATTTCATTATTCTAGGTTGGTACTATTTTTATCTCTCTATGCCCACTTCCTTTTCAAAAATCTTTCTAAATTGCGCGTCTATGCAATCGTAGGAACGTATGCACTGAATTGCCTGATTCTATCTGCGATTTCGTTGGTACCATTTGTATCCCTTTTCCAGTTTTAGCCCCATAAAAGTATGAATTTCGAAAAACTCCTTCATTATACGTGTCGACGCAATTAGAGGAATGTCCACACCTAAATTCGTCGTTCTAGCTGCAGCCGTTTAGTTGGTACTATTTTTCCCTCTATTACCATTTAACCCCTTAAAAGTATGAATTTGGAAAAAATAATTTTATAACGAATTTCGTGTTTCCCGCTGTTATCGTTTGATAGGTACCCATTTAATCATTTTTTGTCCCATTTCACCCCCAACAAATGAAAATCACTTTTTTAACTTTTAAACGTGTCTTCCGATTTTAACGATATTGGTATCATATAAAAGTTTTTCATGTGTACAAATAGAAAATAAAAGTGGTATGTACTTGCGGACATTCCAAAAGACTGCAGTGAACTGATGCCGAATATAACATCAAATTTATCCTATCAGTTCGCGTTTTTGAGAAATAATAACCGAAATGTTAAAAAAATCTTAAATCTTATCAGATGATCGCAACTATTTGCATTAACCGAATAGTTGCGATATGCAAACCTCAAATTGACCTTTGAATAATTGTCTCAGACTAAATTCTGTAGATTTATTGAACTTACAGCTTTTCGTTTGGGGTTTTTTGATTTATTAACACCATATTGCAAAGGTATGAAAGAAAGACTCTAGATTTGGGAGTCGGCGAATTGTTTCGAATGAACTCTCAGAAATTCTAAAAATATTTTTCTACATTTCGTGAAATAAAGGTGAATGGATTTTGATAAATCGGATACCGGAAATACTATACATGTGTTATAGTTCCCGACTTCGATATCAACGCTGGGAAATATAAGCCAACGAAAAGGCCGGGGACTTCACCTTTTGAAATTTTGATTTTATGATAACTTTGATTATCAAAGGATACTGTAACGAGATTTGCAATCTGTGGACAACAATTGTACACATCAGTTATTTAACGGATATCCGACAACAATCTTAGTGTGGTATGTATACTCAACACAAAACAATCTACAATAATGAATCAGGAAATAAACTAAGCAAAACACTGTAAGGAATGACTATAGTTGGTCGAAGTTTATATACTGCACTAATCTCTACTAGAAATACATGATTTGAAGATCCATATCTCGTTGATTTCAATTGAATTGATATTCTTTGCGATGGCATCAATTATAGTAAATATCGCTGTATATTTCCACACCTCCTTCGGTCCTTCTAATTCAGCTTCGCCCTTGATTAAATTCAAAGTAATTTCATCTATCCAGAAAACAGTAAACGAACATTACAAATTTTATAAAGACTCCAATGCTAATATTTAGTTGGTTGCAAACAATGAGCAGTTGCGATCATCGAGCTCGCACTGTATTTGTGGTTTTAATTTAGCTACTTCAGACAATTATTTATATTTACATCACCTTAAAGGCAAATTATTCGACTTCACAAATATTTATCAATAAATAAAAGAGCCTATTCCATTCGCAAGATATCATCGTTTAGAAAATATTTTAATGTTATAAATACATTTAGATATTTCCACTAGTCTGAAATGATTAGAAATGACCCACAACAATTCTTCGTTCATTAGTGGTAGTTGGTGGTGCGGTTGATCCCAGGTATTAAGATAATTTTTACAACTTATATTGGAGTTGTTGGTTGGGACAGTACGCCGCGGCGAACACTTTTCCTTCCTTATGTGTAACCTTAAATATTCTATTCGCTTAATGCACCAAATATGAAAAAACAAAATAAGACCAAAGCAGAATTTGTGAACAATTTATGTCGGATATATAACAGTTAGCGGGAATCCTAATTGATATACAGTGTGTCCCATCATATGCTATTTTAAACGTTCGTAGATAAGTAAATATACATATCTACTTATGTATGTACATCAGAGTGGGTGGAAAAACTGCATAAAATACTGTCATGGGTTAGTTTTATAATACGAAGATCATCTGGGAAAGTTTTGCGTTCAATGGAAATTGAAGAACTCGTATGTTCGGTATAGCTTTTTATATCCCCAAAATCTGTGATGTTTGTAGTAATGTATTTTTACTACTAGAAATTCAGAAAACTAATTATTAAATCAATTTTAGAGAAATTATCTGTTATCATTGCACAATCTTTTGGGAATGTATAAAATCATTTTTACAAACCTCCAACTGGTTTTTAAGATTTCTGCATTTGTTATTACATTTGTTTTTTATTACATGTTTTTATTACGAGTTAAATCATTTACTGCATCGGTTTAAACAAGTTCATCTGCTCATAAATTTCATGCATGTTAGTTTCCAGGCACCATCAGTAAAACAGCGATGTTAACTGAAATTTTTGATGTGATTGATAAAAATTTATTATTTTTGGCTGTTGTAAAAAATTGTAAACAACGAATAATCTGACAATTGCTATTGTAATAAAGGAAATCGCAACTGCCAAAAATTGGAAAAATAACGAACTGTTAAAAATCTTATGTTGCTCCGAAACTTCGACTCTCAGTATGTAAAGGGTGATTTTTTAAGAGCTTGATAACTTTTTAAAAAAAAAAAACGCATAAAATTTGCAAAATCTCATCGGTTCTTTATTTGAAACGTTAGATTGGTCCATGACATTTACTTTTTGAAGATAATTTCATTTAAATGTTGACCGCGGATGCGTCTTAGGTTGTCCATCCGCTTAGTCCAATTTTGGCATTTCCACGTTTTTGAGTAACAGAGACCCAATTGGTGCGAACGGCGACGAATCGAAAATTGGTGGTCATCATTAACACTGGCCGATACAGCTGCGATATTTTCTTCAGTTCGCACTCTACGTAAGCGTGTTGGTGGTTTAATGTCCAACAATGTAAATTTGGTGCGAAATTTAGTCACAATAGCCCGAATAGCCGCTTCAGTGGGTCGATTAAACTGACCATAAAATGGAAGCGCGCAATGAACTTTCTTAACAGAGCACGCATTTTGATAATAAAATTCAATAATTTGCAAGCGTTGTTCGTTTGTAAGACGATTCATGATGAAATGTCAAAGCATACTGAGCATCTTTCTCTTTGACACCATGTCTGAAATCCCACGTGATCTGTCAAATACTAATGCATGAAAATCCTAACCTCAAAAAAATCACTCTTTATAAGCTCTCTGTTCAAAGTACAGATCGCAATTATTGCCCAATCATTATAAAACGTGATACCAGTTATTTTTGCGAGTCAAGGGAGGATATTATTGAAGTACTCCGTCTAAAAAACACATAGAAGTATAATATGAGTATAAGTTGATTCCAAAAATTTCGACACAGTCGCGAACCCGAGGTCCTTCGATTTGTATAATATTTGGTACGTTTGTTCTCCTTGTTACTGCGTTGACGTTCAAATCTTGGCATTACTCAATGTAGTTTGTATTTTATGATTTGTCAAAGTAGGCAATTTACAGTGTTTCTTGAAATAGATGTATTATTGTCCGGATGCATCAACGGATTATAATATCTTAGGTATCATCTGAAAGCCAGCAACAATTCAAGTGCTGAAGGATGAGATAATTCAGCACATTAACGGCATAGAACCTCAATTATGCCTCTGCGTCATCGAAAATTTGGACCATTGGATGGAGCAGTGCCGCCGAGGTCGCGGCGGCCATTTGGCCGATATTTTGTTACATACATAATTAAACCATACCAATATTATCATAATAAAAAGAAATGACAATAATTTCCTAATTAATTTGTTTTTTATTCATAATCAACATCGGTCCTTAAAATTTAAACACCCTTTATTTAATTCTATGAGTGGATTTTGCAAAACCTGAGTGCTTTTCGGAAGAATTCCAAGAACGTAGCTGAAATACCAGAGTTAATACAACCAAAAGTGTTTTTATTCGGTTCCACCGGGAGCTTAAAAGAAGAAAATAATTATATTTAGTTCAAACGTTTATAAGCCTCATGCGAGTTCCGTAAGCATATTTTTGTCGCCGATTCAACAGCATTTATTATTTTTGCATTGCATTCCAACTCTTTATTAAAAGCATGTGAATTTTGAGACATGTTATCTTTGTAGTTGGTTCAGAAATCATTCGGTTACGAATTGAATTTTGAGATAATTATGGAATTAGAAGAGCATTTGACAGAATCACAACGAATCACAGAATCAAGCGACGTCCTAATGCATCGGTGAAAATGCATGAAATACCTGCAACTGGATTTCCCTGTTTATTTGATGATTGATTGCGAACTGGAAACGAACCAAACAATAAAAATGTTGTCCAGTTCTGACAAAAAGTGCATCAAATATAAAGATTTTTCGCATTTTATCCGAATTTTCTGACTCTGAATTTTCAAATATTATGGTTCATTGGTGTCTACGTAATGCATCGGTGGAAAGTACCATGAACTGGATTTCCCTGTTTATTTGATGATTGATTTAAAGCAGCGCTCGGGCGAAGCCATCATTATGTCATTAAAAACTGGTCAGTGTCGATCAGCTAGTTGTGAAGCAGATTCTTTATCTACTTTCCATATGCTAATGAAAATGTATCAACAAAACATATTATTCATATCGCCAGTTATGGTAAAAGTGCGTTAAATATTACGATTTTTTGATGTTTTTCCAAAATTACTGACATTTCATTAGCATTGCCTAATTTTTGTGTTCCGAAAACTTTTACAGAATCATAACGAACCAAACGTAAATGAATTTCGCATATACATCGCTCAACTTGAGACTTATAGTCTGAGTTCATTCAAAAATCCTATAGAAAAAGGTACTTTCAGTTGTTCACAGACTTTCCAATATTCCGGGCAACTATCCAAAAGTTTGTTCATCTTAAAACCTACTACGAACAGATTGAAACAAAAATCCGCCAAATCGGTTCAGACGTTCTCAAGTGATGCGATTACCAAAGAACACCATTTCATTTTTATACCCTCACTCTACAGAGCAGATATATATCATTTGGGACAGAAAAAAAGTGTAACGCATTGAAGGAGTGACTTAAGACCCCAAGTATGTTTGGACCAAATCCGTTTCGTATCCGTATTTTGGAATTTGATAATGTTTTTATAATCACTTTAAGTGTACAATGATGGGTTTTGTCACGCCCCTTCCAGTACCTCCCACACAAATCACGCAAAACTACGTCAAATTAAAGCTGTTATAACTTCTATGAGGATGATTGAAATTTGATATTTGGCAATGCTTTTATAGAGTTTACATTCGTATGGAATATGGGCGATATTGCCACATCCCTTCTGGTACCTCCCACACAAAGTGGCATAAGCCTTGGTTAAAATAAAACCAATATAACTTCCATGCGGATAGTCAAAATCATTTGAAAGTTGATATTTGAAAATATTTTTGTAATCACTTTAAACCAAAACAATATTTACGGTTTAGCCACTCCCCTTCTTGTACCACCCACTCAATTGTCTATATCCTAGGTAAAATTAAATCCCTATTAATATTATAAAACCTTAGTGTAAGTCTGTTTGTTTGTTCCGCAATCACGTGTAAATTCTGAACCGATGTTGTTGAAATTTTCAGTACATATAGATGCAGGTCTGGAAGGAACTATAGGCTATAGAATTTTTAAAAATTTACTCTGTGGGAGGAGCGGGCGTGGCAAAAGTGTTTTTGAGAGCTAGAAGGCAGAAAATTGGAACGTATATATTACTGACCACGAGAATGATAAATAGGATGCCGAAATTTGGACTTTCGTTTTGAGGGCGGAGTGGCCGTGGCAATAGAGTTAGAAGGCTGAAAATTGGAATGACCACGAGAAAGATCAATTTGATGCCGAAATTTGGATTTTCGTTTTGTGGGTAGAGTGGGCGTGGCAAAAGCGTTTTTGAGAGCTAGAAGACTGAAAATTGGAACGTATATATTACTGACCACGAGAAAGATAAATAGGATGCCGGATTTTTAATTTTGGTTTCGTGGGTGGTGGGGGCGTGGAAAATGTGTTTTTTAGCTAGAAGGCTGAAAATAGGAACGTATATATTACTGACCACGATAATATCAATATCATAAGATCAATACCTGATTTTAATTTTACCATTTGTTTTTTGCCTGGTGAAGCGGGCGGGGTTCAGCTAGTCTTTCATAAATTCTATACTGGTGCATGGAATACACTATGACTTGATATTTGATCATGTTTTTGCAATTGTTTTATAACTGTGGAAGCGAGGACCAAATGCCATGAACCTTCTAGTACCTTCCGCACAAATCATAGGGCCCTGCGTAAAATTTAAGTTATTATAATTTCCATTGATATGTCCTCTAAGAGTGAGGGTATATATATGTCGTATGTTTTCTTACTTGTTATAATATAGATAAGATCTGTATAGATATGTATATGTTGTTGGGCTCCATTTTATAAGTGTGACTGTTCTAGTTTTCCTATATCGTTTATAGCTTTAGAAATTCGTGGAATCAAAAATCGTAAAATTGCTGATTTTGTAGGCCAAATTTACTACAACAGTTCTAGGATCCACGTACTATAACCACATTTAGTTACGGAGGTCTTAGAAGTCTACTTTCTTTTTAAAACTACTTCAGGAATATCACCCAAAAAAAATCTGGGGATAAGGCCCGAATTATACTGGATCATAACTGAGTTATTGATAGAGGTCCAATCCCAGATGCTTCAGATCAGCTAGTTGTATTTCCCACTAGTTTTGAAATAGCTGTTACCCATATTAATGTACATGCATACGTATCTAAAGTCTTGAGAAACGCTGTTATTACACATTCAGGCAAAAATGTCTAACTCCTAAACGACACATACATTCCATTTTTTATGGGCAAATAACTTAAACACTAAATCGTTATCTACGTTTATTCTCTTTGCGACAAGTGAGACACACAGAAGAGAATAAAAGACAAAGACAGAGGCGAAAGCAAATGCAAAAGGAAAAGTATTAATAATAAGATAAATTACAAAAATTACATTTCCGCCTTGAAGAAAACTGAATGCATACTTTCTTCGCATTACGACGCAATAATAACAGAGAGATAATTTATCATAAACTGAACCGAGAAGAATGCACTTGCGTCTGTCCGTCGGTCCGTCCGCCTGACTCTATTAGAGACGACACTCGAAACTGTAACACATCACTATTTCACACACTTGGTGCAGTGGTGCTGATGGTGGTGGTGGCCACAACCATGCACTGGAAAAGGAACCCAACTGCCAAAGAAGAAGCCATCGAAGCACTCATTCATGCACTCATTCGCTGGAGCAATTATAAGCCATGTACGAACAATCGAAAAGTTCCCACAGTCTTTGCATAGGTCGCGCCCTTCTTTTGCTTTCCATACTTTATTCTGCTCCTCCTTTGGCACTTGTCGTAACTTATTCTTCTTCTACTTCTTGTCCGTGAGGAAAGGAGGGAAAAACATGTTGAAGAACCTGTTGCCATTTTCCGCTTGACTGCTTGCGATTGCGGTATATGCGAGAGAGGAATGTTCGGCTGGTGCTGGTCCAAAAGGGTGGCAACAATAAATTTCGAAATTATACATGCACCCGACCCAACAGTCGGGGGTGAGTTTTCTCCAAGCCATTCCCGAGTTTATTCACCTGTGAACAGACAGGTAGCCGGTCTACGTGTGTGGCTGTGTGTTTCTCTCTATCAAAGTGTCCTTTACAAATTGACCGAATGTGAGAACATTTTCAAGAGGCAACAGAGAGTGGTCATTAAAACTGAAATTATTCAAAACAAAAAAATGTTCATTAGAAATTATTTGAATGACGGACGGTGGATCTACATAAACACAAAAACAAAGGAATCGCTAATGAAGAGTTTAAATTAAAAACGAATGTCTGATGGAATTAATCAAAGATAACCGCATCTGCGGCAGAAAACAGCGAGAGAAGAGCACTTGATGAATAAATTGCAGTCACTGGAAAATGGAAACAAAAACAAAATAATTTCAGCAGAAGGGTAAATTTAAAAAGTTTCTGGCCCGCGGCATAAGAGAGCGAGATGTTGCTTACTCTTTTTCTGAAGCTAATAACATTAGTTCCCCCTAAGAAGGTAACATTTTCATAAAAAAAACTATGTTCTCAAAATTCAATGCAGCTCACAATGGGAAAAGAGGGTAAATAAGTGCGCATTGCCGCATTTCTACACTCACGGCTTCGTAATTAAACCATCTTCAAGATAACTTTTTGGATAATATTTTTTACTGTTGCCGTGCATTGCACATTGGGACTACAAAAAATACCTATTTCAGTAATCTTGATTTGAAATGCAATGTTTTTGAAATTAAAGCCAAATCTACTGATTCCGGATAAGAATTGGAAGACCAATTAATGACCATTCTTGTTTTAAAATTTAAGCAAAATAGTTTCTGATGACTTATTGCGCCACGTGAAGATATTGCCACTGAAACACTTGAAATATTTTCACTAATACATTGAAGACCCAAAGATCAGAAAGAGAACCTCAAAAGAGAAAAAAGTTAGCTAAAATTATCGTGTTATCGAACGTTAAAGTTGGGAAAAATATCGATTTTTTCTTTCCAAAAATTCTTTGAAAATTAGAAGATAAAATCGAAAAAGTTACGATAAGTTTTTTAGATATCAATAGCATGCATAATTATCGATTGTGGAAATGCTATACAAAATTATGTGTATTTTCATTTAAAGCTAAATTAACAAGTAAGAAGAGGCTAAAGTCAGACGGGACCGACTATATGATACCCTCCACTTTCTAACACATTGCAATTCATTTCAGTCAAATAGTGAAATTGGGAAGAATTTTTGTATAGGTCCAAATGTTTTATAGAGACCCATTCTCATAAAGTATGTTTCGAGGTAAAATATGACGCGTTCTGCCAAACTATTTAAAAGTATTCTGTAAATGTATGTGTTTGACAAAAAATTAAAGGACATTTTTATGGGGGTATATTAAAACCTGGAACGATGTGACCCGCTTTCACCATGTATGTTTATAAGAGAAATATGATATGTAAAGTTTGGCCAAACCCGGTTAAACATTTGGGAGCAACAATTGTATTGGGGCTATATCTAAATTTGAACCGATCTAACCCGCTTTTGCCACAAGTATTTCCAGTTAGATTATAAGGTGTTAAGCCAAATTTGAAGTAATTCGGTTACTGTATGTGCTTTATGGGGCGGAAAAAGTCAAATCGGGAGCGACATTTGTATGGGGACTGTACCTAAATCTGAACCGTTTTACCTCAAATTAAATAGCGTTCGTCTGTGATCCACAAAACTTACTTGTGCCAATTTTTGTTAAGATCGGACTATAATTGCGACCTGTAATTTGATTACAACAATAGATGGACAGACAGACTGACATTGCTAAATCGACTCAGAAAGTGATTATAAGCCGATCTGTATAAAAAACGATGGGTCGAACTCGTTTCCTTTTGGGTGTTACAAACAAATGCACAAGGACATAATACTCTCGTGCAGTGTATAAACAGCACACATCGGCGTCTCAAATTGATGAAAGGTTTTAAATGTGCCAAGATTTTCTGAGACGTGTTTCAAATACACAATTCGCTTTCAATGAAGTGAATAAGATGCACATCTTGTGATTCGGAAGATTTGAAAATCGAGATCTGCACCAATGTATAGGAGGGATGTCGTTCATTTTGAAAGACTTAAAAGTTACTTTTCATGCAGTGACAAAGGATCCACCCTTTCTATTTTAAAATAACCCGAGTTTAATGTAATATTTGTGTGACAACTGAAGCTGAGCATTTTTTAAATTTCGTGACCCCTTTCATAAATCTGGGATTTTAACCGAATGCATTTATGAGTTTTACATTTTTTAATATTCCTAAAATTCAATTCAATTTCGCAGAGATGCTAAAACTTTGTCCTTCTCTTGGTGATGTTTTAATCTACCACACACTCGCTCACTCACTCACTTTTTATACACTCCACGAGAGTATTATGTCTTTGTGCATTTGTTTGTAACACCCAAAAGGAAGCGTGATAGACCCATTGTTAAGTATACCGATCGACTTAGAATCACTTTTTGAATCGATTTAGCCATGTCCGTCTGTCTGTCCGCCTGTCTGTCCATCTATTCTTGTAATCACGATACAGGTCGCAATTATTGTCCGATTCTAACGAAACTTTGCACAAAGAAGTTTTTCGGGATAAGGACGAACGCTATTTAATTTGAAGAAAATCGGTTCAGATTTAGATATAGCCCCCATACGATTTGACTCTTTTCACGCTAGATATCACGTATTTTAACAGATTTTCTTCAAATTTGGCAAAACATCTTATATTTCAACTAGAATCACCTGTGGTCAGAATGTGTTAGATCGGTTCAGATTTATATATTTTTCCATAAAAATTTTGCTCCCAATTTGACTTTTTCCGCTCTAGAAACTACATATTTTATCAGATATAACAAAACGTCTTATATTTAAACTAGGAACACCTGTGGTGAAAATAGGTCAGATCAGTTCAGATTTATATATAGCTCCCGTTCAAATTTCGCTCCCGATTTGACTTTTTCTGCTCCAGAAACCACATATTTCAACATATCTTCTTCAAATTTGGCAAAATATCTTATGTTTCCACTATCGGTTCAGATTTATATATAGCTCCAATGCTAATTTTTCTCCCAGCTTGACTTTACCGCCCCGGAAACCACGTATTTTCCGAGAATTTCTTCAAATTGAGCATAACATGTTAACCTTGAACTGGAAGAACCTATTTTGTAAGTGGGTCACATCATAGCCCCGATACAAGTATTCTTCTCGATTTGACAAATTGGGTCAGGCCATATCAGCCTGTGATTACGACGCATACACCAATCCTTGCCGTTATCAATTGTTTACCGAATTGAATTGTATTCGGATAGAATGTGGAGTGTATCATATAGTCGGCCCCGCCCGACTTTAGCCTTTCCTTACTTGTTTAATTTGGCAAATACGTCGGTTTACCACATTTTAATGTTTTCCCCATTCGATTGTCTGATTGTCGGTTGTTTGTTCCAATTGCAAGCGGAGGAGGGAGTTCCAGAGTATACTCCATCCATTCCATTGCATTACGGAGCTCTGCACCGCTGCATTTGATGTTTGTACTCAAAGTTTGAGTCCTGGGCTGTTTGTTTGTTTGTGTGTGTTTTTTGTGAAGTGAATTCGTAGAATTGGCATTTGAACTGAAGTGAAATCCATTAGTTTTTGTTGCATTTTTAATTTGAAATGTAAATTCTGTAAATACTTTTTCCTTTAAACCACAACATTTTTCGACTGTTTGTATTTATTGTTTGTTGTTGCTGCTGTTGCTATTGCTATCGCGTTTGTTGGTGCTGATGTAAAAAAGTTTTGTAATTGATTTTAGTGTTCGGTTCGGTTCTGTTTTAAAGTGAGTTTTCCGAGTCCTTATTCAACTCTAATGTAAATTTGCAAATCGATTCAATACGCTTTTGTAAATAAATACGTACACAAACACTAGGGTGTTCCGTTCTACGATTCTGTTTCCAAAGTAGAAGATTTTAAATAAATTTTCCGAGTATTATTATCAATAAATACCAACATCAATACCTTAGAAGTGAAGAGGAAGATAGCCAGAAACATAAGAAATCGGCAAATTAAAGTAGCAAATTGGATCAAATTCATTTGATATGAAATGTATGCCCTCCTATTCTTTCTTCATAAACAATATTTTAATTATTACTGTGAATTCTAATTTGATTTTATTTTATTACTGAAAAATATTGAACTATTTCAGTAAAGAAAATTTATCAACATTTTGTTACTATATTATTTACTTTCCGATCAAGTATAAAATATATCTTTATGGATGTGTGCAAAAAAATATTTTTAAGTAAGCAAATTCGTCAAACTACAAACAATTTTAATGAAAACTAGATACGTTTAAACTCTCTTTGTAGCCAACTTGTCATGTAATTTAATTTTTTAAAGTAATTTTATTTTCCATTGAAGGAATCTTCAGTTAATTTTTTTTGTGAGCGTTTTTAGAGAATATTTGGGTTTTCAGTTCAAAGTCAACCAGCAGTGGTTTGATAAAATTTGAATGTCATGTTAACAATTTTCTGTTTGTCTTCGGCCCATTTGTCCATTGCTTCAGTAAGCCTCAGGTTTTTGGAAGAGAACTTATGATTTATACATTTTCGAAAACATCTACGGGCATTTGTCTGTATTGCCCAAAAGGAAACGAGATAGACTCATCGTTTTTATACCGGTGGAATCACTTTGTGAGTCGATTTAAGAAAGTCCATCTACCTGCCTTTCCATATATTCTTGAAATCAAATTACAGGTCCATTTGTTGCCCAGACCACAGTTTTTAATCTATTTTGATAAAATTTGGTACAATACCTTCATTCTCATCCAGACCCATTTAAAGTGAAAGTGAATCAGATAACACTACTCAACAAAATGAAAAAAATTTCATGTACTCCGGATGCGATAATTTTTTCTGTGTAGATAACCTTGACATGAGCTCGAAAAACGCAATAAATTTTTTTTTTTTCGTTTGTTTTTTTTTATTTTTTTTTTTTTAAATTTTAAAAATTTTTTTTTGGTTAATTTGTTTCGTCCGGCATAACTCGGGAACCACTAGCCCGATTTAATTGAATTAAATTTTAAAAAATTTAAAATTACAATTCCCTTAATCTGTTCATATATTGTTTTCCTATACAAGCAACAGTTTCCAAGTTAAAAATGAATATATAAAGGAAAAAACTTATTTTTTGCCTAAAGATTTAATTTTTTTTTTTTTAAATCCATAAAAAATCCAAAATAAAAAAAATGTCAAATCTTATTACTTTTACGTAAAGTCACATAACCTATGAGCAAAGTGAGACAAAGGTCATGAAAATCGATGCACGCGTTTCGCTTTTATTCGCAATTGAGTAAAGGTATGAATTTCAAAAATTTGCTCGACATATGCACAACTTTGTCTATGGTAAGGTTTTTTCTTTTTTTTTGATTCTCAGAATTAACAAAACGGAATAAACAAAGGGTTATTTAATTTTTATGATTGCGTAAGCAAAGTAATAAACGCTAATAAATGTGCGTGAACAATTAAAAGGAAAAAAGGAAAGGGGACTTTTTGAATTATTTGGGTTTTCCGTTGGCTACCTGTATGATTTTTTTACAGAAATGCAACCCACATTTAAGGGTGGTCATTATTCGGAAAATTTAAGACTCACACATGGTGAAACAGGTATGTAGCCACCGTAAAAAAATATACACCCATTTATAAGTACCTGTCAGTAAAATACTAAACAATACACAGTATAAATAGGTCTTCATTGATCGATTTTACTCATTCAACAAGTGTCGACGAACGCGATAGTTAAAATGAGCAAACGTTCGCGAGGATTTGAATGCAATACCAATCCAAGTAATTTTTGTCACATGTGCGGAGAATACGTTTCTGAAAAAAAACAAGCGTTGTTTTTCACCTAAATTGAGAGATTCATTTGAAGAGAGCTTCAATTTAAAGGTCTCAAACATAGATGAGCGGTGGACACCAAGTGCTCTATGTCCAAGGTGCTACGTACAGCTAGCTGACTCAAGGTAAGTGTAGATTACGAAATTCAAGAACATATATAACTTATTATTGAAATTCTTTCAGACGACAGCCGAGAATCATCATGCCAATGCTTTGGAGAGCTCCGCTTTGCCATGTAACAGATTGCTACTTCTGTCTTAGCAAAAAAACAGGCGTGGGAAAAAATATACGATGGACTTACGCTGCTGTTTCAACAGTGAATTTTCCAGTGCCATTTTCCGAAGAACCAGTGGACCCGCAACCGTCCGTTTCAAGATGGGCATCTAATAATGAGGCGATACATCCAACATCAGATCCGGAGACAGTAGAAACCACATCAGAATGCTAGTCAACATATACATTGCATGGAGGTCAACGCTTATGTTCCCAAGCAGAACTGAACGATTGGGTTAGAGAATTGAAACTCTCCAAGGAAGATCCAGAGTTGCATGCATCGCGCATGCAACAGTTCGGTTTCTTGGCTCCTGGTGTGGTGACAACAATCTACAGGAAGCGTCATGAACCATACGCAAGGTACTACACAAAAAAAGACAACATCTGTTTTTGTAAGGACATTCCCGGATTATTTGGTGAACTCGGGTACTCTTACGATCCAGGAGAGTGGCGTCTTTTCATCGACAGCAACAAGCAGAGCCTTAAAGCAATTTTACTGCACAACGGCAACGAGAAACCTTCGATTCCAATTGCTCATGCCGTTGACACCAAGGAAACATACGAAGTCATGGACAATCTACTAAAGTGCCTTAACTATGAGAGGCACGATTGGAAAGTTTGTACCGACCTTAAGGTTATCGGTATCCTTTGTGGATTACAAGGTGGATTCACAAAGTACTGTTGTTTTCTCTGCCTTTGGGACAGCCGCGATCGTCAACATCATTACACCAGGAGGAGTTGGACAGAAAGAGTTAACTTCATCCCCGGCAGCGACAACGTGAAATATACACCACTCATAAAAAAGGAAAATGTTTTTCTCCCACCTCTTCACATAAAGCTCGGACTCATAAAAAACTTCGTGAAAGCTATCAACAAAGATGGCGAAGCGTTCGCCTATTTAAAAACCATTTTTCCTCACCTTTCATCGGCAAAGATTAAGGAAGGCGTTTTCGACGGTCCGCAAATTAAAAAGTTGTTGCAAGACCAACAGTTTGAGCACATTTTATCACCAAATGAAGCTGCAGCTTGGAACTCATTTCGGCAAATTGTTTCCGGATTTCTTGGAAACAACAAAAGCTCAAATTACAGAGATATCGTCGAACAACTACTCCAAAATTATAAAAAAATTAGAGCAAATATGTCGCTTAAGATACATTTTCTACACTCGCACTTGGACTTCTTTCCGGACAACCTGGGCGATGTGAGTGACGAGCATGGCGCACATGTAACAAAAATTACTTGGATTGGTATTGCATTCAAATCCTCGCGAACGTTTGCTCATTTTAACTATCGCGTTCGTCGACACTTGTTGAATGAGTAAAATCGATCAATGAAGACCTATTTATACTGTGTATTGTTTAGTATTTTACTGACAGGTACTTATAAATGGGTGTATATTTTTTTACGGTGGCTACATACCTGTTTCACCATGCGTGAGTCTTAAATTTTCCGAATAATGACCACCCTTAAATGTGGGTTGCATTTCTGTAAAAAAATCATACAGGTAGCCAACGGAAAACCCAAATAATTCAAAAAGTCCCCTTTCCTTTTTTCCTTTTAATTGTTCACGCACATTTATTAGCGTTTATTACTTTGCTTACGCAATCATAAAAATTAAATAACCCTTTGTTTATTCCGTTTTGTTAATTCTGAGAATCAAAAAAAAAAGAAAAAACCTTACCATAGACAAAGTTGTGCATATGTCGAGCAAATTTTTGAAATTCATACCTTTACTCAATTGCGAATAAAAGCGAAACGCGTGCATCGATTTTCATGATCTTTGTCTCATTTTGCTCATAGGTTATGTGACTTTACGTAAAAGTAATAAGATTTGACATTTTTTTTCATTTTGGATTTTTTATGGATTTAAAAAAAAAAATTTTAAATCTTTAGGCAAAAAATAAGTTTTTTCCTTTATATATTCATTTTTAACTTGGAAACTGTTGCTTGTATAGGAAAACAATATATGAACAGATTAAGGGAATTGTAATTTTAAATTTTTTAAAATTTAATTCAATTAAATCGGGCTAGTGGTTCCCGAGTTATGCCGGACGAAACAAATTAACCAAAAAAAAATTTTTAAATTTAAAAAAAAAATAAAAAAAAAAAACCATGATGTTTGCCACTACATAAACTACATAATATGACCGAAGTAGATTATTATTAAAGTGGATTATTTTTTCACATTGTCGCCAATTACAATATAATTATTTGTATCAAAACAGATTTTCAAAAAAAATAATTTGTGTTGCCGTTTTTGACTTAGCCTCAATAACCAAAAATTTGACTTACACTGCATAATTATCCAGGCTAAGTCCAAAATTTGTTTTCACACACACATTGATATTGCTTTTGGCGACAATTTTAAAACGGAATATTTTATTTTGAGTGAAATTTTAACATTTATTTAGATTTTTGTTATCGCACCTTAGTTATCCAGTCTTAAAGAAAAACAGCCGTAATATTTCACAAAGAATCTACAGTGAAAATGCGTCACATCGATCCACATATGGATATAGCACCTTCCGATTCTTATGAAAATTGGTACAACATGTCATTTCTTTCACTCAGCAATATCTTGAATGAATGTAGGTCACATTGGCTATTGTTATACCCTCCACCTCCAGGATGGGGAGGTGGGGGGTATAACATTCCGTTTGTAACACCTTGAAATATCGACCTGAGACCTTATAAAGTATATATATTCATGATCGTCATAAAATTCTAAGACGATCTAGCCATGTCCGTCCGTCCGTCCATCCGTCTGTTGAAAGCACGCTAGCATCTAAACCAAAGGAGGTAGAACGTTCAAATTTTCCACAAATGCGTCTTATAGTCGTATATTGGTTGGGATTAAAACAGGACGAAATCGGCCCAAAGGGAAACATTTTTCCCTCACAAGGACTAAAAATACCCATAATAATACCTAATATTTTAGCGAATTTAAGCATGTTGCTTATATCAAAAACGTGCACCATAAAGTGATTCTTATTTGTTGGGGGTCAAATGGGGCAAAAAAAAGGGATAAAAATGGTATAAATTAAACGACAACAGCTAGAAACACGAAATTCAGTGTGTACATTCATCTAATTGAGTATATACATAATATGAAAGTATTTTTTCCAAATTCGTACTGTTAAGGGGTAAAATGGGAATAGAGTGATAAAAATGGTACCAACTAAACGGATTTACCTAGAATAATGAAATTCGGTGTATACATTCCCCTGATTGCGTAGACACTTAAAATAAACAGGTTTTTTGAAATTCGTACTTTTATGGGGTTAAATGGAAAAAGGGATAAAAATAGTACCAATCAAATGACCGCAGCTAGAGTCATGAAATTCGGAGTATACATTCCTCTGACTGTGTAGACACGGAAAATAAACTGATTTTTCCTTTGACTACTTAGACATGAAAAATAAAAGGTTTTTTCCAAATTCGTACTTTCGAGGGATACAATGGGATAAAAATGGTACAAACCAAACGGCTACACCTAGACTAATGAAATTCGGTGTATACATTGCTCTGATTGCGTAGACAGTTAAAATAAACAGGTTTTTCGAAATTCGTACTTTTTGGGGTTAAATGGAAAAAGGGGATACAAATAGTGCCAACCAAATGACCGCAGCTAGAGTCATGCAATTCGAAGTATACATTCCCCTGACTGCGTAGACACGGAAAATAAACGGATTTTTCGAAATTCGTACTTTCAAGGCATACAATGGTACAGAGGGATAAAAATAGTACCAACTAAACAACTACAGCTAGAAGGATGAAATTCTAATTGCGTAGAAACGTCAAGGGGGTAAAAATGGTACCAACAAAATGGGCGCAGCTGGAATCATGGAATTCGGTGTATACATTCCTCCTACTGCATAGACACGCAAAATAAAAAGTTTTTTTCTAAATTCGTACTTTTTCTTTTACGGCAAAAATTGGTTGAATAATGAAGTTAGGTTATTTTGCACTATGTACTTCTGATAATGGATTTTCAAAATTTGTACTTTTAGAATTAAAATAGAATGGAAATACAACCAACAGTAGCACCAACTATCTGCCAATATTTATGGTGTTTAAGCTTTTTGAAAATATAAATATAAGAATATTTATTTTTTGAATTGACGTATTGATAGCCTTGCCTTATAAGCGTGGTTTGAAATAATTAAAATATTATATTTATTTATGAAATTATTTTTTAATATTTGTATTTGTTTTGGTTTGGCTATATTAAAAAAAATATATTTTCCTGTAATATTACTGCACTTCTACGAAAACCGACAACCTCTGTGGAGGGTATATAAAGTTCGGCCCGGCCGAACTTAACGCCGTTTTTACTTGTTTTAATATACTTTTCAAATTAAAAAAATTACGTGGTGGAGAGTACAGGGTAATAGTATTTTCACATGTGAAATAATTTTTGTATGGGTTCGCAATAGTAAGGTGTACACCTGGCACTCAGCTGTCGGATTTGAATCGTTGTTTAATCAATTTAGACAACTTTGCTTAAATATTTTATAAATTTAATTTATTTATTGTAGCAACCGGAAATTTATTGTAGCGGGGAATTTTTAAGTAAATAATATTGAAATGAAAACTAACAAAGGCACGGCTGAGGAGTCTGGGAATTTTGTCGAAAATATTGCTCGACTCCGACTCTGAGCACATGTTCTTTTCAAGAATTAAAACTGATTCCCTGTCTGAAAAAATATTATTTTGAGTAAGGAAACGACAAAGCGACGAAATAATTAAACAATAAAATGGGGGGTGACTTTAGAAAAATTTCCGTGACCCCGCCAAATGTAGATGTTTCAAATTGGACGCTCAGTTTAAAAATGGTTCATCTGTAGCCGAATAGATCTTGGCATGACCGGTTGTAATAAGTCGATTCCAAAGTGTTCCTAGGTGAAATTATCATGACGTGTCAAATTTGAGCAAATTCGACGGAAAGTTATGTGGACGGGATATTTGTATTGCCCCATGTGGCCAACTTTCACTGCTTGCACTCTTATGTGAAATATAATGTGATGTTCAAAATTTAAACAAGTTTTGTGGATTCTACATTTGTATGGGAGATATATCAGATTTGGACAGATCTTCTTAATATTCATAAGCTTTCGTCCCCAGTAGAAATAATACTTCGTCTATCTCAATTTTTTCTAGTGTTACAAATATTTGGCTTGGGTGTAGTTATTGATTAGCTTTTATTTATTGCATCGAATATCGAATGTCCTGCAAAAAGTGAATTATTTGCACTACTTAAAATTTAACTCTCCTAAAGGTCCTCCTCGATGCACACCAGAACCAAAACGGAGTAATGGGCGATAGTATATGGGCGGTCCTGCTCGGCTATAGCCTCTTGTTTCTTGTCTCTTGTCAAATTAGGAATTATTGGGAAGAAAACACCCCCTTTTGTAACGTTCAAGATATACGATGGAGCAGAATTATAATACTACGTGATTAATTTAAGTGCTTTTTATAAGAAACTTCACTTTACGCAAGATTTTTTGCAAAATACTCTGGTATTAATAAGTTAAAATTGCAGTAAATGTGAAAATTTCTGTTATATTTATCTTTGTTAATTCGTAGGACACGCTAATATGCACAAATCTATGTATGTAATTAAAGTTGATTGAAAATTTTATTTAGACACTGGAGTATATCGGAGGGAAGCAGCGTATATCGTTAATAATTCACACTCTTTTGCCATTTAAATATGTGTTCGCTTTAAATTGGAGAAAAAACTAACGTTTAAAGGCAATGCCATAAATGCGATATTCTGTATTGCTTGACAGTATTGATACTGACCCATCCATCTCAAAGTCACAAAGTTAACAAGTAAGAAGGCGTTTAGTGCGGCTGGGCCGAATCTTGTATACCCTCCACCACGGAGTGCATTCCACAGTATTACCAGCAGATTAAAGGATGTCGACTTTACATAGAAGTACAGTACCATATTACGAAAATTGTGATTTTTTATGCACATTACTATATTTGTTTACTATTTCAACTATAATATATACTTATGCGCACTGTTTAAAATCGACTACTATATATAAATAAAATGCTGAAATTGTGAAAGTGAACATGCAGAGAAGCATTTTCAGATACAGACAAAGTGACTGTATTATTTTGATACGAAAAATACAAATTTTAAAGACATCCCCATTCGCCCCATTCTCCGCCCAAATGTACAAATTTGGAAAAAAACCTTTTTGTTTCGAGTCTTCATATTCAGAACACCGAATACACACTGAATATATACACCGAATTTCATGATATCAACTTCAGCGGTTTGGAAGGTCCGATTTTTATCCCTCTTTATGCACTCCACGAGAGTATTATGGCTTTGTGCATTTGTTTGTAACACCCAAAAGAAAGCGAGATAGACCCATTGTTAAGTATACCGATCGACTTAGAATCACTTTCTGAGTCGATTTAGCAATGTCCGTCTGTCTGTCTGTCTGTCCGTCTGTCCATCTATTGTTGTAATCAAATTACAGGTCGCAATTGTAGTCCGATCTTAACAGAAATTGGCACAAGTAAGTTTTGTGGATCAAGGACGAACGCTATTTAATTTGAGGGAAATCGGTTCAGATTTAGATATAGCCCCCATACAAATGTCGCTCCCGATTTGACATTTTCCGCTCTAGAAACCACATATTATACCCAATATTCCTTAAATTTGGCACAACATCTTATAATCCAACTAGAAACACCTATGCAAAAATTGGGTAAGATCGGTTCAGATTTAGATATAGCCCCCATACAAATGTCGCTCCCGATTTGACAGTTTCCGCTCTAGAAACGACAAATTGTACCCGATTTTCTTTAAATTTGACACAACATCTTAAATTCCAACTAGAAACACCTGTGCAGAAATTCGGTAAGATCGGTTCAGATTTAGATATAGCCCCCATGCAAATGTCACTCCCGATTTGACATTTTCCGCTCTAGAAACCACATATTGTACCCGATTTTCTTTAAATTTGACTCAACATCTTATAATCCAAATAGAAACACCTATGCAGAATGTGGGTGAGATCGGTTCAGATTTAGATATAGCCCCCATACAAATGTCGCTCTTTATTTGACATTTTCCGCTCTAGAAACCACATATTGTACCCGATTTTCTTTAAATTTGGCACACCATCTTCTAATCCAACTAGAAACACCTATGCAGAAAGTGGGTAAGATCGGTACAGATTTAGATATAGCCCCCATACAAATGTCGCTCCCGATTTGACATTTTCCGCTCTAGAAACCACACATTGTACCCGATTTTCTTTAAATTTGGCACACCATCTTCTAATCCAACTAGAAACACCTATGCACAAAGTGGGTAAGATCGGTTCAGATTTAGATATAGCCCCCATACAAATGTCGCTCCCGATTTGACATTTTCCGCTCTAGTGTGTCTAAATTTGACACAACATCTTTTAATCCAAATAGAAACACCTATGCAGAAAGTGGGTAAGATCGCTTCAGATTTAGATATAGCGCAAATACAAATGTTGCTCCAAAATGTTTAACCGATTTTGGCCAAACTATACATATTATATTTCAACTATTTCGTTCCAGATTTCAATATACCCCCATACAAATGTCCTTTCCGATTTAACATTTTTTGTAAAACACATACATATACAGGATACAAAAATCCTTCCCGTTTTCACTTTTTCACCGAATTAAATTGTAGTCGGATTGAAAGTGGAGTGTATCATAGAGTCGGCCCCGCCCGACTTTAGCCTTTCTTACTTGTTTTCAATTATATCCCTTAAATGTACGAATTTCGAAAAATCCTTCTATTGTACGTGTTTATGCACTTAGAGAGATGTACACTCCGAATTTCATGATTCTAGCTGTCGTCGTATCATTGGTACCATTTCTTATCCCTTTTTGTCCCATTTCGCCCGCTAAAACTTTTATTTTCTTTGTGATGCTTCCAAGCTACAAGAGGACGACTTTCGGAAATTTCATCATTCTAGCTGTAGCCTTTTAGTTGGTACTATTTTTATCCCTCCGCTCCCATTGAATCCCTTGAAAGTACGAATTTGGAAAAAACGTTTTTTTCGTGTCTACTCAGTCAGAGGAATGTATACAGCGAATTTCATAGTTCTAGCTGCATCCATTTGTTTGGTACAATTTTTATCCCCTTTTTTCATTTTATACCCTAAAAGTATGCGTGTACGCAATCAGAGGAATATATACACCGAATTTCATTATTCTAGGTGCAGCCGTTTGGTTGGTACTATTTTTATCCCTCTATCCCCACATAACCCCTTAAAAGTACGAATTTAGAAAAAATACTTTTATATTATGTATCTACTCTATTAGAGGAATGTACACGCCAATTTTCGTATTTCTATCAGTTGTCGTTTGATAGGTAACATTTTTATCCCTTTTCGTTCCATTTCGCCCCCTACTGTATGATATTATGCTATAAAGGGAATGCGAATTGAAAATATCAATTAATGAAATTAAATGGTCACAAATTGTTCAAATATGGCAACGTTATTATCGATTGTGGCCAGTTGAGTTTACCATTTCATCATTAATAGACTAATGACAGAACAACGCTTGCAAAGTTATTTCGAAAATAACGCTTTAGTTATGCTTTATCGCATTATTCTGTTCAGTGATGAGACTCAATTCGGCTCAATGCACATATCAATATGCGAAATGCTGCATTCACGAAACACTTTATGGTGTTGTCCGGTGGAATCGTTTGTCCTTACTGTAAAAAAAGACTAAAGTTGGACGGAGCCGACTATATGACACCCTCCACTCCCAATCCCAATCACATTACAAGGTGTCCATTGCCAAACCTGGTTGATTAAAAATGTAAATGAATATATAACACAATCCTGTCGAATTGGACCAAAATTGTCGCTTATGAAATTTGGTACAATTTGGTTATCGACTGCAAGAAGTCGATTTGGAGTTGACATTGACCGATATGATCCTCATTCACATTCATATTTTTGATTGAAATATAAAAGTCAAATCGGAACCGATTTTTGTATGATTTCAACGATGTGAGCCACTTTCACCATAGATGTTTCTATTAGTAAAATAGCGAGTTGTGCAATACTTGAAGAAAATAGCGATCGATATTTGTATGGGGGCTATGTATAAATATTAACCGATTTGCATCAAAGTAAATAGCGTTCGTCCCTAATCCTCAATAATTGGCACAATTTTTGTTAAGATTAGACTATAATTGCGACCTGTACTTTGATTACAAGAATTGACGGACGGACAGACAGATGAACTTGGCTAAATTGATTTAGAAAGCGATTCTAAGTTGTTTGGTATAATAAGCGATGGGTCCACACTCTTCCTTTTGGGTGTTACAAACAAATACAAATAGCTATTAATATATAAATATTTTATATATATCTATTATCTACGGGAATATATATATATATATAAATAATTTAATAATATATAGATATTTAAACGTTAGGACATTACATATTCAAATAGAAATTTATTAATTAATATATTATTTAAATAATTAATCTATACATATATAAATTATTTATAGATTATTATATAAATAAATATATAATAATTAATAAACTATTCATATATGCATAAAAATTACTTAAATATAAATAATATTTTATAAATACATAACTAGAGAAATTATTATTATGGGCTCAGAAATATCAACACCGAAAAACGGTTAAACTTCAACAAACTGGGGAATCCGGCGTTTTCATATCGGTTATCCGGGTTTTATAATACAAATCATTTAAGTTTCGTAAAAAAAGGTTAGGAGCCTCAAGTAATAAAGTTTAAAAGAATTGAAGATAGTTTCTTCGTTCTCTTTACCAAACATTTATTTTTCGCAACCAAAATATAAAAACTCAACTAACATTTTTTTTGAAAAACGACATTTTTGGTTATTTTAACAAAACACAACTACTTCGGTCATAATAAACAAAAATATCGATTTGCAAAAAAATGTTAGTTAAGTCTTTTTATATTTATAAATCATATTACCTTTTAACGTTTTCCTTCACTTACTCGCTTTGGAAAAATATTTCACATAACGTCAGTACGTAACGTCGGACTATATTAGATTTTATTTAAAATACTAGAGGAAAAATGTTGCCAACATATATATATTTTTAAAGCGACATTGGTCTATTTATTATAAAATTAATCGCGTATAGAAAATCTGACAAACTTCGCTGGCTTTTGAAATTTACACAACTGAGATGGAAGGAACTTCTATTTCGCGTTTCCTTAATATCTTGTAATGTAATTTTTGGAATAAAACACCTTTTCCACAAAATGTAGAGCTACTGGAGAGCTATTAAAATATTTAAATAATAACGAGCAAACTATACGTATTATAACTGCTGTATTCAATTGAATCGTACGACCGTAACATTCGTCAGGCAGGAAATGCCCATATATAAATGAAATAACCAGAAAAACTCTTTGAAATATTATGAATATTTTAACGTGTCTTAAGAGACGCTAGTTTATTTGTTTTTGTCCAATATGTTTGACATTGAGTTTAAAAATCTATATCTTCTGAACGATATGTTTCCCATCTTCAGTGAACCGATATTACCTCATATACACAGTTGTAGGTATTTCGCTTACCGTAAAATGTATTCTATCCGGAAAGGGTCGAAACTATTATATTTATACTCGTATATTTACAAATCTGAATATAAATATTTGAAAAATCTTCCATTTAACATATATTAAATTTTTTGGTCTCCAGAAATAGAATTTCAAGTCAAATGCCAGTTTGTTGTTCGAAATCAATTAGCCTTGGCTTAACGCTTAACGCTGGAAATAAATATAAAGTTTTTACATAAGAACAATCCTTGTCCAACTTGTCATCTCCATTTTCTGTAAATTATTTTATTTTTTCAATTTCACGAAGAACTCCAATAAAGTTTGGAATATTGGCCTAATTCTTATAAAGACACTTGCATCTTAGAAAATTGTTTGCGTACAATACACTTGCTGGTTTCGCCGTTTTTGTAAAAAAAACACCGAAACCCGTAAAATGTGAATTCTATAGATTTCATTTCAACCAACATCCTTCATCTGATCCTAATCAATATTTGCATATCATGTTATGTTTCATCTAGAAATACCCTCTATAAAGGTGGGCTATGTATATGGATCTATGTACAATACCCATATACAAATGGACCCCCAATGCACACAATTGCCACATCTTGAATCGGGTATTGATAAATATTTACATATCATGTTAGATTTCAAGTAGGAACACCTTCAATGAAAGTGGGTCCTTTCATGATAAAAGTTTATTGAAATCTTGCAGAAATTCTATGACACTTTCGTTGATTTGTACCTTATGAAACATTTTCTATAAGTTCTATGAAGCTCTTCTTGGTGACTTTATAATCCAAAAATATTCACTGATGATATGTATAATTCTTTCAGTGTAGTGCATAAACGATTTCGAATGTGTTTGGCCTTGAACTTTAACGGATAATATCTGAATGTTAATAAAATCCTTATAATGTGGTAGAAACTGGAAGGTGTAATATAGTCGGCCCCGCCCGACTTTAGTCATTCCTTACTTGTTTGGATTATGACTTTCTGGTCTAAAATAAACGATATAAGTCATGGCGAGGATTGCCTTAAATGGTATTGAGCTACGCTCGCTTTACACATTCGAATCACAAATAATATTTCATTATTCCTTTGCCCTGCCAATTATCTTTTTTGTCTCAAGTATCATGCGTCTGTTCTATCAATTTGTAATCAATATCTTTACCAGAGGCAAAGAAACTACTTTGGAGCGCATGTGGCGAGGCCACATGTCGTGAAATATTAGTAAACTAAAAAAAGACTAGACAAATTCACAGAATGTTAATGATCTTTTAATAGGATGTCATGCATTCGAACAACCCCAAACTGGTCGGATGTATCTGAAGTCAATGATCGACCACCGTGTTAGTATTTGATGCTCCAATTAATGGAATCAACATTAAATGTTTTATAATATTTACGTATTTCTTGTGAAACTAATACAATTGTTATTTTAGTGTAATTAATAATCTACTTCATGATAGATCTGTTCCTTGGTATCTCCCTTCGGGCTCCAAAAAGCACACGCCGCTTAGAAACGCCAGTGGAAGAAGTACGAACGAATGAAGTCCTTGTGTTCTTTTTTTCCGTTAATTAAAATAGGATGGTCCACCAAATTGTTGTATGCAACGTCTGTCTGTCTGCCCGTTTACCGAACGGTGTGTGCTACCAGGGCGACCACATTTGGTACAAGTTATCGAACGGATTGTAACGTTTAATAATTGAAAGTATACTCAGCTCGAAATACGGTAACTCGATAATAAGACAATTTGTTGTGGCCAACGACTGCAACAGCTTCAGCAGCAAGAAGATATTTTGCACCGTGGGAGAAGCTGCACATCAGGGGATTCATAGCAGGGACGAAGAACCAAAAGTGCTAAAATTTTACATTTTTCAAGTTGCTTTCTAACTACAAATTTATGTTGGTGCTGAGTTTCCGATTTCCAGCTAAAGTTTTTAAATTTCCACTAAGACCATTATAAAATTTTCCGTACAGACTGTGCCTAAACCACTATTTTTATGTGAATAATCGGACCTATTATCCAAACTAATTATCCAGAAAGGACTTTTTTGTACACAGAAGATAATTCAGGGGAGGTATTTTCCCATTATGAATTAAATGTGAAATAGTGCCCAATAAGAGTGAAAAATACCCCTAAACCGACAACGAAAAATGTCTTCAATATATTTTCCTGTACAAGTTTTATACCCTTCACCTTAGGTTTGTCAGCCCTTTTGCAATACATGGAAATATTCATTGGAGGCCCAATAAAGTATATATATTATGGATCTTAGTAAAATTTTATGACGATCTACTTTTAATGCTCTTATAGATATATACAAAGTTCGGCGATTTTTTGAGAACTTTATTTTTCTATATAGACCGTTTATAGCGTATGATGAAAAGACTGAAAGTTTGTGCGACACTTAATTACCGGACAGAAAAAGTTTCCACTTACCTTAAAAATCTCGAATAGAAAATGTATACGGGGAAAATGGGTGGGTCCACAACTAGACTTGAAATCGCTCGGTTGAAAAACAAAAAAGTTACAACTTTTTTCATTTAAATTTTACGTCAGTTGAATGTTAAAGCTGGCATTGCATGTATATTAAAGAGTTAATACAAATATTGTTATTTGTTAATACTTTTACAATAAAGTGGCACATAATCTGAGTTCTGTGTAAGATTACCTTTCGAAGAAGGTGGACAAATTTACAAAATTACTCAAAAAGAAAATTAATATAAAAAAATCTCCAAAAATTCGAATTTAAGAAAATCTCAACTTCGTAACTTCTATTATATTTTATACAACACACGCTTCGCAGATGTGAAATGTTAACCGCCCAGGGTTCCATTAACACATTAAAAACGCGTACTAAGTTGTACTTCGCATTTCGCTCAAACCCAAAAGGAACGTTTTCAATAAATTAAAGATTTTATTAGATAAAGCTTCACAATGTCGAAATCAAACTACAATAAAGAATTAATCTTAAAATCTTACTAGACTTTTGACATGGTCGAAATCATGATCGTGGTAGTCTGCAGCCAAGTAATAAATGTCACCATGCCATTTGTAAATAAATTTGCATTCTATTAAATATAGAAGCAAAATGGTCTTGAGCCAGGACAATATCCCAGCTCAAATCAAATATTGATTACAGACCAAAAAAAAATGCAAACGAAAAAACTAAAACAAATGAGCGTTGGCACGGCAGAAGTATTGCTGGGTAACTATACCTGCATATACACATACTTACATATGCAACTCAATGAGATGCTTGTAAGATGGCATGTGTGCTTTATTACTTGGTGCGATTTTTTAAACGCAAATTCGGCAAGTGAGTTGTGATTCTCGTTCGTTTGTGAGAATCATCTCCTTATAGAGGCCGGGTTTGATGTTGAAAAGTCGCTGCGAAGCCACTTGAAAAGACTTTTGACATGGTCGAAATCATGATCGTGGTAGTCTGCAGCCAAGTAATAAATGTCACCATGCCATTTGTAAATAAATTTGCATTCTATTAAATATAGAAGCAAAATGGTCTTGAGCCAGGACAATATCCCAGTTCACATCTTAAAAATTATTAAAAGAATATAATTTTTTGTTCGTGTGTGTTGAAATTTCTTTGCAGCAGTTCTCTAGGAAAATGGATTTTCATAATTTTTCACATATTTTTCGTTTAACTCTCGTAAAAAAGAAACATTTCGATGACTTCTTTTGTACATCCATAAAACGTTGTTTGCGTTATAAGAAGTTACATTCTATTTCCTAACTGAAAAATAAGATGTCTATATGTGCACAGTGTTGTTCCTATTTATAAAATCTATTTTATAACATACTAGCTGACCCGGCAAACGTTGTTTTGCCTTCATCTGTTTATCTGTGCAGGTAATTCACATTTAATTGAAAAAAAAAAATGTGAATAGTATATAAACTATTAAATGATAAAAAGTATATGCATAATAAAGAGGATGATAGTGTTATTCATTATAGTGGACCCAGAAAACTTCGTCTCACAGGCGTTGTCCTACGTCATTTCAAATTGCAGAAAATCGGTGGTCAATTTGTATTTGTATATTAATTGTATTTCCCTCATTGAATCACTTTGTGGTAAACAATAATTTTGTTGTTATCAGGTGCGAAAACGATCAAAACGGATGGATTTTCCGACATGGGAACATGCGACATACAGTTGACCGTGTGAAAACATTCATTCTCCAGACTGAGGCCTCAAACACTCAATGTAATTTATTGATTGGAAATTGGATTTGCTTAAACTCGAATGGCATATCGGTTGGAATCATTGGAATTCTCGGAATGAAGTTCTCATTCCTTTCACCTTTGAACTTTTCTTTTAGTATTCTTGCGTAAATCACATTGCTCATGACTTTTGTGAACGCTAAACGCGTTCCGTTGCATAATTTTGGTTGATTGGTATTGCAAAGCATGATGACACCTGAAACAACCTTAAATTGTAAATTGTGCGGTGGCAATACAGGAACATCCAATGAATTCAAAAACTCAGTTGGAGAGTTGCTTGCTTCGCCTTCGTTTGTTACACAATCGATAGATTTGAGGGAATGCAGTGAACCAACGATTTGATTTTGAATTGTTCAGTTTTAGTTCGAACCAATTGGCTTAATGCGTTTGTGTCGGGTCGTATGGTCGACGATCTGGCAATGGCATTCCTAACCTAACTAACAAACTTGTGAACATGAGGTAACACATGCCTTCTATCAAAACTAAAGCCTGAGTGTGCATCTCTTCATGCATCTCAATGTGGCAATAATGATTGCAAATAATATGCGGTTTTTACTTGGGAATTCAGAAACATTTGCTTCAGCGATTGTCGTATCCCAATGCGTATTGTTGTCAAGCAAATTGAGCTACTGACACGCAGCACGAAATGTTGGACCATGGATATTTCGAAGTGACTCAAATGATGAGTCGCAAGTAAAAGCATTCATCATTCTTTGGATGAATTGTATAAATACGGCCAAGAGCTTCAGTAGAACGCAAATCCGAATGACCAGGAACTACATCGGCTTACTTTAGACGTTGAAATTTTCGAGAAGAAACTGGTCAATGTTGTCGCTGGTGGTGGTGTCTTGGTAATATAATTCCAAACCTAGCCCATGTTCAAAACCTATATATATATATATATATATATATATATATAGTAGCACTTAATTCGACTACATTCCAATTAATTAAATCGATGTATTCACTGTTGTCCTTTCCCAACAGCAGTTCCTGTCCAAAATCAACATCTTATCAGATTTATGATCACATTTTGCCGCTTGGTGACCAATGTACTTTCAGCGCACTCACTCGTTGCACGGACAAACGACGCATTGTGTCTGAGGTTGTGTGAGAGTCAGTGTCAAGACTATAGATTTGCTGCGATGATGTTCATGATGACGACGATGATGATGGCAATGACAACGACAGCGACGATGTCAGACAACACAAAACTTTATGCGAATACGGCGAATATTCGAGAGATGGTGGTTTTCTACCAGACATTAATTTTAAGTGAATGCACCACAGACCACAAGATTAAAGTGGCAATGGCAAAATGTTTAAAATCCGACGGCCAAGCAACGCATCATGCTCCGCGGATGGGTCACACAATAGGGATGTCGTTTCGGAAAACTTCAGAGAAAAAATCGTTATATTGCCCAGAATTAAATTAGTAATAAATATCACCTTTTTAAATATAGGGTGGCCCATTTAAAATTGGAATTGGATGGAAATACTGATTTTCTGGCTTTATTTATTGAGCAATCAGATATTCTCGACGTTCTAGGCGACGTGATATTCGTTGGACAAAACATGTATTTGATGTGTCGAAAGAAGCATTTAAATGTTTAGGATTTTTAAAACGATGTAAGAAATATTTCACACCCTCTGATCTTCTCAATATCTACACTACCTACATCAGACCAAAGATGGAATACAACTCCCACATATGGTCGCGTGCTCCAGCTTCATCACTGGAGCTACTTGACCGTGTCCAGAGGAGGGCGATCGTGTTGATAGGTGACGGTAGGATATCCAATTCTATTGTCTCCCTTGAACACCGTCGTAATGCTGGTTGTGTGTCATTGTTCTATCGATACTTTCACGCACGTGAGAACGTTCGGTAGAGATACGCGGCTCTTCAGGAACGCTCACCCATTTGTTGTCGATTGGACAACCGGCCGCACTACACATTACAGAATAAATTCGTTCTTCGCCCGTACTATCCGTATGTGGAATCGACTTCCGGCAAATATCTTTCCCCCCAATTACGACATTCAGAGATTCAAAACAGATGTCAACAGACACTACTCCCTCTTTCCTCCTTCCAATACCTGATCTTCCCTCCGCCAACGCAATGCACTGCATTTATAGAGGACATCCCCTGAGTGTTGGTTCAGTGAAAAAAAAAAATGGCTACCACTACTGACTCGGCAGTACCTCATCCGATCAACCCAATTTTTCAGTACATGACCCAATGATGCCGCCAGCCCAAAATCCACACCGAACAGTGACTGGTTGTGTGTGCATTGTCTTGTCAATAGTCACGCGTGGGTTGACCCCATATGCGGCAATTTAGCTTATTGACATAGCTACCGATATGAAAATGAGCTTTATCTGAAAACACGAAAATTTTCCTCGTAAATTTTTTACAGTTTGAGCTACAGACTCACTACTTTGGAAGTATGTTTTTAATATTTCCAAATTTTATTCGAGCGTATAGCGTCCCAAACATAAACCTGAAAGTAAAAAGTAATCGGTAGTTTGAAATTAATAATGTTTAATGGCCCACCTTGTACAAGCAAGCATATCCCAGTTCAAATCAAATTAAATAAATAGCTTTTTCCAAATCAGATCCGAAATCATTAAAAATTATAGGGACTGTTCGTATGTGTCTTTATCAAAATATGCTTCAGTGGTTAATTAAATTCGAATTGAGCTATTTCTTAAAAATAAAATTGTATGGCTCCATGCTTTCCTTAACCAATTTCAGAAAATTTGGGTTTAAACGAAAATTCTACAAAAAACAAGTAAGTAAGCTTTAGTCGGCTAAACCGGCTTATATATACCCTCACTTTCAGAGACCAAATATAAGGGCATGATAATTTGTGTAGGTCGTGTCACATGCTCCACACATTCCACAATTCCACATTTGTAAAACATGATCAAATATCAAGTCATGGTGGATTCCATGCACCAGTTTAGAAGTTATGGAGGATTTAATATTTCCTAGATTAGAGACAATTGTATGGGAGGTACAATAAGGAGCGTAAATATTTTTTAATGTTTAAAGTAATTATAAAAAACATTTTCAAATATCAAATGGCAAATGATTTTGACTACTCGTATGTATATTATATTGGTTTTATTGTAACTAAAGTTTATGCAACTTTGTGTGGGAGGTACCAGAAGGGGTGTGGCAATATCACCCATATTCCATGCGAGGCTAACATCTATAAAGGCATTGGCAAATATCAAATTTCATAGTATTCCGATCATCCTTATAGTAGTTATAATATCTTTAATTTTATGTAGTTTAGGGAGGTACTGGAAGGGGCGTGGCAATGCCAGCCATATATATTGAAAAATATATATATGATATGTTCAGCAATATAACTGAAAACACTACAAAGAACCTCTTAATCCTCTAGCTCCTCAATATAGGGGTCTTCTACGTCCATTTTGTACAAAAAATAAAAACCACCTTCAAAACAGGGATTTAAAGTGTTAAAAATATTTGCGATATAATTCGACTATAAGTCTCTAAACACAAAACAACAATACTCATCTTAAATGCCAGTAAAAAGTCAAAAAGGGTTAATTTAGTACTTTTAACGAATGGCCCCAACTGTTAGCACCCAACTGTCCCACAAAACTAAATTAGGGGGTGGTGTGAATGGAAAAAATATTCTACTTAAAATGTCACCAGAAGTTGCCGAATAAAAGAAAGCTGCTGATGTAATATATAAATAAAATACCAGTACCAATTTGGGTATTTAAACAATACATTTTTCTTTTAGCTCTTGGCATTTCTTTACCAATAAAACTTTGCTTTCCACACTGTAATTAGATTAAAATAAAATTAAACTTTTTATGTACTATTACCAGGAACTCAGTCATAACTTTGTGATAAAATCTCATTATTGTATTAAGCATGCAAGATTAATAAACTTGAAATAAAACAGATACAAAATTTAATTGTCATTGTCATTTTATTCCTTTTATATATTTTTCAACGTTTTATGATTTAGGCACTTTTCTATGACCATCCCCGATCTGCATCTCTACCTACGGCGGAGTACATCCCGCGTCTGGGCAAGACACTTATTTAGCATTGCGAGGAGCAAAACCTCGCAGTACATAATACCAGTATGCATATGCATCCATGTACTCACTCGCATACATATATGTGATTTTGAGGAGGATAAGGATGTGCATGTGTGTATGTGTATCTGTAGTAGGTATGTATATGACTTGTTTACACTACATGTGCCGTTACATGACCTCATATTCGAATATACAGACGAGTACAATGTTTGGACGGGTTTGTCCCAAAAAAAAAAGAGCAAAAACACCACCCAGACATAATGCCAAAAAGAAGCATGTCCAAATACACGGCCCATGGCCCCCTCTTTTGTATGTCATACATTGTGTGCCAACCAGTTGTTAGTTGGAGGCATCTTTTCGAGTGGGACGCACAAGAACTTGAACGCTGATCGTGGCCTAAGCCAAAGTAGAGGATTATGCATCGAGTGCGTTTTCAAAATGTGCGTAACTCTGCGAATGCTGGTCTGGTCGACGGCGATGATGGCTCAAGTCTTCTCAACGGAAATTTATCGTTCATCATTAGCCACAACGTATGCGCTTGAGTCTTGTGAGAATTGTACCAAGTTTATGGGTCTAAGCAAAAATGGTGAAAGCTGTATGTGGCTTTTTTTAGCGCTCGTTGGTATCTGACATTAATTTGGATATCAACTAGCGCTGTGCGATAAGTTTGTAACACCCTTTTCGATTGCGTTTCATCGGCATATCAAGTACGCGAAGAAGATATGCTATCGTCGCGCCATATATCCGGATTTGTGGAAGTGGCTGGCAATGAGACGAATTTGCTCTGTTGAACTTCGATTTTTTATTTCCATTCCCCGTGACAGCGTTAACCATTAACTAACACATGCTATTGTGTAGACATGCTATTGTCTCAGCACAGTGTCCTAAATTTTAGTCACACATTTCAGTTGTTACTATGAAAAACCACAAATAATAATTACAACCGTCCAATGATACGACCAATAATTTATTCTAAGACAGTAGTAAAAATTGGTATTTATTAAGAAACAATTGGACGGAAATGCTGCATAAAAAATTACATGGGAAAACAAGTAAGGAAAGGTTAAAGTCGGGCGGGGCCGACTCTATGATACACTCCACTTACTATCCGAATACAATTTAATTCGGTGAAAAAGTGAAAACGGGCAGGATTTTTGCATCCTGTAAATGTGTGTGTTTGACAAAAAATGTTAAATCGGAAAGGACATTTGTATGGGAGTATATTGAAATCTGGAACGAAATAGGTGAAATATAATTCGTATAGTTAGGCCAAAATCGGTTAAACATTTGGGAGGAACATTTGTATTTGCGCTATATCTAAATCTGAACCGATCTTAGCCACTTTCACCATAGGTTTTTTACTTGGATTATAAGCTGTTGTGCCAAATTTAAAGAAAATCGATCTAAAGCGGCAAAAGTCAAATCGGGAGCTACATTTGTTTGGAGGCTATATCTAAATCTGAACCGATCTTACCTACTTTCTGCAATGGTGTTTATAGTTGGATTATAAGATGTTGTGCCAAATTTAAAGAAAATCGGGTACAATATGTGGTTTCTAGAGCGGAAAATTTCAAATCGGGAGCGATATTTGTATGTGAGCTATATCTAAATCTGAACCGATCTTACCCAATTTTTGCATAGGTGTTTCTAGTTGGATTGTGAGACGTTGTGTCAAATTTAAAGAAAATCGGGTACAATATGTCGTTTCCAGAGCGGAAAATGTCAAATCGGGAGCGACATTTGTATGGGAGCTATATCTAAATCTGAACCGATCTTACCCAATTTTTGCATAGGTGTTTGTAGTTGGATTATAAGATGTTGTGCCAAATTTAAAGAAAATCGGGTACAATATGTGGTTTCTAGAGCGGAAAATGTCAAATCGGGAGCGACATTTGTATGGGAGCTATATCTAAATCTGAACCGATCTTACCCAATTTTTGCATAGGTGTTTCTAGTTGGATTGTAAGATGTTGTGTCAAATTTAAAGAAAATCGGGTACAATATGTCGTTTCTAGAGCGGAAAATGTCAAATCGGGAGCGACATTTGTATGGGGGCTATATCTAAATCTGAACCGATTTGCCTCAAATTAAATAGCGTTCGTCCTTGATCCACAAAACTTTCTTGTGCCAATTTTTGTTAAGATCGGACTATAATTGCGACCTGTAGTTTGATTACAACAATAGATGGACAGACAGACGGACAGACAGACAGACAGACGGACATTGCTAAATCGACTCAGAAAGTGATTCTAAGTCGATCGGTATGCTTAACAATGGGGCTATCCCGCTTCCTTTTGGGTGTTACAAACAAATGCACAAAGCCATAATACTCTCGTGGAGTGTATAAACATGACTTTTAAAGGTTTTCCTCATAAGCGTTTAGCTCACACTTCATAAAAACGAATCGTCGCCGTCGTAGCAAAAGTAGCTACATGTTTTTCCCAGTTGTTCAGGAGAGCAAACAAACTTTCTAGTTTTTTCATTAGGCCATCAATGATAGTGCGCGTAAATATATGAAAAGGTCAATATGTAAATAGTTTAAATGAGATATTGTTAGATTGCTTATAAATTGTTCAATGTTCTGCTTCAATTAGAAGTTACACGCTTTTAAAAAAAAACTTCCAATAAAGGTACTATTTTAAATCATTGAAAGGCGACAACATTAGGCCTGTTCGATTGGGCTTACTTACTGATAATGTGGCAACATTTTTATCCATTGGTTTTATTTATACATATACAAATCTAGCACTACGCGAGTAAATTCCATACAAAACTTAAGCTACTAAGCCCAATCGAACAGGCCTATGATTTCACAATTGCAAATTTATTTTATTTTCCAGAAAATATCATAATTTAGATATATTTAATGTCAAGAAGAATCATTCTGTGAGCTGACCTCCCTTGTAGGTCCTCTCCAAAAGTTACAATACAAAACAAAGATATTTGCCAAAATTCTCAAATCGCAATGCACCGATAATACGATAATTCTTACGATGATATAATACTTACGTTAATGAATGCCGTGATAAGGTCCCAGTTTCTTCACTCAAAAAATGTTTCTTACATACGTTTTGTTTCAAAACACTAAACGTTCAAAATTTTTCATCCCAAATTTCAGGGAGTTAATAAAAATGTTTATTTTTCCATTTGAAATTCGTTCAAAAAAAATTAGCTATGCTGCAGAACACGTAGCTACTTTTGATAAGAGTTTTTATACCTGAAACACATAGCTACTTTTGCTACAATCTGAACCAATTAAGATATCGAAAAATGCTTTGGTGGATAAACGTATCATGAAATTAGATTTCAAATGCAACAATAAAAATGTTTCGAAAAATTACACATAGCGACGAAATATCATTCCCCGGCGTTGAAAATATCTAGTTTTTGAGTTCCTGTCCGATGGGATCTTGTATTTTCATTATATATTTCTTTTCAACAACTACGAATTCACATTCGATTTCGAAATTGATGTGCCGAATACCCCGAATTAATCATTTTTCAGAGTACGAATTTATGATCCACACACATATAGCGATCCAGCCTCACATGACCTTTGTAGTTGATTTCAATAAAGTTTATGTGGCCACAACACACCATGATGTGATGCATTATGTAGCTGCAACTATTATTGTTGATGACATCGTTGCAAGTTATGACCACCCGTGCGTACAGCCCTCCCTCAGTCCTTGATGTCGTGATGGGACTAATAACGAAATCCTGCTTTTGTCAGATGCGGAATATTATTCATTGCCGTGTCCTAATTATGTTTGTTGCACTTATCGTGCAGCAATCCATTGTCTTCCGATGGTACATGCTGTTGTTGTGGTGCGGTGTGGCATGGCATGTGATGTGGTGCAGTGCAGTGCGGTGCGGTGGGTGTCCATATCTTCGGGGGTATCTCGTTGCATTGCATTAACGAGACGTTGTAAGTAGAACAACAAGAGCAACTCGACAGGATTTATTGAGACGTCTTCAACTAATTTATTTAACACTGCTCAGAGTGTAGGTACATGTCCTTGTACTAGCTAGTACATATCCTTATCGATGAATGAGTACTCGTCACACACACACACACGCACGGTCCACAATGGCAGCCTGTGGAGTTGTATTCAGTGGATGTTGTATCTTTTGGCTGCTTCCACGTTAAACATGCAACATTAACGATTACAGCAACTCGAACAATGTGACTAACTAAGTATAACTACTGATATCGACACAGACACGAATACGGACATACACACACACACATGAACATCCATAATTGGCCAAGTTTAGTGTTACTATTATTGATTGTAATTTGCCACAACACACTCACATGCAATCGAAGAGCATTTTAATTGTACATGGACAACTGATAATGGACGATTTCATTTTGAGGATATAATGTCTCAATTAGCTCGTGTAGATGGTACACACTCAGATACGGCTGTAAGTTTAATTTGAGTGTATGTGTATGTGTGGGAGCGTGTAATTTCCGGATCGTGAAAATGATTGTGCGAAATTAAATAAAGGAAGGTTGGCGGATATAATCTCTAGCATTAGGCTCCATTCGAAGATGCCTCCAAATTAATACCGAAAATGTTCCTAATTGTAATGTGTGCTGAATACACATACATACTTACATACGTTTAGTTTCATATTAGATATCAACACGGATATTAGATAAAATCATTACAGTAAAGGTAAAAGCACGGAGGGACTCTACCGTATACGGGTGATTTTCCACATTGTTGGGTTCTGTTGCACATGAACTATTCTATAACTTCATTATACCCTCACTCTAGGGAGTATATGTCTAGGGAGTGGGACAGAAAAAATGTGAAACACATTGAAGAAGTGACTTGGACCAAATCCGTTGCACGATTTATTATGATGTTGATCCATTTCCGTCCGCTTGTCCGTCTGGTTGGTGTACACCACAACTCTCGAAAGGAATCAATTCAAGCTTTGCACATGATAATAGTTTTCCCAAACTTAGCTTTAGTTCGAAGAAGGGCGAAATTGCCTTTGGATTGTCGAAACCAGTTGCAATTTGATATCTGAAAATGTTTATATAGTGACTCCAATCCTAAAAAATAGTTTTGCTTTAGCCAAGCCACTTATACACTATTTCCAATTGAAATTGAGAAAATTTCACTTGTAATTTAGAATTTCCATTTCAAAATGAGAAAATTCCAATTGAAATTAAGAATTTCGATTTCATAATGACAAAATTCCAACTGAAATTGAGAAAATTCCAATTGAAATTGAGAATTTCCATTTCAAATTGAGAAAATTCCAATTAAAATTAAGAATTTTTATTTCATAATGAGAGAATTCCAATTGATATTAAGAATTTTCATTTCAAATTGAGAAAATTCCAAATGAAAATGAGAATTTACATTTCAAATTGAGAAAATTCCTTTTGAAATTGAGAATATTTCTGCTTTGGAAATTATCATTTTAATTGGAATTTTCTCAATATGAAATGGAAATTCTCAATTTCAATTAGAATTTTTTCAATTTCAAATCGAAAATCTCAATTTCAATTGGAATTTTCTCAAATTGAAATGGAAAATCTCGATTTCAATTGAAATTCTCTCAAATTTTAGTTTTTTCGTTTGTATTTTTTTTGGTCTGTAATCAATATTTGATTTGAACTGGGATATTGTCTAAATGTCACCATGCCATTTGTAAATAAATTTGCATTCTATTAAATATAGATGCAAAATGGTCTTGAGCCAGGACAATATCCCAGTTCAAATCAAATATTTTCTCAAATTTAAATTGAAAATCTCAATTTCAAATGGAATTTCTCAATTTCAATTGGAATTTTCCCAATTTCAATTGGAAATGGTGTAGTACCTACCGGTGCCTGTAATCCACTATTACTTGATAATTTTTTACAAATGTGGAATTTGGACCAATGTACCACGAACCTTCTAATACCTCCCACACAAGTTAGACGGACCTAAGTAAACTATAAGTCATTATAACTTGTATGCATATGTTATCTGAGAGTGAGTGAGTTTATATAAATCGGATTGGCCGACTGACGGTATACTATATATTATTTATATACTGAAAAAGGCCTCATTCCTCCGTAAGTTCCGCCTTTCCCCATATAAGCTTCTACTGATTCACGAGATAAAACCAAGTCTATTCTGCACAAAATTTTTGGCTACCGAATAATATCGTGTTTGTCCAACGCGTTAGTTCGATTTATACCGAGAAGAAATGTGGGTGGTAGGACCTGAAATTCTAAGAAAAGTTATGAAAAATGCTCTGGAAAGAGAATCAAACAATAGGGCTGGTTTTCTTTAAGAATATCCTCTAACACAAATGTCTCTTTTAGTAGCCTTTACATTACGAGCAATCCACAGAGATTGTCGATTTTCGTAGAAGTGCAGTAACATTACAGGAACATTTTAATTTTTTATACAAACAAATAATCAATGTGTGTATGTATGTCCGTATGTTGCGTATAGGATGATTCGCCTGAATATTTTACTGTATCTATCTTCTGAACAGAGGATGGTTCCTGGATATACTAGGTCATGATAGGACAAAAGGGGATGGTACCTCCCACACAAAAAATATTTTAAAACTATCAAAAATTACTCATTTTCTCTCCCGAAGTAAGGGAATAGGGAAAAATTACGGGTACAAAATACTACACCATTTCCTATTGAAATTGAGAAAGTTCCACTTGTAATTGAGAATTTCTACTTCATATTGAGAAAATGCCATTTGAAATTAAAATTTTCCATTTCAAAATGAGAAAATTCCAATTGAAATTAAGAATTTCCATTTCATAATGAGAAAATTCCAATTGATGTTGAGAATTTCCATTTATAATTGAGAAAATTCTAATTGAAATTGAGAATTTCCATTTCAAAATGAGAAAATTCCAATTGAAATTAAGAATTTCCATTTCAAATTGGGATAATTCCAATTGAAATTGTGAATTTCCATTTCAAATTGGGATAATTCCAATTGAAATTGAGAATTTCCATTTCATATTGAGAAAATTCCAAATGAAAATAAAAATTTACATTTCAAATTGAGAAATTTTCTATGAATTTTGTATGTAATACATTCGAATTTCAGCTAATTCGATCAAGTAATTTCTTCTTAAGAAGAAAATCTTTGTTTTTGACAATGGAAAGGAGGAGAACCACACTCAACCATACACACATTTGACCATATACGTATTTCGTTGTCCTGTGTAGAGACAACTCATCAGTGATCCTTCTGTTGGAGTGCTTGCATTAACATGAAGTCATAAGTTGTATATATATCTACGTTATATGAATGAATTTTTGTTTCAACATTAGGGCGTGCTGTCCCAATTTTAATTATAATTAATTATTTTCAAATGAAATTGAGAATATTTCTGCTTTGGCATACATTTTATGTGCTGTGATGTGGTATATACCACACGTTATTGAATGTATATAATTAAATCAATTGTGCCACAAAAAAAGGCTCCTTCAGAGTTTGTTCCTTCAACATGTTTCTAACGAACATGTAATTACATATACGGTTAGGTTATCCGCGTATACGTGATCTCTCATGTACAATGGATTTTCAAAATTTGTACTTTGAAATATCGATCTGATACCGAATTAAGTATATATTATTGCTCGTCATAAAATTCTAAGACGATCTAGCAATATTCGTCCATCCATCCGTCTTTTGAAAGCACCCTAGCATTTAAACGAAAGGAGAGAAATCGGTCCAAAGGGACAGACTATTTAGGGCTGTGATAAAATTCTATGCCATGTCCTTGGGTGTCTGTCTGTCTGTTGAAAGGTTCATATTTTCCACAAAAGTGTCTTTTGGATGCAGGTCGGTTGGGATTGAAAATGAAAATCAGCCAATCAAAAGCACGTGCAACTACCTTTGAAATAAACGCATTCTTTATATTAAAAACAAGTAAGGAGAGGCTAAAGTCGGGCATAGCCTTCACTTTCACTTTCAACGCCAATGGAATTCAAAACGGTGAGGATTTTGGACCGATGATACCCACTTGTATATATGGTGTTATTGTATGGTGATATATATAAATCTGAACCGATCTGACTCATTTTTACTAGAGATATTTCTAGATCAAATATAAAGTGTTGTGGCAAATTTGAAGATAATCGGTCAAAATATGTGGTTTCTAGAGCGGATAACGTCAAATCGGGAGAGAAATTTTTATGGTGGCTATATGTAAATCTGAACCGATTTACTTAAAATCCGTCCGTCCTTGGCCCACAAAACTAATTTGTGCCATTTTTGTAACGATCGGACTATAATTGCGATCTGTAGTTTGATTACAAGAATAGATGGACGGACGGACAGACGGACATGGCTAAATCGATTCAGAAAGTGATTCCAAGTCGATCCGTAAACTTAACAATGGATCTATATCGCTTCCTTTTGGGTGTTACAAACAAATGCAGCCGAGCTTTTATAGAATGTCTTGATGCGAAAAAAATTATCTTTGTTTTTGTAAAGAATCACAAGGTTTCCTATGCCGATTTGTCATAAGAATATGCAAAGGGGGGAAATATTCTCCCCCTCTCTAAAATGACCTCCATACGTAAACATTCAAAACGCCGGTATATTCCCCCTTTTAATCCCTCTATCAGAATCCGTTGTCAGAACCCTGCAGAAAGCGTTGTCAGTGTTAGAAGAAAGTTGTAATGACTAATTCCGTGCGAAACGGTTCTCCGATTGTAATGAAAGTTTTTAAATTTGTACTTTTGAATAAAGGAAATAGAACTGTATTTCCTGATATTTAATAAATATAAAATTGTATGTTCAACCGAAAATCATTTTTGTCATGAGGCAAATAAAAAAATCTTAACTTTTTTCTGGTATGAGATAGTTTAATAAAAAATTATCAAATCTTAAAAATATATTTTTTCTCAATTCCATATAATTTTTTAAAATTCAAAAAAGGTTCTCTTCGATTTTTTTAAATATTTTTTTTAAGATAATAGTGTCAGTAAGAAGCACCATATGATTCATGATAGACATCCTGGTACTTACTCTATAACAATTATAAATGTGATTGCAGTCGAAATAAATTATTTTTTTATTTCAACATACTTTAAACTGGCTTCAAAAAAGGTGTGAATGATCCCTACCAAAAATTACTATTTAGTTTGTAAAATGAATTGTCGCAAATTATGCAACAAATTCCAACTGCATGGTCTCAAAATATTAGCAACTAAAGAGGGTAACATGCCGCGAGAAAAATAGAAGTAAACATAGAAGAAAACATACTTGAAACATACCAAACGATTGGTCATTAAACTGTCAAGTTTTAACATCATATGTTATATACTTCCGATAGTAATCCATATTTGTCAATCTCATTTTTACTTAAATTCACAATTTGATGTTTTCACAAAATGAGTACTTCAATCTAGTCTCAACTATTGAGAAGCACACGCCCGATTTCATTGTAATTTATTTTGCCACTTACATGTATTATTTGACGCACATGTGGACCTTAGTGCGGCCTTAGTCATAAGGGAATTATCAATTTGTAATAGTTTTATTGCTCTCCAGCACCAGTGTGTGTTCCACTCAAAATAACTGCTCAACCTCGCAACACCGTCATCAATAATTCAATGAAAAAAATCTAATATGCTGAAGGAGCTGTATAGTGGTGAAAATCCATTGGCCTACAGTCAATTGTAATGCGAAAGGTTTCAGACATATCAGAACACTCTTCACATCGTCTTGTGGCGAGGTATATATATAACGCGTATGTAAATTTGCAAATATCTAAAAATATAATGCATGGCTGATGACAACATGGTAACACAAGCACTCTATCAGCAGTTCCACTGATGAGCTATATCGACACAGGATACAAGACACGTACAGTGGTGGCCACGAATTTAGCACATTCACCACATGTAACTTTATAAAGCAAATATATCAACTTCTTTTTATGTTTTTTGCCCGGTATTTTTCTAAAATACTAAAATACGATAAGATGACCACTTACGTTGTTTTTGTTCAATTCTTATGTTGCATTTTAGTTTTATGCAATCTAAAGTACAACTAATACAAAAAGTGATTGGACATTAATTTAGCACAAATTAAAAAAACTATAATCAAACCGGAAAAAACTGAACTAACCAATACTATAACCACTATTTTGAGTAATAGATGTACATCTTCTGGACATACTCTCCACTAGAGACATAAAACGCTCCATTGGAATAGTATGTCAGGAATTTTGAGTTTCATTCAAGAAATAGGCCAAATTGTTGGGTTTTATTGCTATAATATGCTGTTAAAGTCCATTCCATAGATTCTCAATAGGATTGAGATCCATCCGGTGACTGTGCTGCACCATTTTTAAAAATCTATTCTGCTCAGCTCCAAACAGCTCTTCACTGGCGTTGAGTGTGTTTTGGATGGTTGTCGTGCATAAAACGCCACTTAATTGGCATGTCTTTAACTGAATATGTTATCATAGTATCAACAAGTAGATTTTTTGTAAATATACTGATCCATTAGTGCATCGATTTTGTGTATCGGACCAACGCCGTGTCCAGAAAACGCAGTATACACCATCAGATTTTCGCCAACAAGCTTTACCGTCTCATATTTGTACTTCGGGTTGTGCTGCATGTTTGGATGGCACAATTCGTATTGTTTTCTATTAGATCCGAAACGACATGTGTTCGATTCGCTAATCCATGCGATATTTTCCCAAAAATCTTTGATTTTTCTAAATGCTCCTGAGCAAATGAAATTTGACACTGTAAGTCATTTTTTGATACGTGTGGCTTATGTTGAACAATGCATCCAAATATTTTTTCATTGTTTCTTCTTCTTATGGTTCTTGAGGAAATGATAATGTCAAATTTGGCCGAAAGGTCTCTCTGAATCACAGTTGAGCTTTTAAATGGATCTGGTACGGAGGTTCTGTAAATTAAAAAATCCAATTTAGTGGTTGTTGTAACAGCTTTAGAGAGAGCTGAGGTGATAATCCTTAGGTCTGAATTGTACTAGAGTTCTTTAGTATGTAGATTCCTCTGACCATGTAGGAGCGCCATCAAAATGTATTATTTTTCGAATAAAAGGCTCTGCGGTTGTAATTTTTTGTTCAAAACTGTATAGAAAATGATAAATAAAATATATATACGAAGGGAGTTCAGCTAAAACAGTGCACATCGACAAGCACATTCCTTTGACTGTATATGAGTGCTATGTTTCCAATTTATTATTTTAGAAAAGAAAACCAAATAAATATTATCCTAAAACAAAGACAGATAATAACAAATACCTGGCTTTTTCGCGTGCGAAGCAGCGGGTACTGCTAGTAATATATATTTCGAAATAAATAAAATTAAAATATGTCCAGCCAAATTTGGAGGAATGTATGGTGGATGTGAATACCCTTATTGAATTTAAAGACCATATCATTGCTGAACCTTTTCAAGGATGAAAAGTAATACCCACTCTAATACAAATGCATAAATAATTCAGAAAACGCGGATTGATGATTAATGGTAAGTTGCATGTGATGGCAATTAATTATCTTAATCATTTTAACACATATCCGAACTTGGTTAAGATAATTACCTGTGAACATACATATATGCGCATATGCATATTTGTCCAATTTGGAAAGATGAATGCAAGTATGTTTTTTACTTTAAGAGAATTTAACCAGGTCCCATACACAAAACCGCTGTTTGTGGATGTGTCTAGAGAAACAAATATCATGAAATGTGAATTTGAATTTCACTCTGACAAATCAGTGCTTTGACCACTTTTACTGACGTGATGTGGAAAAGAGGTCTTGAATCTGATATAAACGGTAACAGTATTGGACTTCAATTCGTAAAATTATGTGAGATTTGTACTGGAATGACCAAAACTTGTATTTTTGCAAAAATTTTGTTTTAGTGAAAACTTCATTAACTCTGTCAATTATTAAATGTGTTACTTAAATAAATTTACATGTGGTACGGTTACCAAACAAAATAATGTGCAAAAATATTGTCAGAGTTGAAAAATCAGAATGAAAAATGATTTCTTAAGTTTTTTTAAGAAATTTCGATGTTCGAAAGTGAAAATCGATTGATAACCAACTAATTTACAGGCTTAAAAGTGTGCAGAGGCACGAAAAACCGGTTTTTTATCTGGAACTCAAGATTTTGGGGTGTATGGCAAATTTCAAATACAGATTCTTGCTCGACAATACCTACAAGAAAAATAATATAAATTTCCATAGTTTTCTTTTTGTAGCACTGTGTTATATGTTGTAACGAATTATAAGCAAATCGGTTAAAATGTGTAGTTTCAAGAGCAAGTCATGAGTGACATTTGTATGGGAGCTATGCCTAAACCTGGCCCAATTTTCTTCAAATTAAATAGGATTCGTCCTTAGTCTGCAAAACTCGCTTGGATCAGAAAATAATTTCGAACTGTACAGACTGACGGACAGGGACAAATCTATACAGATGTCGATTCAAAGTCGATCGGTATAATAAACGATGGGTCTTTCTCGCTTCCTTTTAGGTGTTACAAACAAATAAACAAAGACATACCATATGCCCTAGTCAAGGGTATACAAATAGATGATTTTTCACATGAAAAACATTTTCATCGCATCCCTAAATCCCAATTTGCATATTTCCCGCGTTTGAATAAGGTTTTTTTGAACAAATTCCAAAAGAGTTAATTATTTCTTTCTTTTGTTTCATTATCGTCAGTAATCAATATTTTTTTGTTTTTTATTATTTTTTATGCATAAACAATGCTTAACATAATTTTATTAATTTAAACAAGTTTGCTGTTTCATTAATGTTCTTGAAATATTTATTTTTAAGTCTTTCAAAGTCTAACATTAAGTAGTATTAATTATTTTAATTTATATTATATATTAACCAAATATTTTCAATTCTAAAATAGTCTGCTTCAGTTATTCTACACTCACAACAGAGGAAAGCTGAAGTGGTTAGAGTGCCGTATTTTTTAAAATGAAATAGAAATTTGTGAAAGTTAAAATGGAGGTTTAGAAATACAGGAAATTTGCACCTTCGATGCATTGCACTTTTCGTCCATATCTAAGGATGTACTACATACTATATATCTGTTTATATATAAGAGTTGCATTACTGACAGACTTATCATTGACCAGCGCCCAGGCCAAATGGCTGAAGCGAGGATCACGAAATTCTCAGGATAGTTCCCAAATATAACGTTGACGCCGACTAAGAAAGGGTTTTACGAAATTCGTACTTTTAGGTGTTAAAATGGACAAAAAGGAATAAACAGCTATAGTCGAGAAATTTGGCGTGTAAATTCCTCTCAACGTAGAAGCGCAAATCTAACTGGATTTTTCAAAATTTTTTCTTCTAACGGGTGAGCGGGACAAAAAGGGTATAATATAAAAATGTTTTATATTGTAAATGAAACGAATGTTGGTCTGTTTCTCTGAGCGTTGCTCGTTTATTCAAGACTCACTTAAGACTGATTTCTTAATATCTAACTTAAAGAATTTATGGTGAAGCGAGCGAGCATTTGTGCTGGGTCAGCAGTGTACAAGATCCCACAGTAATGTGGATACACACGACGCCAATGCCCAAATGTAAACATATATGCTATTAAAGAATCGGAGTACACTACAGTATGCAAGTACTCGCTACAAGGGATAAAAAATGTACAAACTAAAGTATTGTAGCTAGAATCGTGAAATTCGGAGTGTACGCGCACAACATAAATGGATTTTTCAAAATTTTGTACATTAAAGGGGTGAGGGGGAAAAGGGTGGTATGGTACCAACTAGATTATTGCAGGTATAGTCGTGACACTTGGTGTGTAAATTCCTCTGATAATCGCAAATCTAAATGTTTTTTTTTTTGAAATTTGTAAGTAGTAGTAGTAAGTATTGCAGCCGTAGTCGTGAAATTTGATGTCCAAATTCCTCTGACCATGTAGAAGCGTAGTAAAATTGGTATTTTTGAAATTTGTGTTTTTAGGGGGTGCGCGGGACAATAGGGGATAAACATGGTGTACAACCCCTTAATGACGTAAGCGCGTAACATAAATGGATGTTTCAAAGTGCGTACTTAACTTGGTACCAAGTAAAGCACATGCTTTTAGCGAGAACACAGTGTACTTTTTGAGAAAGAGGTGTAAAAAGTTATTAAGTGCTCGGCTGCATCTAGAAACATATGATCGAGGATATGAAAGGCATTGCGGTTGTAATTTTTAGTTCAAAACTGGGTAGAAAAGGATAAAAATGATACATACGAAGAGAGTTCAGCTAAAATAGTGCACACCGACAAACACATTCCTTTGACTGTGTATGAGTGCCATCTATTCACTATTTTATATTTATCTATATTCACAAAAAGAAAATTAAATAAAAACTATCCAAAAACAGAAACGGACAAAATAACTGGCGAAGCAGCGTGTCCTTCTAATATACATATATATACACTCTACAATGGAGGATGACAGTACATGTGTAAATTTTTACAGTGTTTTCATTCCTTCGCTTTTCCAATTTGATGCCAGTCAAATTTCATTAAATTGTTCGTTTAACTCTCCTATAAACAGTAACGGTAACAATCAATTTCAATGTATGTGTTACAAGATACAGGAGATGGATGTATTGCCATCCATTATAGGCCTAGATCATCAAATCTACTTGTGTGCGTCGGTTCACTTCATTGCTTCCACAACATGCCGCCAGCACAAATTATCTTTGCTGTGTGATTAGGGTATCCAACCGATTAAATTTCATTCGATTAATCAAATAATTAATTTCAAATATTTGTTCGAATAATGAAAAACTCATCATTTTCGAATATTCGAATTCGAATGAATTGCCACAAATAATCGATTAAACGATGTTAGAAATTTTGAATTATAAATACATATATGTACATTGCATTATAAATTGATTTTTATACCCTACACCACTTCGTGGGCTAGGGTATTATAAGTTAGTTTCGCCCCAAATGTTTGTAACACCAAGAAATAATCGAGCTATAAGTATACCGATCGGCTTAGAATCACCAGCTGAGTCGATTTAACGATGTCTGTCTGTCCGTCCGTCCGTCTGTCCGTCTGCTGTCCATCTAAGCTTGTTCGCACTCTACAGGTCGCAATTGTTGTCCGATTGTCATGAAACTTGGCAGAAGTTATTTTTTCTGGCCAATGACCATCGGTATTGAATTTGGAGGAAATCGGTTCAGATTTAGATATAGCCCCCATACAAATGTCGCTCCCGATTTGACTTTTTCCGCCCTATAAAACACATATATTACCCGATTTTCTTTAAATTGGGCACAACATCTTATAATACAACTAGAAACACGTATGCAAAAATTAGGTAAGATCGGTTCAGATTTGGATATAGCCCCCATACAAATGTCGCTCCCGATTTCACTTTTTCCGCTTTAGAAACGACATATTGTAACCGATTTTCTTTAAATTTTGCAGAACATCTTATAATCCAACTAGAAACACGTATGCAAAAATTGGGTAAGATCGGTTCAGATTTAGATATAGTCCCCATACAAATGTCGCTCCCGATTTGACATTTTCCGCTCTAGAAACGACATATTGTACCCGATTTTCTTTAAATTTTGCAGAACATCTTATAATCCAACTAGAAATACGTATGCAAAAATTGGGCAAGATCGGTTCAGATTTAGATATAGCCCCCATACAAATGTCGCTCTCGATTTCACTTTTTTCGCTCTAAAATCCACACATTGTACCCGTTTTTTAAATTGGCACAACATCTTATAATCGAACTAGAAACATCTATGGTGAAAGTGGGTAAGATAGGTTCAGATTTAGATATAGCCCTCATACAAATGTTGCTCCCGAATGTTTAACCGATTTTGGCCAAATTTTACATATTATATTTCAACAATAAACAGACATGGTGAAAGCGGGTAACATCGTTCCAGGTTTCAATATACCCCCATACAAATGTCCTTTCCGATTTAACATTTTTTGTCAAACACATACATTTACAGGATGCAAAAATCCTTCCCGATTTCACTTTTTTACCGAATTGAATTGCAATGAAAATTGTTTGGGTGATGTCCATATGTGCATACTTTGAAATGACTTTGGTATACTACTGTATAATTTGTATTTGTCTGTCGGACAATTATATCAATTACCATATTATTTACCATACTCCTTAAATTTGACTGAAGATGAATTTATAGCATATAAATTATATGAATATAATTTGTCTGAACTACATAAAATTGCTCCCATGAAATACCTGGGTTTAGTAATCAAAGCGAGGTACATACGCAGGGAGTGGTGTAGGGTATTATGTAGTCGGCCCCGCCCGACTTTAGCCTTTCCTTACTTGTTAATAATGTTTTGGTTTCATTTGGCATTGTTATATAGTTAAGGAAGGAAATTTGGGTAGGTATAAGCAATTAGCTGGATTATAAATTTGAATGATATCCATATATAAAATATAACACGCATTATCATTTGACTTTAAGATTATTATCTGTTAGTTCCATCGGCTAAATACAATACAATTTTATTTATACAGCACATATTTATTTATGTATATACACTATACAAATGTTGTTTATAAAAACTTGTCTTTCATCTTAATTTTAATTTAATGCGATGGTAACGACAATAAAGCCAAGTCATAGGGAAAGGATTAAAACTATATTAAAACAGATATGTCAGAATCGTTCGTGTGATATACATTTAGAGGCTGGACCACTCGCAAACTCTTTATAGATGATTTTGCAGAATTTATTTCGAACTCCGTTATTGAAATAAATGATTGTCAGCATTATAATTCAGTGCAATAAATATAGAAAAATACTGACTAGCACTGAATTTCATTTTAGTTAGCTTTAATTAATTATGATTTATTGAGTTGGGCATTTATTCGATTAATTGAAAATTCTCTGTTTTCGAATAAACGATTAATCGAATAATGTAAAAGTCCGTTACCCTATGTGTGATACCTACCATTCAATTATCGCAAGAACATAAAAAGCAAAAACGATTGTAATTGGCTTTCCATTTAATTTAAATTTCTAAATTTTGCTCGAAATATCTGTATACACTAACGCATGTATGTATGTATGTGTGAATGGCTTTGACTGCTAAAGGTTTGGGCTTCCGTAAAAAAACTACCAATTAAAAGTTAAGTAACATTCAAAACAAAGCATAGACACAGACAAAAAACGACTCCACAAACTGGTGTAGTGCAAGATATTCGTCGATATATCGTACATTAGACCGGGCAGAATTGACAAGATTTCCAAAGATCAAAAGCAGTCAATGATTTGGATTTGATTATAGAGCATATTATGAATATTTTGTCATGAGCTAGCAATACAAGTTCTTAGATAGTTAGTAGGTCAAAATTTTCCATTTTTTGTGTATACATTCCTCTGACTAAGTATACGCGCAAAATTAATTTGTTTAAAAATATCTGAATAAAGTCTGCTGGTACAGTGGTGATGGCGGGGATATATATTCGTCCCTGCCGATCTTGTTTTCGTTGTTTCTACTTGTTAGAAACAAACAAGTAAAAACGGCGCGACGAACTTTATATACCCTCCAGCATGGATTGTCTTCCACAGAGGCTGTCGATTTTCGTAGAAGTGCAGTAGCATTACAGGAAATGTTAAATATAGCCAAACCGAAACAAATAAAAATAATGAAAAAATAATTTTATAAATAAATATAATATTTTTATTATTTCAAACCACACTCATAAGGCAAGGCTACCAATACGTTTACACTATACATATCGAAATAGTACTTCAAGTCAATTTAAACAAATAAATATAGACAGAAATCTTCAAAAAAGCTTAAATGCCATATATATTGAGATAATGGGTGCTACAGTTGGTTTGAAAATCCATTATCTGACGTAGACAGGGCAAGATAACCTAACTTCACGATTCAACCAATTTTTGCCGTAAAAGTAAAAAATACGAATTTGGAAAAATCTTTTTAATTTGTGTGTCTATGCGGTCATTTGGATGGTACCATTTTTATCCCTTGTTTTTTCCATTTTACCTCTCTTTATTTTACTTGTCTACGAAATTAGAGGAATGTACGCACCGAATTTCATCATTCTAGATGCAGTCGTTTAGTTGGTACTATTTTTATCTCTCTGTAGCCATTGTATCCCTTGAAAGTACGAATTTGGAAAAACCATTTATTTTTCGAGTCTACGGAGTCAGAGGAATGCATACCCTGAATTTCATGACTCTAGCTGCGGTCAATTGGTTGGTACGAATTTCGAAAAATCCTTTCTTACGTATCTACTCAATTGAAGGTATGTACACAGCGAATTTCATTATTCTAGGTGCAGCCGTTTAGTTGGTACTTTTATTCTCTACATTATATTCTATTTTTATCCCTCTATTCCCATTTACCCCTTAAAAGTACGAATTTGGAAAAACTATTTTTTCATTATGTATCTGCTCAATTAGAGGAATGCACACACAATTTTGTGTCTCAAGCTGTTTTCGTTTGATATGTACCATTTTTATCCCTTCCCTCAGTCCTTCAGTTTCAGTCCTTGCGAGGGAAAAATGTTTCCCTCTGGACCGATTTCGCTCAGTTACAATCCCGATGGAAAATTTGGACGTCCTATCTCCTTTCGTTTAGATGATGGCGTGCTTTTAACAGACCGACGGACGGATGGACATGTACAAGGATCGTCTTAGAATTTTATGACGATTGAGAATATATATACTTTATAGGATCCAAGGTTGATATTTCAAGGTGTTACAAACGGAATGACAAAGTTCGCATAAAAATTCAAGTTCTACAAATTCAAGTTATGGGTTTCTATTAAAACGCTTCTACTGTATGGGGACCGATATGGTCTAATATACAATTTCATGAACATGAGTAGAGCTGTGGAGAAAGGCATCACAAGCTGATGCTGTGGTTGCCTTCGCTTTTTTGGGAACTGAGTCGATCTTGTGCTGAACTTACTCCATTGCAAAAGGGAACAAGCAAACAAACAAACAACATTCACTGCTGGTGTAGGTGCATTAACATAAAATTATGCTATTTAACCTGGTACGATACCAGTCCCAGTAGCATGTGGCATGGGTGCTTACTACACACATATGTTTAAGGTACAACATGCACACATACACTTGCACGTTCAGTATTGAAAGTGATTCGCACACAGATACATCGGATGCAGACGGCAGCATTACAATACGAGAAGGTGAGCCATGTGCAGTGCGACGGGTATAATTGTGCTAATATGCCAATTAAGCCATAATAATAGTGACATTAAACCAATGCTGGAGAAATGTTACCACGTTACCAACATATGTTGCCGCTGGCAATGCCATCAAACGGGAAATACATGCCCACATGTGGCAATGACTTGGAATTGTTGGGTATTTTTCGTATCAGTGCCAGAAATAGCTGAAAATAGCAAAATGTGGGGTTATTCTATTGAATTTAAAAATTACCCGGCGATCATTGATATCGTGAGCATTTCATAAACACGTTGTGGCACAATTAATTATTTAAGGAACATATCGGCAACATATGAGACTGGTGCACAGACAGCTCCTTGTGGCCGGTAGAACACAACAACTAAATTGATGTTGGACAAGAAATATGGCAGAGGTCCAATTTATTATAACCATTAAACGGCCACAAATTGATAACAACGCTATTGCACTCTGCAACAACAATTTTGTCGAAGGACTGATATATTTTGGATTTCTAAACTCGAAAACGATTTAAAAAAGAAGGCGTTAAGTTCGGCCCTGCAGAATCTTATGTACCCTCCATCACGGAGTGTATTATAATATAATTATCGGCAGATTAGAGGCTCTCGACTTTAGGAAAATTGTGATGCTTCATTATTATAGTATTAATAGTCCTCTACTATATAAAAATAGAAAACCTGTAATCAAAAAGTGAACATGGGACAGCAATCTTCAAAAAATTTCCTAAATACTTGGTGTATTGTCAGCCGTTATTAGGTAGAAACAATTTTCCTCAAGCTCGATTTTCGCCATTTGCAAATTCTTGATTCCAGCTACAGCCTGACTGTCTGCACCATTTTGATAGGAAAGGTTCTAATATTGAAGATCCAATATGTTTTAGAGTGGAATATACACATCTACATATATTTCATATACATTTCATGATTTCAACTACAGCCGTTTGCTTGGTACCAGTTTCACTCCTTTTTCCATGTTGACCCTAAAAGAACGAATTTAGAAAAACTCGTACCTCTTATTTTCTGCGTATAAACAGTTCGATGAGTGCAAATATTGAATATCATGATTCTAGCCACAAGCGCTTAATTGGTGCCAAATTTATTCCCATTTAGATCATGAAGGCACGAATATCAAAAGATCTCTTTATTTTTTGCGTCACCAAAGTTTTGTCGGTACCATTTTTATCAACATTCTCTCCATTTTCAGCATAAAAGTTCAAATTTCGAAAAAATCCTTTTAGTTTCGCATCTTCACAGTCAGATGGATGTATTCACCGAATTTCATGATTTCAACTTCAGCTATTTGGTTGGTACCATTTTTATCCCTCTTTACCAATTACATCCCTTTAAAGTACGAATTTTGAAAAATCCCTCTATTCTATATATCTATATATCTACACAATTAGAGGGATTTACGTTCCAAATTTCATGTTTATAGATATTGTCGTATCATTAGTACCATTTATATACCTTTTTGTCCCACTTCGCCCGCTAAAACTTTTATTTAGTTTTTGGTGATTTCAGTCTACAAGCGAAATATACGAAACAAATTTCAAGTGCATATTAAGCAGAAATTTAAAAAAATGCTTAAATAAACTAAATATTAGGTGGTATTATCAGTCCATGATAGGGCCGATTTCCCAGCCGATCTGCAACCATAAGGCACATTTAGGCAAAATCTGAACCTCCTAGCTCATTACGTTCGGCAGCTAGCGTGCTTTCAACAGACGGACGGACATGACTAGATCGTCTTAGAATCTTTCCACGTACCAAAATATATATATATACTTTATAGAGTTTCTGATGAATATTTCAAGGTGGAGGGTATAAAAATTAAGGATATTTATATTTTCATATTTAGTTTAATGATCACGACCAAAATATTTTTATAGTGGACTGATATTTTGCTATTAACCCAAATACTGATAGAAGTATATTAAAGTATTGAATGCAACGCAAAAATCATCCGAAAATGATTTAAAATAACCAACGGAAAAACGGTTCTTTCGGTCCTTGGGAGTGGATTTCCTTCTGCGTCTATTTCACAAATATAAATTACCATTAGAAAATTTGAACCCCCTAACTCAATTCGTTCGGAAGCTAGCGTGATTTAAACGGACTTTTACTACGCCAAAAAACCCAATTAATTTAAATTTAAAATTTTTGTGAATGGAATGGCAAAATCAATGTAGCTTCGGTACAGATTTTTCAAATATTTATTGATTTTGTTGAAAATCCCATTATTAATTAAAAAGAAAAAATATACACAAGAGGACTTCATTAAGAGAAAAGGAAAAATCTAAAATTGACGGTTATTGCGGTCAAGAGCTTTCCGTCATTTGACGTCATTTCAAACAAATGAGGACAATGTAGAAACCTAAATGTAATGTATATTTGCTAACAATAACTCTGAAAATTAATTCATTTTATTGAGGTGAGGCTAATCTATGTTAACACTGATCGTATGATTTTAAAATTGGCTACAACAACAATAGCGGAAATACCATTAAAGCAACCTTTACATTGCGCGATCCACTCGGACGATCTGTAAAAAATGTCAGATCGCGTGAAAAGTCGCATAGTGTAACTAAAGCCACATGATTTCGAGTGATGATCGCACGTAAATTTGTACAGTCTTTTCAATTTTTTTCGTTATTTGGAATTTGTCAAAACTCCACACTTTTTGTGCGATCAGTGTTATATTTCGCAAGGTAAGTTAAATGTTTATACACTCCACGAGAGTATTATGTCATTGTGCATTTGTTTGTAACACCCAAAAGGAAACGAGTTAGACCCATCGTTTATTATACAGATCGGCTTAGAATCACTTTCTGAGTCGATTTAGCACAATTGGCACAAGTAAATGTTGTGGACCAAGGACGAACGCTATTTAATTTGAAGCACATACCACATATTTCACTCGATTTGCTTCAATTTGGCACAGTACCCAATAATTGAACTGGAAACAGCTATGGTGAAAATCGGTCAGATCGGTTCAGATTTAGATATAGCCGCCATACAGATGTCGCTCCCGATTGACTTTTTCCGCTCTAAAAAGCACATATTTCTCTCGATTTGCTTCAAATTTGGCACAGTACCCTATAATTGAACTAGAAACAGCTATAGTGGAAATCGGTTAAATCGGTTCAGATTTAGATATAGCCCCCATATAAATGTTGCTCCCGATTTGACTTTTTCCGCTCTAGAAAGCACATATTGTACCCGTTTTTCTTTAAAATTGGCGTAACAACTTATAATCTATCAAGAAACACCTATGGTGAAAGTGGGTAAGATCGGTTCTGATTTAGACATATATTCATATTAGGGTTTGCATTTTCCCGTACTTTGTATTTCCCAGGCAACGGAAACGTTTCGAAAACTTTAAATTCTTTATTTTTGGCGTCCAAAAAATTTTTTTCCCCGGTTTTTAATTTTTTCAAATGGAGCTTGACAGGAAAAATCCGAAAAAGTGGATTTTGAGTCTACATCCGAACGTAGCTTAAAAATATTTTGTCATCCAAGTGCAATATTTGACATACCTGATTAAAAGTTATGTGATCTAAATTTTTGTACAACATTTTTAATTTTATTGTCGAAATGATGGACAAAAATATGCGAAGAAATATGTCGGCTCCGTCCGACTTTAGCCTTTCCTTACTTGTTTTATTTTTGATTTGAACTGGGATATTCTCGTGGCTCAAGATCATTTTGTATTTATATTTTATAGAATTAATTATTTACAAATGACAAGTTTCCTCAGGTGTCTTCGCAGCGACTTTTAAACAACATACCCGGCCTCTTTAAGTAAATGATTCTCACAAGCGAATTAAAAGCACATTTTAATTTATTTTTCAAGTTTGCATTATTTTTGTGTGATACTTTTAAAAGTGGGAGAGAATCATGTGATTTCTCTCACTAACAATCGTTTCTTCATCGTGATTTTCTTCAACTGACCCTACGTATTTTCTTGTTATTAAAAAACAGAATACCCTCTCTTCAATGACAGTACAAAATCGATGATGGCGTTTGACAGAATATCATAATGTTGAATTTATTTTTTAATTTTAAGTTAACAGATGTGTATTGTGAATATGCAACAGTAAGTGGAGTAGTATCCACTGCTAATTTAATCTAATTGGTCTTAGAGCTGATTCTGGTAAATAAGTAAAATATTGTTATACGACGATATCCAACGAAATTGGCCCAAATTAAATCATACATATTGTCGTATTTGTTGTTGACCTAGTCGCGCTACTTCGAATGTATGCAATAATATCAATGTTTTTCGTGAATAACCGCTTATCTCGAAAAAATCAAAATGTTCAGGAGAGCCAAAATATAATTATAAGTCTAGTATTGAAGTTCATCAAACAGATTTCACATATCCAGCTCCATATTATACGATGTACATCCTTATTACTTCCCCGTACATCCAAATATGAACTGAAAAGACGCTGGCAACACCACTTGTAAAGTTAATTGTTGAACTACCATCCTGTTACCAGAAATTTCGAGCTGGACATTAAAAACGCTCACTGCCACACAAACAAGACGAGTAAACAGTGAGTGCTTACAAAAAAGCACTTATTGTTTTTAGCTGGTCTAAAAGCGTTTTTATTAGTGTAAGTCCTTCCCAATTGAAAGTTAATATGTGGGTTAAAGGTCAAAATATAATGGGAGCTGGTTATGGAGCACTATTAACCAACTACCGCTACGCTGACTTACAAGTAGATGCAATTGCTAGGGGTGGGTGGCAAAGCCACTGCCATCGCCATCGAAACTAATGCCAAAACGATTGCTTTAAACAATTAATGCTCTGACCTCCAAGCACAACCATAAAAGAGGGGAGTACCAACCACAAGTGGGGTGGGAAGTGGAAACAGGCTGCGTACTCAAGCAACATCTGCGATTTGAGTAGAGTGATAAAACCCGAAACCGAAAACCGGGTCAACCGGGTTTTTCATCTCAGACCGACCTTCGGGCTTTTTTAAATCACGGTTTTTGGAAAACCGGGTAACCCGGTTTTAATATTATCACGAGTCTCACAGAACGCTTTTTATTGGGGACAGCAAATTAGCTAAAAACTTTACGAACACTGCAAAACTGTGAGTCTGTTGATTATTTTTAGAGGTGTCATCACGATCCGGTCCTATGCGTATATTACTCGTCCTTGTAAGTAATATGACGTTTGCCTTAGGTCAAAGTTGTACGTTGTTCTAGTTTTACACTGGTCCAAAGTAGGTACTTTTGGGCGTTTTTGCGAGGAAATAGCTTTGGAAAGCGCATTGATATCGTTGGTATCGTCTGAAAGATTGATGAACTCCTCTTTGCGAATATAAGAGAAAAGTGAAAGGTCCTTGTATTTTAAGTAGTAGTATTATTTCAAACATATGATTTATTTTCTTATTTTTTATGTAGAATGGGGTAATTTGTTCAGCTCTTTTTCAAAATGATTACGTATTTTAGCAAGAAATAATTTGTAGTTTTTACTGTGTTAACACCTGCTCTAAACTGATATTTTTGGAAAAATAGTTGCAGTACGAAAAGTAATGATGGGGGTTCTCTTTGAACTTAAATTTAAACTATATATTATTGAAAATGCCCAAATGATTTTTTGACAAAAGACCAAAACGTTCCTCAAGCTAAGTCAGACAGGAATGTTTGGAGTGAATTTCGAAAGATTTCAGTGTGCTGAATCTGATTGTGGCATCAGATTGTCCTATCCCAGAGAACGAATATTATTGTACATATTGTACAACATTATCCCATAATAAATAATTTCCTCATTATACACTCCACGAGAGTATTATGTCTTTGTGCATTTGTTTGTAACACCCAAAAGGAAGGGAGATAGACCCATTGTTAATTATACCGATCGACTTAGAATCACTGTTTGAATCGATTTAGCAATGTCTGTCTGTCTGTCCGTCCATCTATTCTTGTAATCACGATACAGGTCGCAATTGTAGTTAGAACCAAATGAAACTTTGCACAACGAAGTTTTTCGGGATAAGAACGAACGCTATTTAATTTTAAGAAAATCGGTTCAGATTTAGATATAGCCCCATACGAATTTCACTGCCGATTTAACTCTTTTCACTCTAGAAACCACATATTGTATCGGATTGTCTTCAGATTTGGCAAAACATCTTATATTTTAACTAGAAACACCTGCGGTAAAAATGGGTCAGATCGGTTCAGATTTATATATAGCTTCCATACAAATTTCGCTCCCGATTTGACTTTTTCCGCTCTATAAACCACATATTTTAACAGATGCTTTTCGAATTAGTCGAAATATATTATATTTGTCCTAGAAACACCCATAGTGAAAATGGGTCAGATCGGTTTAGATTTGCATATAGCTCCCATACGAATTTCACTCCCGATTTGACTCTTTTCACTCTTGATACCATATATTACAACAGATTTTCTTCAAAATTGGCAAAACATCTTATATTTCAACTAGAAACACCTGCGGTAAAAATGTGTTAGATCGGTTCAGATTTATATATAGCTCCCATACAAATTTCGCTCCCGATTTAACTTTTTCAGCTACAAATATTCTTATCGATTTGACAAATCGAAGTAGGTCATATTAGCCTATGATTAGGAAACATACACAAATTCTTCCCGTTTTCACTTTTTTGCCGAGTTGAATTGTATTCGGTTGGAAAGTGGAGTGTATCATATAGTCGGCCCCGCCCGACTTTAGCCTTTCCTTACTTGTTTTTTATTGTTTTAAGAAAACCCCCGTCCGACCGGTTTTTCCATAAAAAGAAAACCGGACAATCGGGTTTTTTGAAATCACTGTTTTCGAAAAACCCGAAAACCCGACATTGAAGAAACCCCGGTTTTTTGATCACTCTAGATTTGAGTGCGAATGTAAAACAACAAAAGAGAGGAGATTCCACAATGATACCAGGACGAGTAAAAACAGCGTTAAGTTGATAGGAACCGATTTCTATACTCGCTACAACAAAAAGGATGAACAGCCACGCCACAATAAATTTTTGTGTGAAAGAATATCACGAAATGCTTCAGGGAAAACAAAATTAATGTCGATTTTCAGTACGAAAAATCCTTTAATACGAAAAAACAGTACACGGTCAATATTTGATATATTTTACATGAATTCTTCATGTAAAACCTGCAATTGCACAGAAGTTATCATCAAGTTATTTGTTTATTATGAATTAGATTTCAAAGTAAATTTATATTCTAATTTGGGGTCCAGCGATTGAGCCGGGGTGACTAAGACCATTGTAGCTAGTTGTTGCAGCGACAGACCTGAGCCTCTTGTGGGAATCGAACCCACAACCCCCACACTGATAGCTGAGAATTTTACCCCTTAAAAGTACGAATTTGGAAAAAATACTTTTATATTATGTATCTACTCAATTAGAGGAATGTACACACCGAATTTCGTGTTTCTAGCTGCTGTCGTTTGATATGTACCATTTTCATCCCTTTTCGCAGAGTATGGAAGTACTTCCGTAGGAAGCAAATTTTCATTCCATCTCAAAATCCAAATGCGCATTTTTCCGCTTTTGAGGAAGTTCTTTTAAACAACTTCCACAAAAGTCGATAAAATGTTATTATCCAGTAACCTTTTACAAATAGCATTTTCACAAGTGAATGGCAACGAATTTTTAGTATGGGGCCAAAGAGGTAAGGTGTCCGCGTTGCACCTAGAAGGTCTCGGGTTCGAATCGTGGCTCGGGAAAAAACTTCTTTGTTTTTTTATTACTTTTATAAATAAGCAATGTTTAATTTTGCATAATTTTAACAATTAAAAAATGTTTGCTTAAAAAATACAAATTTATTGCTTTATTAATGCACTTCAAATATTTCATTTTTTATTATTTCTTAATACTACATAATATCAGTAAAATTAAGTTGTGTTAATTTATTTAATGCTAATCTAATTTAATATTAATTTGTGTTATTTATTAATTAATACTAAATAAATATTAATAAAGTTTCCTATTGTCAGTTTTAACGAACAAAATGGTTTGATTTAGTTATTCAGCACTCACAGCAGAGGATAGCTGGGATGGTTCGAGTGCCAACTAGAAGTAGCAATCAGAATATGCGCTGTTCTCCTCCGCGGTAGCGTCGAATTTTTTAAAACGTGAAAACGTGGTTCCTTTGCAACACTTTAAAATAACTTTTAAGCCTTTCAAAATAAAGGACATCACTCCTATGACAACTCCATGTTAAATTCATTGGTGAAGATCCCAAATTTCACTACTTCCGAATCACAAGATGAACATCTTTTTTACTTCTTCGGATGCTCTATTTTTGCTGGGATGACGCACGTTTTTGTTATAGGGGGAATGTGCATACCCAAGATGAAGTAAGTACAAGCAGAGATATTGAAAAAAATACTTAAATACTCTAAATATTATGAGTATTTTTAGTCCTTGTGAGAGAAAAAATTTTCCCTTTAGGCCGATTTCATCCATTTTCAATCCCAACCGATCTACGACTATAAGACACATTTATAGAAAATTTGGACGTCCTAGCTCCTTTCGTTTAGATGCTTTAAACAGACGAACGGAAAGACGGATAGACGGACGGTGGAGGGTATAAAAACAGGCTTGAGATTCTATATCGTAAATGGCGCTGGATTAATCATACGCTCCACAGTTCTCATGAGGACACAAGAAAAGCTGCTATAGATCCTCATGGTAACACACGTAAAGATGGGCGTCCATCGCACACCTGGAGACCTACATTAAAAGTACAAATGTCGAAAAATCCTTATTTGAAGCCCGTCTGCATGGTCAGTGCAAGACACACGCCGAATTTCATATTTCTAGATACTGCCGTTTAGTCAGGATGAAGGTTCGATGTTTATCCCTTTTTGTCCCATTTCACCCCCCAAAAAGTCCGAATTTCATAAAACCTTTTCTTAGTCGGCGTGTACGTCATATTTGGGAACTACTCTGGTGTGAAATTACGAATTTTCCACAAAGGCGTGTTTAATCAATCCTTGTAACTCCTGAAATACGCCCTCACAACGTTTATTCATCTAGAACTATTCATAATCCGCGATAACTCGAGAGAAAAAGACTTGATTATTAGAGTTACACTCTGGTTCACGAGGCTGAAATACGCCCTCGCGACTTAAATTATCTGAAACTCTTGGTAAACTACGAACCGATAAGTAGACCATTCTACATCGCGATGTCGTAATGGGACCTTTCAATCGCGTGACAAAATAATATCCACCCTACTGTTACTGCGCAGAGGACCGTAGCACATTCCAAATCCTAAATGGTACACAAAAGTTTTTTCGATATTACACAGTAAAAAGTTTTGGTTTAATTTTTAAACTTAGCGGAGTTAAATTTAAACTTCTTTGGAATTAAATTTAAAATTAATTCCAAAATAGTTTATATTTTACCCCTATGGTACAAATTTAAATACTTCAGGGAATTGTTTTAACACCATGAGAAATTTGAGAGTTTTTTAATGCTTACTGGGTATAAAAATAACACCAAAATTTGATTTAAATATTTCTATAAAAGAAAAAACAATTCCATTTGGTTTAAATATAACACCAAAAAAGGCATTAGAAATTTGTTTCTCTTTAGTTTATTACTTTAAGTTTAATTTTAACACCAAAAAAGAATTAAATTTCTCTCATAGAAAAATTTTATTCCTTAAAGTTTAAAAACAACACCTTGTAAGGTATTAAAAACAGCTGTTAAGTTGTGTCTCTCACATGAGTTTACTTGTTTTAGTTTACAAATATAACAAGAAAAAGATTAGTCATACAAACAAAGTAAGAAAAAAAGCATTATAATGTTCGTCAAAGTTAAAAGTGGTGGACAATTTTACATAATTAAGATTTCTGATCCAGAAAGTGAGGTTTTCACTCCGAAAGGAATACTACTTTCAAGTGAGTATTGCCTACAAGCGTTTACCAATTAAATACTTTGTTAATTAAAGTTTTTCAATGTTAGTTATAAACAAGCTGAATCTTAATGTAGAAGGCAGAGAACTTGTGTTAAAAGATCGCGACGGTGCCGACATTGATTTTGAGGAGCTGGCAGGAATAATATCGCAGTACAGTTCCTGTAGTTGTTTTTTTGTAGAGTTTTGCTTTGAAGAAACAACTTCAACAATCAGCAGCATAAATTTTAAGAAGGTAAGTAGAAATCTGTTTGATTCCTTTCCTTTTTTGTGATATGTATAACAAATATTGCAGGAATTAGAATGTTATTTAAAAAATGGAGATTTTTTTGCAATATTTGATGAATATTCAACAAAGGGAACATTAAGCGATAGCTCTCGACGTTGTGTGGTACGTGAATCCATCAATTTTTTGCGCCAACGAAGTGGCAATTATCCGAATCGCGAGGACAAGATTGCATTAGCAGAAGCAATAATACATCTGTTCCCGGCTTATAAAGTTGAAAACAGCAATTGTGGTGGCATTGTAAGTATTTATCTTTATTTATAAAGTTCGATTGTTGCTTTCAATTTTTAAATTCTTTATATTAACTTGACTTGTCTGCGCCTGGCTGGCTGGCAAAACTTTGGATTGATTTTTAACATCTTTCCCGTGATCCAATCGAGCTGAAATTTTGCAGGCAGATTATTGGCGAAAATAAAAATTAACTGTCAACATCTCAGGCCCCTAGGGTCACGGAATATGGTACCTCCCATACAAATTTTTTTTGCTCCTATTTATTTGATATATCTGGATAAAAAAAAACAAACGTTGTGTATGTTGTGTGTCATATATAAAGAATTTATAGTCAAAAACTGCGTTTTTACGGGTTGTTTTTTTATATCCTTTTATTTGTTTAACTTTTTTAGGATCTATTTTTTAACCCGGAAACTAATACTGGTTATTTAGTTGCAAAATTAAAAAATTTTAATTCGAAGAGACGCAAGTTGACGACAGCATCTGCAGAGCCTGAAAAAAGCCGTGAAAGTGGTAGCGAAGAAGAAAATACGAGTACAATTAGTCAAGAAGACTTGGACTTTTTCCAAAATTGTTTAGTTGGTGATCTATTGGTTGTGAAAGAAAAGCTGCAAGAAACATTAAAAGCACGCATAAAATATTGTACAGCAGAGGTAAATGTGTTGCAGGCCTTTCCCATATTCGTGTTCGATTCTTCATTGGTAATATACTTTTTACAACTTACAAAAAGCTCCTATTTAATTCACTAACTTTATCCCTACAGATTTTGTTCGATTTTGAGCTTCGCTATGGCGAATTAAAATCAAAAGAACTATTTCATAATTGGGAGAAATATAAACTTTTTGTTAATGAAATAGCAAATGAGGCTGGAGGACAAAGCTTGGAAGCCTTATCTGAATGGTCTATTGACGTCTTACCATTTTTATATTTATTAAAGTTGCTTCCGTCGACTGCTGCTGGACGAGAAACAAAAAGAGCTAAGATCCATAAATCAGTGGACAGTTTTATAAATTTTGAACAGGTAATTTGAAGAAAAACATCGTTATTATTATCTAATTGGTTATCTTTTTATTGTAGCTACACACACCGAATGAAGAATACGAAATTAGATCTCAGCAGCCAACTATAATAGCGATTGGAGAAAATAAATCTTCCATTTCCCAATATTTTATAAGTTTGGATGGCAAATGCATCAACTTACCTCTTCATTTCAATTTTGTTCAGGTATTCGATTTGTATTTTAAGTCTTTTTGTGTATTTAACATTGAATTTGACATAACTTTGGCTAACTTTTTGCGTTATTTCGCGAAGTTCATATATTGTATTGACAATAAAAAGGCGACAAGCACAAGACTAGTGATTTTGAAACGACGAATCCCCTAGGGAGTAAAACTGGTGTATGTAAAATCGGTGCAATCTACTTCACTATCAGAAACCTACCATTTCATTATAATTCAAAAACAAGCAATATTCATTTGGCTGCTCTTTTTTTGTGTAAGGATCTAAAGAACGATGATGCTAGTTTTAACAAGGTATTAAAACCACTCATTAATGATTTACAAGCACTTGAAAAAGTTGGTGTAAGAGTAGATAATAAATTTTTAAAAGGTAGTTTAGTTTCAGTTGCTCACGACAATTTAGGAGGAAATATTTGTTTTGGTTTTGTTGAATCCTTCAGAGCTCTGTACTATTGCAGATTTTGTAAAATCCATCGAAATGAAGCTCAACATACATTCGTGGAGGTGGATGAACATTTAAGAACACAAGTAGAATTTGACGAATTATTATCTTTGAGTACTACAATTTTCGATTACAAGCTTACGAAAGGCATTAAACATCCGTTCAATAAGTTAACATATTACAACATCTTTGAAAGCTTTAATGTAGATGTAATGCACGATATTTTAGAAGGGGCAGTTCCTTTCATCTTGAAATTGTTTTTTAAAAAGGTTATTGAAAACGGATACTTATCGATTCACGAAATTAATTTAAAAATAGCAAATTTCAACTACGGATATTTGTAAAGCTCTTGTAAACCTCCTTCAATAACTATTGATAAGAAATGTCGCACTTCTATAGGGCTTACGGCTTCGCAAAATTTATGTCTCATTTTACACTTCCCTTTTATTTTTCATAACATTCACAATAATTTACCTAATTTGTGGAACGGAATCATATCTCTCATAAGGATCATTAATGTAATAATGAGTACTTCGATTAATAAAGATTACATACCCGTACTACAAAACTTAAACAAATTCATTTAAAAAGTACCATTGAAGATTTTAAAGCAACACTATTGCCAAAGCATCACTTCTTAACTCATTACCCGTCGGTCATAAACAAATTAGGGCCACTGATTCATACGTGGGCAATGAGATATGAAGCTAAACATCGTGAATTTATTAAGGATGTACCAGTAATAAATAATTACAAAAATATATGTAAAACACTTGCCAATAGATATCAAACAAAAATTAGTGTCAAATGGGAAAACATATGCTTTAAGAATACATTTGTATTTAGTAAATTATCTCTTATTGACCTCAAAGATTTGAATTTAGAAATTCAAAACTATTTCTATAATCTTAATGTACTTTCAAAAGTATTTGTAACTAATAAATTTGAATTTAAGTACGGTTACAATTATAGACCTTCATTCATTTTATAAAGGGTGATTTTTTAAGAGCTTGATAACTTTTTTTTTAAAAAAAACGCATAAAATTTGCAAAATCTCATCGGTTCTTTATTTGAAACGTTAGATTGGTCCATGACATTTACTTTTTGAAGATAATTTCATTTAAATGTTGACCGCGGCTGCGTCTTAGGTGGTCCATCCGCTTAGTCCAATTTTGGCATTTCCACGTTTTTGAGTAACAGAGACCCAATTGGTGCGAACGGCGACGAATCGAAAATTGGTGGTCATCATTAACACTGGCCGATACAGCTGCGATATTTTCTTCAGTTCGCACTCTACGTAAGCGTGTTGGTGGTTTAATGTCCAACAATGTAAATTTGGTGCGAAATTTAGTCACAATAGCCCGAATAGCCGCTTCAGTGGGTCGATTAAACTGACCATAAAATGGAAGCGCGCAATGAACTTTCTTAACAGAGCACGCATTTTGATAATAAAATTCAATAATTTGCAAGCGTTGTTCGTTTGTAAGACGATTCATGATGAAATGTCAAAGCATACTGAGCATCTTTCTCTTTGACACCATGTCTGAAATCCCACGTGATCTGTCAAATACTAATGCCTCAAAAAAATCACTCTATATTTAAAAAAAAGAAAGCGCATTTTTCATGTTTGGTAAAATAAGGCAAATATATGTAGTTCGTGAAGAGCCTTATTTACTTTTAGATATATATAAGTAAAGAATTAGACAGAATCACAAATTCATATGAGATAAATTCACATAATATATCAAAAATACTTAGTTTTAAGGAGATAGAATTTTTAAGGCCATATGAATGTTAAATGATTAACTCAAAGCAATACTTATTAACACCCGATGTTCTACCACAATAAGAAATTGTATTACTTAATTTATGTTATTATGAAATAAATGAAATATATATTAAAAAACTAACCATTAAATTTGTTTTATTTATTAAATTTTATAGAAATGGTGTTAGTTTTACACCTGCCTATATTAAAAGCAACACCCTTTTAGCATACAATTCATTTGGTTGGGTATTGAAATAACACCAATTCGAGAATATAAAACATTCCGAATAGTATTAATCAAATTCTTATTAAGAATAAAAATAACACTTAGTTCGGTGTATAACTTATTCCACAGGGCATTAAATTAATTCCTAGTTAGGTATTAAATATAAATATTTTGGTTTTATTTTAACACCAAAAAGGTTTAAGCCGTAATACATATTGGTGTTATTTTAATGCTCTAAAAAAATAAGAAACAACTCTCTCTCTCATTCTCTCTCTTTCAATCTCCTTAAAAGTATTCCACAATGGAATAGATTTAATACTTTTTTGGATTTGTTATATATAAACACCGGCTCGGCATTAAAATTAAACCAAAACTTTTTACTGTGTAATCAAATTCAAAGAATATTTGCAAATTTTTTAAAAATATATGAAATCTGTACATTTTAATCAGAACCAAAGCGTAGTATCAACCTTCTGAAATACCAAAAATCTGGCTGATGTGGATCTCAAGGCAATAGTTTAAAGTGTTACCAATGAAATGGAACGAAGAATGATTAGTTGCTACCGTAGTTATTTCAAATGAATTTCAATGCATCCGATATTTTACGTATGTGTGTGTAATGTGAGCAAGTGCAAATATATACTATACGTTTAACACTCTACACAGACAAAAATTCAGCTGGAAATTTGAATGAAAAAAAGTTAAAATAAAATCTGCCGAACAAACATTTATTTGAATTGTCGAAAAGTAAATTCAAATTATAAAGCTCCAATAATATCGTTGAGTTAAAATACATACATATTTGGAAAACAATATTTTCTAATTGCACAATTAGCGGGAAGTTAATATCTAGTTCTTTAGACAATCACAATATTCAATATAACCTTCATTCTCTGTATATCGCGTGTGGAGCAAGTGGGTTTGCGAGCACAACATCCCCGTATCGTTACTAATTTTGGATAAGTTTTTATTTTTATTTCGATAAACGAAAATACTAAAATAATTTTCGATAAAGGGCTTTCTCAATTGAGTTTAAATTTTAGTTTTTCTGTGTACGATATCAAACTGGAACTTGCGATATTTGCAAGCGGAGTTGAAAATAACGATGAAACATTATCATTACTGCTGTGAGGACTCCACCAACTAACTACTTGTGCACGTTCTATACCAATAACCGCAGAGCACTCCTAGCTACTTTGATATATTTCTCATGGAGAATAGCGTAGTGTTTGAGTTGACTTCTCAAGTCACAAGTAGTAAAGGAAGTGGCGTTGCATTCTGTAATTAACTTTTATGTGGTTCTAATAACTTCTCGCACCTCCTTCTGCTCTGTCTGCGCAAATAGTTGCTGATATTAATGAATCTCGTACCATGCAAATAATGGCCATGGCCTGAACGCAGCGCATTAATATGCAAGGAAAGGCTGTAGTCGTTTTAGTCAGTTTTACTGCCGACCCAGTATGACTTAAAATGTTAGTAATAATTTCGTAAAATAAATAAAATATAAATACACTTGGTTTGATTTCACGTTAATTTCATATTTCTCAAAATGCTGTTACATAATATGAGTAGACATAATCAATAAAGTCTAGTCGCGGTAAAATAAATGTAATTACACTTTTTAAAACCATTTTATCGATCGATCTGTATTATATGTTCTGATGTATTTATTACGCCCAGCTAAAGATTCGTCTTTTTATACCCTACACCACAAGGTATAATGACCTTGTCCATTTGTTTGTGACTCACAAAAGGAAGCGAGTTAGACCCATTGTTAAATATACCGATCGACTTAGAATCACTTTATGAGTCGATTAGGCAATGTTCGTCCGTCAAAGTCTAGGTTGCAATTGATGTTATTACTAAATGAATTAATTTGAAGCAAATCGGTTCAGATTTAGATGTAGCTCCCATACAAATTTTACTTCCGATTTTGCTCTTTCCGCTCTAAAAATCACATATTTCAACAGATTTTCTTCCAATTTAGCAAAACGTCAAATATTTTAACTAGAAACAGCTCTGGTAAAAATAGGACAGATCGGTTCATATTTATATATAGCTCTCATACAAATATCTCCTCCGATTTGACTCTTTTGGCTCTAGAACCCACATATTTCTACAGATTTTCTTAAAATTTGGCAAAACAACTTATATTTCAACTAGAAACAGTTCTGGTAAAAATGGGCCAGATCGGTTCAGATATATATAGCTGTAATACAAATTTTTCAACTGAATTGATTATTTCCGCTCTAGAAATAGATTTTCTTCAAATTTGGCAAACCAGCTGATAATTCAACTAAAAACATCTATGGCGAGAATGGGCCACATCGGTTCAGACTTATATATAGCTCCCATATAAATGTTTCCTCCAATTTGACTCTTTCCGCTCTAGAAACCATATATTTTATCAGATTTTCTTCAAATTTGTCAAAAAAATTTATATTTCAACTATAAACAGCTCTGGCAAAAATGGGCTAGATCGGTTCAGATATATATAGATATATAGCTTCAATACAAATTTCGCCAACGAACTAATTATTTCCGCACTAGAAATAACATATTTTAAAAGATTTTCTTCTAAGTCGGCATATCAGCTATTATTTGAAATAGAAACTTCCATGGCGAAAGTGGGTCACATCGGTTCAGATTTATATATAGCTCCCATACAAATGTCTCCTCCGATTTGACTCTTTCCGCCACTGAATAGATTATTTCCGCTCTAGAAACATCTGTGGCGAAAGTGGGCCACATCGGTTCAGATTTATATGTAGCTCCCATAAAATGGTCTCCCTCGATTTGATTCTTTCCGCTCTAGAAACCACATATTTAACAGATTTCATTGAAATTTCGGCAAGCGTCTTATATTTCAACTAGAAAATGGGTCAGATCGGTTCAGATTTATATAGCTCCCCTTCAAAGTTTGTTTTCAAATTTTCTTACAAGTATAGATAGAAGTATGAACTTTGTAGTATATTATCCTCCTGTTGCTGTATCGTATATATCCCGGTTCAAATGTAACAACCTCTTTATATACCACACAGCACAGGGTAAATACTAGGTGTAGAGTATCAAATAGTCGGCAACTTGTTTTTTATTCCAATACACAGTACTCTTTCCAAAACAGTTATAATTTGAGCAATAATTATTTAATATCTTATCCACAAAAAAATCACGAATTATCAAATTCTTCTGAGGCAAATTAACTATCATCGGAATCACTACTAAAATGTGGTCTTTTGCGTATTTCAATTACTGGGGAGGTAGCTTCAACATTTCCAACAAAATAAAAAACAACAGTAGCCATTGTAGAAACCGCATATATTCAACTCCACATAGAAAAGAAACCCAAGTGTATAAAGGCAACATAAACGTAAAATTAATATATAGAAGCTACACAAAAGTAATATAATTCAAATTTATGGGTAGTTTTTAATATTTTCCTGCTAAAAAGGCAGAATTTCAAATTGCAGTTTAATTTTAAACATTTTAATGTTACATTTTCTAATTTCACGTCAGTTTATCTCAAGGGGTTGTTCAATTTATTATGGTGGTCGATAGATTGGTGACATATTCATGTCCACTCTAACCATGTGGTATTCACATTCAATCTCAATGTCTGACATCATCCCAGTACGTGTGGCTGTGCGTGTCTCAGCATCTGACTCGAGTGCAGTCATAGATCACTTCACTTCATGAATATTTCAAATACTCATGTCGCCACATCGCCCAAAAATATCTTTCCATTGAAATTGCAAACGAGGAACGGCATCGTCCGCACCTCGACCTCATTGCATCGCATGTGGCCATAAACAATTTTCGGTGTTAACACCAACCGTTTTCCGCAATTAAATTCTTAATTCGAGAAAACGAACATTTCAATGAACTGTTCCTCCGAAGAGGATACATGGCAAGGATTCACATTCATTTAAAATCAAGTTTGCTTTGTATTCCTCGGTGCGTCTGTATTTGAGTACGATTTTGTACTTTTTTGAATGCTTTTATGTTTCTCGTTTTAGGTAATGAAATGGACTTTACCAGGAAATAACTAAAACTAAAAGTTAAAGTTAACTCAATATTGCCATGTTGAGAAGAATCCGAGTATTTTTGGAAAGATAATAAATCTGAACAGGACCGAACAATGTTGGCCGTGAAATAGAGCCACGGACTATACAGATTTCAGTTGGGACTAAACTAGTTCCAAGCAAAGTTTGATACGAGTAATTACTTATGTGTTGCCTGCATAATTAAGAATTGGGGTAGATATTTGTATGAGGAACAGTTGTCCTCAATTTTCAAACATTTAAAAAATTCTAGTCGTTATTTCTTTATATATTTCTATTTCTATATTTCTATTACAAGTGATTTCTTTTCTCAGTTTCTAGCTGAACAACGTTAATGTTATTTCCATTTGTATACCATGCTGGTTCCATATGTAACTTAAATTCTTCTTTGATAAGATTTTCAGCTTGGACTTCGTTGATCCTTCTAGAGAAATAAAAAAATTGTCCGGCAAAATTGGTTTACATGGAGAATTTTTAATGAATATTTGTAGAAAAATTTTACACAAATATGAAAATACTTTTTTTAATAAGTAATTAATTTTTTTAATAAGTAATTAATTAATTAAGCGTATAATGAGGGGGAGCTTGTTACTCCCCCTCTGATGACGCATTTATTTTTTAGAGAAACGAGAAAGTTTAAGTTTAACCAGATAGCACGAAGGGATACGTATTGACATTATGTCAGCCATAACATTGTCAGTACGATATTTTTAGTCATAAATCTCTAGTTTACAAATGAGCAAAATGAAAATAAAAAATATTTAACTATGATAGAATGAAATTACTTTCGTGATAGATTGAATCTTTAGCTGGGCTTCACAAAATTGGCAACTCAGTGAATTTAAACTAGTTCTATTTGTAATAAAAAATGTTTATAAATGTTCATTATTATTGTAAGTAATCCCAATATATGAATTTGAAATAGATCTACAGTTTTCCATTTATAAAGTAAAACTAAATTTGTATTTAAAATAATAAATAAATTCCCGGGAATTCCCAAAAAAAAACAATTAAGGAATTTAAGGAAATCTCTTTGATTTTGGTCCACAAATGCCCCGTTATGTAATAATAATTAATTTTCTATTAAAAATACGATCGATAAATTCGACGAGAGGACGACTTTGGAATTTGTAAGACTTAAAAAAATAATTCCCATAAATACACTATTTGGAAGAAAATCTTCAAATCTTCAACTTTATGAAAGTGCTCTCAGATACCGATATAAGTCTCAAACTAAAGAGGAAAATATCTGTTAAATATTCTTTCATATTTCTATCACTATTAGTTTAGCATTAACAACAAACTCGCTACTTCAACATCCATTAAATTGCTTAGAATACTTATCAACACAAATACATACATACATACATATAATTATTCTCGACTACATACATATTTGAAAATATGTACATTCATACGAGGTGAGATTTTAAATATCGGCTAGAAATTATAACACGATACTTTGGCAAATTAAAGCAATCAAGTGGAAATCTGACATGAATAGAAATCGAAAACGACAAAAGGAAAAACAGAACAAGACAATAGCTGAACACGAAAGTAATAATATCGTGTTCCTATATCTGTATACCTGCATCCATACATAATCGTACATATATGGCCGGATAGCACATAAGTAGATATATATCGCTAATGAGCGAGTTTCAACTAATTCGTATCGAATGGACTCGAACTAAATTATCTTTTGTTGGCACTATCACAAATGACCAGCTAAGCAACGAACGGACAAAGTGTTCGAGTACAAGCCGTATCATAAGGTACGATCCACTCTAGCACTTACCAATGCCAGCACTTACCAATGTTGCATAGTGTAGCAATTTTATCATGTGTGGTCTCATAAATTTGTCTTCATCGATGAAATAGTTTATTACAAGTCGGTTTGTGGAAAGAACAACTATCCAACGAGATTACTGAAAATTGCATATCGGTAATTACATGTCAAACACATCTTTGACAGCAGGGCTGTGGAGTTTTATGGATTTTATAAAACAAACAAAAAAGGTAAATACATTTCTATGTAATACTGTTATTGTAAAGTAATTTTTATTCATTATAAAAAATACTATGGAAACAAAAAAAAAAAGATATTCTATAACTACTAATAAAATTGATAAAAAAACTATCATATACTTATTTAAATGTTCTTAAACACAGAATTACATTTGCCAATTCCTCTTTTATTGAGGCACGAATATCACTTTTTAAAAGTTTTTAAAAATAATCTCTCTACGCTCACTTGAGTAGGTTGCACTGTAGCTGCTACTAATACCACATGTCTTTTCTGTCAAATTTTTTTATTTCATCCAATTTCCGATAAAAGTTTTGTTTTTGTATTTCAACGGGATCATTTCCTAATCTTTTCTATATTGTCTATACTACGCCAATATCCTAAAATACTTGCACTTAGAAAACGATTTAGACTTAAGTTAAATACATTATATGTAAGCAAAGCAACTAAATAAGGCTAAAGTAGGGTAGACCCGATTATATGATACACCGTACCACCCACACATGGACCTATGTCTAGATTAATAGTAGGTCATCTTGATGAAAATAAGAGTAATGTGTCAAATTTGACCAGAATGGGGGAAATTTATATAGCGCTATATCTAAATCTGAACCGATTTTTTTCAATAACAGTTCAATAATTTACAAACATTTGACATGGAATTATAAACTACCAACCTGATCTTATACCGCACAAGAGCCATATATCACAATCTATATTCGTAATTATGGCAATAGTGGTATACTGTGGTAAATTTCCTGATATTATCAACATACAAATATCTCTTCCAATTTGAATTCTTTAAACCACAAACAAAATTTGGTAAAAATTTCATAATAGATACATTAAATTTCACTATTGCAAAAATGAATAGGATCTTGTCTTTATATTTATGTGGTCCATAAATTCGCAGATTTCAATCATGCAGGGGCTTAGAATGTTGTGTAGGGTATAATATATTGACATACGTTCCAATTCATTCTTTTTTGGTTATTTTTAATTATGTAATATTAAAAACTAAATTAACTCATTTTGATCCCAAGACGGTCAAGGGCCGTAAATTTCATAGGGGCTTGGTAAGACTTTCTTATTCTTCACAGTTTACATTTTCCAAGCTATATCTATACATTCTTGTTAACATAATATCGGACTTTAAGTTTTATGACTTTTGGCTAGTGAAATGGGTCATTTGACCTATAGTGCAATAGAATAGACTTCTTCGTTATTTCCGTCTCTCTTCTAGTCATTGAAGAAACAATATCGTTTGCAATTCCATTTTAAAATTTTTCTGATTTAAATATTAGTTCCTTCCATTCCCTGTAGAAACGACCTAGTGTCAAATTCTAACTTTGAAATTTTTTGGTTACAATATAAGACCCTGTAAAACCATTTCAAGAACAATGGCTTGATCCCAATATCTTTCTGCTAATTACAGGTCATTATTGCCCAAATCGTTTAAATAACTTTTTATTTCAATTAGACGTTTCAGCATTAAATACGTACTTCCCCATAGAGTCGCTTGATCTATAATAGTACCTTTGCCGGCACGTCTCTTTAAAATTGCATTAATAAATGAATACCACATTAACTTTATTTTTATTTTATTTTTTTTACAACATTCTAATTGTGTTCACAGAACATGTCTCAGACTAAGATTTTAAAGCCATTATTTAATAATTTTTTCAGCCTAGAAATTTATTATAATTTATAATAACGAAAAAAAGACATTTACCCGGAGTCGGAGTCGACCATTTTTTTTTTCGACTCCGACTCTAGCAAATTTCTCCGACCATTAGACTCCGACTCCACACCCCTGTTTGACAGCGCTATTCCCAATTTGTCTGCAATTTTGTTTATGCTCTGAACGTTTAAGAACATATATACGTTTCGAGGAAAAAAACATATTTGTTTTTTTTTTTAATGTTATGATGGTTCGAAATTTGAAAAAATCATAAAACTTGGGAGAGGATGTGCTAACATTAATACTGAAAATGATAATTCTGCAAAATCCGATCGACGTTACAGATGAAAGAACTGATTAACCGGTTATGGTTTTGTACACCCTATATTAGAGACGGACAGACGGACGGACGACTGTAAGTAGATACGTGTGATGGGTTCATATCGTTTCTAATTGGGTGTGATATCCAGTGGAGGGTCTAAGATGAAATAACGTCCATTTATAATGAAATAGTCATTTCACGAAAAAACCGTTTCATGGAGCAGATTTCCTCCATTACAAACGCAAGTACTCTACACGGAGAAAAAAGTGTTGCAATTGTTGTTTGTATGAAATAATTGTGTATTTCGTCCTTACTTCGGAACCCAATGGCGTTGGCTTAATCTAAAAAGGGCATATCTTGATTTTTCGTTTCTTTGCAGAAGAAGCAATAGATTTATTAAAAATCGAAAATTGTTAGACAAAATTATTAATGCGTTTTTAATAAAAATGGACATCAAATTTAACAATGAAACAATTTAATTTCTGCCTGGGAAGTGTATTCGAGAATGCCAGACCATAATATGTAGATAAATTCAAATTGGAAAAACTTAAGTATAAGGATATATTTCCAGCACTTATTTGTCTGTGAGACACACATGTGGAACAATTCTTTCATCTCCCCTGTAACTATTTATATAAGTAGTGTGTTACATGACCACATGTAGATAAACAGTGACTGCTTCCAACATTTATATATGTTTGATTTAAAGTCAAAGTCTTTGGAATACCATTCTTTCCTTTATGTCAAAGTTTCTTTTTTGAAATATTCAACATTAAATTGAATTGTGCTCCAATTTTGGCCATGGCTTTCGAGTGCGTCTTAAGGGAAACCCAAAGTGTATCTGTGAAAACTGAAAACTAAAATGAAAGCAGCAGCAGCAGCAACAACAACACGAAACAACTGAATCGAGCATCATGCATCAAAATCAACATCATCAACTTTGAGTCGACTTCATCAAAAACATATTAGGTTTCAAATTAAACAACAACAGGTAAAAGAGCTCAGCTCAACCCAACTCAGGTGAACACACACAAACCTCATGAGGCCGCTGAGTGTGGCACCATTCAAAAGGGAACACGAAAGGGGCAAGCAAATCAACCGCACGAAACAAAAGAATCTTTAAGTTTGCCCAGGGAAGGGAAGACGCTCAAAGGAGGCAGGACCAGGGAGGGCTGATGATGCAAAGACAAAGGCAGAAACCCCTAAAGAAATGAACAAGAAACGATTGTATTGTGCTCGTCTAAGGAAGTTGCAGTATAAGGAAGTGCCACATGTATGGACGGATGGATGGATGTTTGTTGCATGTGTGGATGTCTTAAATGGTCAATATTAAATTTGAAGTACATACCATATGGGGGTACCAGTCCAACCAACATCGTACATCACACGTCCATACATATCACATGAGTGTGTGTGTGTAGAACGTTCAACATGGACCAACTTTAAAGACATCGTGGTCAAAACATGAAAAGAGCACTGCACGTTAATAACAAAGGAACTAAAGTAAATTTAAGAAACCACAAGAGATGTTTAAGTGCTCTTTGTTTGTGTCTTCTGTGCAGGGCAAATCTGCAAAAGAACAGAACACACTCGACTACGAGCGTGTGGACTCCACTGACGAGAAGAACACTGACGGACAGCCAGAGTCAGTCGTTTTTTTGGCAAGACCAGCATTGCTGCATCCATAAAGTGACCATCTCAGTTTGACAGCACACACACACACCCAAAAAAGATGTGTGATAAGGAAGTTTTAAAATGCGGTTTATTTGCTGAAAACAATTGATTTTATATATTCAAGACCCTCAAACTAAATAAACTTGAACTCAAGATAATTGTACTTGAAATTAGAAAAAAGTCTTATCGAAATAAGTCCAATTAAACTAAAGCTGAAGAAAATAAATGAATTTGCTTCAGAGTATTGAAAACCGGCTAAGCCGACTTATACACACACTCTCCCCACACTGACCAAAATCCGAGCATCCTTATGGAAGTTACAAATACCTTCGTTTTACAAAGAATAGGAAATACTAGTAGGGAAATGGGTCCAGCTTCCATCTTTATAAATCCATTCGTATAAAACAAAATGATAAAAACATTGCCAAATATCATGTCATAGATTTAAAGTGACAAAATATAATTTAAAAATTATTTAAATTTACATAGGAAATCGATATTTGTATCGGGTGTACTAATAAGGCCGCACAGTGAAATATTTTCATACAAACTGTGGCAAAAATTAGAAGATTCTTGTAATTTCGCAAACATCCCTCATATTATGCCTGTTCGATTGGTGGGGCCGACTATATGATATCCTCCACTTTCTACACGACACAATACAATTCGGTAAACAAGTGAAATCGGTAAGGAATTTTGTATATGCCCTAATCATGGACGATGTGACCTGACCCACTTTGTCAAATCCAGAAGAATATTTGTATCGGGGCTATATCAAAACATAGAACGAAGTGACCCAATTTCACCATATATAAATCTGAACCGATCTGACACATTCTTAGCACAGGTGTTTCTATATATACGATGTTTCCCTAATAAATATAAAGATGGGTCTATCTCGTTTCCTTTTATGCACAACGACATAATACCCTAGTGGAGGGTATAAAAAACGTAATAAATTTCACAATTTAATTTATGTTAATACAAATCATTTTCAGTAATTTTATTTGAGCCTGCAATTAAATGAACATATCAGTGCCACGCCCAACGCCCACATACAAGTTTTGTTTTTTGAGATTTTTGAAATTTCTGATACAAATTATTGTATCTGTTTTAAAGATGACAACCAACTCTTGCAACTTTGTAAATAACTTAAGCTTAATATATCATCTCAAATTTACAAGCGCTCGCACGCCATAACACCTAATCATCCATGAAGTATGCTTTAAACAAATTTTTCAAAATACATTAACAGAGAACAGCGAAGAGAGTATTGCTTTATTTTATTTCATTCAGTAATAAAATCGATGTATGCAACTTTAAGCAGGGTATTCTTTTTAAAGTGAATAAATAACAACATTTATAAATTCCGAGGCATCGGTCGGCCCCGCGAATACAGTTTTATACTGTACAAAACGATACTGGATAAATACAACCTTCAGGTAAACCACTGGATGGAAAGGGGAAATGTAATACTTTTTTAAATGCAAAAGAATACCTCAAGAGCTTCTGTTGTCTGTAACTAAACGAAATTCTAATACGATAAATGGTTTCCGAAACACATCCTAATAAAATAACCTCTATTATGATAAACTTTTCAACTATTTTAACAATTATGAAATTTAAATGCGTCCACAGCAATATTTAACCGCGATATCTGCAAAATCTTTTAGAATATGCTTAATGGGAATGTTCTTCACAAAATCAAGACGACAATCAGTGAAGATTTGGTCGCAAAAAATTTGGGAGTTTTTGTCGCTGGGAGAAACAATTTGGAAATCTCCGAACTTAAACTGAGTTTGGGGATACTATTAATGTGTGCGAAGTTTGAGTAAATTTCTTAACTTAATTTTAAAATTATATTGTGCACAATCCAAACAGACAAAGGAACGGACTTACAAACAGGACTCAAACAGCTTACAAAATCATGAAACGTAATTGGTCCAAACATACTAAGGATCTTAAGTCACTCCTTTGGTGCGCTTCTCTTTCTGTGATAAATCCCTCCTACACTGTTGGGTGAGGGTATAAAAATGACAATAATATTCATGAAATAATTATCAAATACATTGCTGCAAAGGCAAGATATGTGCCTAAGTCTCGCCAAACGAACGAGAATTACTGTGTCTGAGATTACTATTCAAGTATTTTCTAAACGAATTGAAGTATTATTTTACAACTTCGTTGGTACTATAACTAGATGGGTGTATGAATTTTTGCTCAGATTTAGGAAAAATATTAAATGTAAATGTTTCGTTTGGTCTTATTTGACTATGTTTGACTTTAACATCAACTAGCTTTTTTAGATGTTAGCAGAAAAATCCGAAAGTATTGTTGATGTGTGTCATATTTTGCCCCAGGTCTACATGAATTAACAACTTCACAAGAAGGGAAAACTGTGTGTTTATGAATGTGTGACAATACATTTCAATTTTTTATCGCATGAAAGTTAAATGAAAAATAATACAAAAATGTCTTTTCATGGAAAACTCAGGATGGAAATTTGCAACACACATATTTGTATACCCTGCTACGGCACTCTAAACATCACAGCTACCTTCTGTTTTGTTCACTAAAACTGGCAATAGGAAACTTAACAAAATATTTTTATTTAATATGAACTAATATATAATGCAAATAAATATTAAATTAAATTAGTATTGAATAAATTAACACTAGCTAATTTTAATAATATTATGTAGTATTAATGATGAATAAAAATGAAAAATATGAAGTACATTGATAAAACAATAAGTTTGTGTTTTTTAAGCAAAAATATTAAAATTATACAAAAATGAAACATTGTTTATTTATAAAAGTAATAAAAAAACAAAGAAGATTTTTCCCGACCCACCATTCGAACCCGAGACCTTCTGTGTGCAAAGCGGACACCTTACCTCTGAGACCCCATACTAAAAATTCGTTCCCATTCACTTGTGAAAATGCTATTCGTAAAATGTTACTGGATAATAACATTTTATCGACTTTTGTGGAAGTTGTTTAAAAGAACTTCCTCAAAAGCGGGAAAAATGCACATTTGGATTTTGAGATGCAATTAAAATGTGCTTCCTACGGAAGTACTTCCAATTTTTTTTTGCTGGGTCCCAAAAGGAAACGAGTTAGACCCATTATTCATCACACAGATCGGCTTAGAATCACTTTCTGAGTCGATTTTGTTGTAATCAAAGTACAGTTCGCAAAAATAGGCACGAGTAAGTTCTGTGGGTCAAGTACGAACGCTATTTAATTTGAAACAAATCGGTTCAGTTTTAGATATAGTCGCCAAACAAAAATCCTTCCCGATTTTACGTTTTTTTTTCGAATTAATATGCCCCGCCCGGCCTTTCCCTACTTGTTTAATTTCTACAAAGGGATAATCCTTGAAGTATTTATAATAAGTGACTGATTTTGGCATGGTCAATCTTTATTTTAGAAAATCTTTAAATTAACAATATATTCCCTTTTTACAGGACTTTTAATTTGCAAAGCATATCGACGTTTTAATAAAGTATTTTTGTACTTATGCGAGTCATACAAAGTTGAAATGGGAATCAAATGAAAGATTCCCATTTCAACTCGCACCAAAATATGTTCCTTAAAGTACAGCTTCATATCTAGGATTAAAGCAAACTACTTCGCACATTTGAGGTCTGAAAAATGTGATGTTTTTTATTCCTCCAAATCAGTTTTCGCTGGATTCACTCCTTCAACCGCATCCTTTCTGGGTTGCTCTGTTTTCAAATCTGGTTTGTGTTGCCCGAAATTAGACAATACCAGAGTGTATCCGCCATGGAATCACCTAATGTAACATTTCGCTTACCCTCGACCTCCGTTTTGTTATTCGTCGTAAAATTGTAAGACGATACAGCCATGTCCGACTGTCTGTCCACCCGTCTGTGTGTTGAAAGCACGCAAGCTTCCGAACGAAATGAGCTAGAGGGTTCAAATTTTTCACATGTGTGTCTAATGGTTGCAGATCGGTGGGGATTGATGAATGGGCGAAATCAATGCAATGGGAAAACGTTTTACATAACAAGGACTAAAAATTCCCCCTAATATTTAGATTTCTTAAGAAATATTTTTGAATTTTTGAAAAATTCTATTCAATTTTGATTCATCGATTCATTTTCCTTGTATCAGAAATGCGAATCAAAATTTAGTCTTGCAAAATTCATTTCCACAAGAATTAGAAATGTGGAATTGGGAGGATGCCTGGTCACCTTAAGTATATAGCATGCAACATGCCACACAACAGCAGTACCAGCAACAAATGACCGATAAGATGTTTGATGCTTACTTGTTGTTGTTGTGTTCTCTCCATCACTGGTTTTTCGGCCTTCTGGTCTTGAGGAGTCGATGGTGTTCTTGCCTTTACTGCTGTGGCTGTTCCATGGCTGTTGTTTTTGGACGTTAATTACAGGTTGAGGTTTACGAACTTAACCTCTGGAATAATGGTTGACTTGCAGCACATGACGACACAGAAAGCCTGCGAAGCTTTCAAATATATAAGCATATAAGTTGTATATATATATGTATATATATATAGATTTTTTGTATACTGAGAAATATTTAGAATAAAATGTGTTACACAACGTACAGAAATACGTATGTATTTGTTATGCAAAATACCTGAACTTTTGACGCTACTACTTAACAATATATTTTAGGGCTGCAACATTGACATTTATTTTTCGGAAATTACGTTTCACATCGATGTTGTAGTACCGATGTTTTCTTGACATCGATGTTTGGTTTCGGTGTTTTGCATCGATATTTTCCTTCAACATCTGTTTATTAACAAAAATGACGCCAAAAAGTGACATTTGGAAAACAAGCACGTCCGCTATGTAACTCGTGTAATTTACTTTAAAAATGGTAATACTTCCAATTTAATTGGCCAGCGAAACCACTTTAGAGGCCTGGCAACAGAGATACGTTCCAAGAAATTATGCACTAATGAAGACAGCAATGAAATGTTAACAATAATGAGAGAGAGAGAGAGAACACCGATAAACATTCGTAATATTTATAATTCTCATAATACATATTTTTGATTATATTTCAAAAAAATTATCACAACAATAGGTCTGATCATTTCCTTCTCCAGATATAGACTGGTGTCGTAACAGGATTTCAAATGTCACGCCCGTTACAGTTTACATATCCTATATTTCCAATATTCATAAAGAGATGGCGGTAATGTATACTTTAGCAGAAGGTGTATGAAATACTCTTTTGATTAGCAAAAATGAATAAAGGGATGTAATGGGAGAACATTACAAAATTCTAGAAAGTAAGTAGAACCTCAGGATTTTCTTCAATAATATTCCGACTGACCTGACGTTTTCAATTGGCAATATAGCAGAAATTGCAGACAATGAATATGGAAGATATTTGAACATATTAAAATGTTTTACAACATCCATGTTTTGAGTTCGTTGTCGCAGCCCTAATATGCTTGCATTGAACGAGGTCGGGTATATGATACCTTACATGATTCCCTACGCCAATTTTTTATTTTATTGTTACCATTTTTATTTATTATTATTTTTATTTATGTCCATTTTACGTATCTTCTTCGGTTTGGAATAATAGCCTAATACAATCAGTTTGTGAAATTGATTCAATCTCAAGTTCGCTTAAACTATTACTAAATTTAATGTGTATTTTAATTTGTAAAGATTGAAATAAATGAGGTGGTTCCAATGTCCTTATATTTTGATAAATAATGCTGTTGCAAAATAATTAATAACAAAATGTATTTATATAGGGTCCGACAAATAACTGTTTTTTGAAAATGCTATAAAAAACTACTGAATATTTTCTCAAATTTCTTTTTTTTATTTGAAAGTACAATCCTTCCGGAAAATAATTTCATACAAATGGCTGCTCAGGGCACCCCACAAATAATAGTCCAACGGTTGAATAGTTGAAAAAAAAAACGTTAGATGGCGGACCCTATATATAGTTCTACCACAAAATATGTTCGAAATTACAGTGAAAATAATCTGTCTAACATTTTTTGTCTTTCTATTGTGGCTCAATACAACTTTTTATGTTTATTGAAAGTGGTTTTTGGCTACTTTCCAATTTAACAAATTTGAAATATTCGTCAAGAAATAACCTGCAAAAATTTGGAAAATATCTACCGTTAAACATGGTGGGGGTTCGGTGATGGTGTGGGGATGCATGTCGGCGAGCGGAGTGGGTAATTTGGTATTTATTGAAAGCACAATGAATAAAATAGACTATCTCAACAAATTGAAAAATAATTTAATTTAATTTTCCCGCCAGCGTCTAGAAGTTGTGCTCGAACCTATCACGGGTCATTCAACAAGACAATAATCCCAAGCACATCGCTAAAATTGTGAAGGAATTTTTGCTCTACCGCTTGCCCAAGCATTTGGATTATCCTCCACAATCACCAGACCTGAATCCCATTGAACATTTTTGGGAGCATCTTGAACGCCAAATCAGAAAGAGGACGATCAGCAACAAGGAAATGCTAAAATCTGTTTTGATGGACGAATGGACAAAAGTTCCATCTGAAGTATCAGAAAACTTAGTGAAATCAATGTCAAAGAGATTACATGCTGTTATTGAAGTAAAGGGAAAGCAAACAAAGTACTGAAGTTCTTGTATTTTATTTTTCTGTTAAACTGTTAACTTAACTTAACTTAACTTTTGACGCGACGGATACGCGATATTTTTTGTAATAAACATCTTTTACTTAATGAATTTTGGTGTTGTTTCTCTTATTAAATTGGGAAGTAGCCAAATACCACTTTCAATAAACATAAGTAAACGTATTGAATCACAGTAGAAAGACAAAAATTAACATGAACAACATAATATATAAAGGTGTTAACATTCTTTTAACGCTCGCTGTAAATACATTTTGTTGTTTAAAACATATTGAGAATTTTTTAAAATTTTAAAAATTTAAAAAATAAAAATATAAATAAATGCTAATTTTTGTTTAATTTCCGGATAAATTTTTGCGGTACACAAGAAAAATGAAAGGAGCATTGAAACATCACCTCGAAAGAAATGAGTTTTTTTGGTTGGCAACACTTTACTGCACAAATGACGATGAAATTAAAGTCTTGAGTGCATTTTGACACTCCCTTTATTTATATTGTCTGTAGACCTGCAATTAGAAGGCGATCCATATAAATTGTTTGTGTCACACCTACAGTACCAATAGGATTTTCAAAGTACGAGTATGTGTGTATGTATGTATGAATGTATGTATGTATGTGCATGAATGTTTCTTTAAATTAATTTTAAGTAAATGGCTGTTCAATCAGACATATATCAACAGCGCTGTAGTACGGACACAACAACAAAGTAATCAAGTTACAAATTATACGAAGGCGGGGGCAAAACAAATTGTTTGAATAATTTTCAAGCCGTACAACAACATCATGTAAATAAATGCCCACACTGAAACTGCGCATGTGCAAAAGGCTGAAGAGAAAAATGCAATGTTGTCGAGTTTCACAGCACAACAACGAAGAAGAAGAAGAACAATGATCGATTACCAACAGTTTAGAAGCTACATCATGGAGGTGCTCGTTCGTATCTGGCAAAGAGATCGTTTCTTCATTAAAAACTCATTTGATAGGAGGCAGTATCGAAAATCCTTTGAGGCAACACTGCTTGCTGCTCATTCCATTCGTTTACATTGTATGTGTGCACACAACATTCCAAGTCAAGCCCATTAACTATCATCGTCATCATCATTATGATCAATCATAATACGATCATTACATCTCGTTCACGATCCAAGGCATTACAAGTGACTTGTCTTTCGCCTAGTTGATGCAGTCGTAACTAACAAACAGTAGTTTTGGATTAGTTGCACCATCAACATTTGCATAACTCTTGTTCTTTACTGCAACAATTGTGCTGCATTATAAACGCTACTTACCATACAATGCACTCACTGCTTTGTCACTATCGTATTGATGCACTCAGGCCTTCAATGAATTATCCTACTCTCTTTGACTGTGTATGCATATATTGCATTAGGGTGTCCCAGGCTATTTTTTCTATCTGACCCATGTCCTCAATGTCTGTAACCCCCACCCCACTCTGCCACAAGACACCAGAAAAAGAAGGTGTCTAAAAACAGCGACTTCGTCATTTTTAAATTGCAACTCCTGCAGAATGTTTTCCACAGCCAAAATATGAGAACTGAGCACACCATATTATTATGTTTAATCTCAAATTTATTAAAAACACAGACTTTTTCGTCCTCTAAAATAGCTCTATAGATACTGTGCAATTTCTAGGGAGTAATGAAGAAAATCTTACTTCTTTTGTATTATTTCCATTTTTCGACAGTATTTTAGACCCGTATGTAAAAACAACCAATAAGGATGTTTTCTCAGCTTGCTAAACAACTAAAAAGGCGTTAAGTTTGGCCGGGTCGAATCTTATATAACCACTGCGGAGTGCATTCCACAGTATTACCAACTGATTTTACATAGAAATGCAGAACTATATTAAGAAAATTATGATATTTTGGTTTACTATTTCAAACTATAATGCACTGTTTTAAAAAAATTGTGATATTTCATTATTATAATATTACTACTCCTCTACTATATAAGTATAATACTTCAAGTGTTATCAAAATGTGCAATAAATATTTGGTGTATTGTCAGTCGTTATTAGGGAGAAACACTTTCCCTTAGGCCAAGTTCCCCTATTTGATTTTTTTTTTGATTCCAGCTATAGACCAAATGCCTGTACCATATGTTTCGCGTCCACAGTGGAATACACACACCGTTTGTGGTACCAGTTTTATTCTTTCGACCATTTCGATCTTAAAAGTACGAATTTGGATAAGTACTCTTATTTTGCGTATCTACGCCGTTTGGTTGGTACTATTTTTATCCCTTTTCGCCCTTAAAAGTACAAACTTAGAAACATTCCTTTATGTTTCGTGTCTACACAGTCATATGAATGTATTCATCGATTTTCACGATTTCAACTTCAGCGGCTTGGGTGGTATCATTTGTATCCCTTTTCGTTCGGCAGCAGACAGACGGACATGACTAGGTCGTCCTAGAATTTTACCACGACCCAAAATATATATACTTTATGGAGTCTCCGCTGAATATTTCAAGGTGTTACAAACGGAATGACAAGGTGAATATTCCCCCATCCTAAGGTGGAGGGTATAATAAGCAAGCTGAAAAACAGGCCTAATATGTGTACCTCTGGAAATAAAACTAAATAACTTGGAAAGGTATAATTTGGATATGTATTTAAATGCAAACAAAAATTTAAAATGACTTTTTTTCTAATTTTTGGTTCCACTCCTTAACCTTCACATTTTTTGAGATATTTAGACCAAATTAATATTTTTGTTGAAAGCAGATGTAGTTAATCTCTGAAATATGTATACATCAGTAATCTTCTTTTACAATCTCATACGGATTTACAAAATTAAAAAAGTTTTTAGTACCTTATTTTCAATTGTCTTCTTATGTATGTATTCGACATATTTATAAGAATGTTGGTAGCTTTTCTTATCAAATATAAGAAAATTTTTTATTCCTGTTTCTAAAGAATGCAGAATTGTAATAAGCATTGTAAGTAGGCCTTTTGTCAGACATCTTTATTATTTCCCACGTTTTCTTTAATATAGGAGTTAAAAATTTTCAATTCTGATACAATTTTTTGTTTACAAATATGTCATTAAAGATCCTAAATCTGCTTGAAAACCCAAGTTCTTTTCATTCGATATTTTATAGTCGTCAACGGTTTAAAGCCACAAAAAATATTGAGATTCTTGTCAATATCGCGTTGCTAGAAGTACCTGAAAAATATACAAACCAACCTTCAAAAGGTCAAGTTAATTGCGATCTCGACCAGAAAATGAAAAACTAAGTACATAGTTTTGTTATGTTAGGTGTCTTCTTTCAGAATTATACAGACCCAAAATTAATTAGTGTCGCACGGTGTAATACGTTGTAATCTCTTCCACTGAGTGGTATATGGTATGAATATGCCTCCTTCCACAAAAAGAAACAAGTAAGGAAAGACTAGTCGGTCGGGGCCGACTATATGATGCCCTACACTTTCTACTCCACTACAATTCAATTCGGTGAAATTCTGAGCGACATATATATGAATCTGAACCGATCTTATCGACATTTACCATAGATGTTGCTAGTGTAAATATAAGATGTCCTGCCGAATTTGAAGAAAATCGGTTAAGATGAGGTTAACCTCAAATCGGGAGCTATATCTAAATCAGAACTGATCAGACCCATTTTAACAACAGATGTTTCTAACATAAATATAAGGTGTTGTGTAAAAATTGATCAAAATCGCTTAAATTATGTGACTTCTAGAGCAGAAAAAGTCAAATCGGGAGCACCATTTGTATGGGGGCTATATTTAAATCTGAACCGATTTGCTTCAAATTAAATAGCGTCCGTCCTCGACGTGCTAAAATCGTTTATGTTAAGTTTCGTTAGAATCGGACAATAATTGTGACCTGTATCGTGATTACAAGAATAGATGGACAGACGGACGGACATGGCAAAATCGAGTCAAAAACAAGTAAGGAAAGGCTAAAGTCGGGCGGGGCCGACTATATGATATACTCCACTTTCTATCGGAAAACAATTTAATTCAGTATAAAAGTGAAAACGGGAAAAAATTATGTATGTTTCCTAATCACAGGCTAATATTACCTGGTCCAATTTGTCAAATCGAGAATAATATTTGTATCGGGGCTATATCCAAGCATTGAATGAAGTGACTAACTTTCACAATAAGTTCTTCCAGTTGCAGTATAACGTGTTATGCTCAATTTTAAGAAATTCTTTGAAAATACGCGGTTTCGGGGGGAACGAAATTTGTATGAGAGCTATATATAAATCTGTACCGATGTTGCATATTTTCACCGTGGTGTTTCTAATTGAAATATAAGATATTTTACGAGGTTTGAAGAAGATTTGTTGAAATATGTGTTTCTAGAGCAAACAAATTTAAATTGGGAACGAAATTTGTATGGGAGCTATATATAAATCTGAACCGATCTAACACATTTTTACCAAAGGTGTTTCTAGTTGAAATATACGATGTATTACCAATTTTGAAGAAAATCTGTTGTAATATGTGGTATCTACTAGAGTGAAAAGAGTCAAATCGGGAGCTAAAATCGTATGGGGGCTATATATAAATCTGAACCGATATGACCTATTTTCACCATAGGTGTTCCTAGTTTAAATATAAGATGTTTTGCCAAATCTGAAGATAATCTAATACAATATGTGGTTTCTAGAGCAGAAAAAGTCAAATCCGGAGTAAAATTCGTATGGGAGCTATATCTAAATCTGAACCGATTTTCTTCAAATTAAATAGCGTTCGTCATTGTCCCGAAAATCTTCGTTGTGCAAAGTTTCGTTTGGTTCTGGCTTCAATTGCGACCTGTATCGTGATTACAACAATAGATGGACAGACGGACAGATGGACATTGCTAAATCGACTCAGAAAGTGATTCTAAGCCAATCGGTATAATTAACAATGGGTCTATCTCCCTTCCTTTTGGGTGTTACAAACAAATGCACAAAGATATAATACTCTCGTGGAGTGTATAATGATTCTATGCGATCGGTATAATAAACGGTAATGCACAAAGACATTAAGGCTGTTTTTCTTTAAGACGGGATAACTAAGCTGCGATAACAAAAATCTAAATAAAATGTTAAATTTTCACTGAAAATAAAAAATTATATTTTTTAAATTGTCGATAAAAGCAATATAAATGTGTGTGTGAAAACAAATTTTGTGTTAAAAATTTTTGACTTAGCCTGGATAATTATCCAGTGTAAGTCAAAATGATGGTTATCGAGGTTAAGTCCAATAAAGTCAACACAAAATATTTTTTGGAAAATTTATTTTCACAAACACATTGATATTGCTTTTAGCGACAATTTTAAAAAATAATTTTTTATTTTGAGCAAAAAATTAAATTTTTATTAACGTTTTTGTTATCGCAGCTTGTTATCCCGGCTTAAAGAAAAACAGCCCTATTATACCCTGTGGTGTAGGGTATAAAAGCCAACTGAACAGCAAAAACAAAAGCACCACACTCCGCATTGTGTTGGAGGGATCATTTTGGAAGCATCTTGGCACTGCGAGTAGCTTGAAATTATTTACACTTTGGTTGGCTTCCAATCATTCAATTCCATTGAAGCATGATTCATTTTAATGTTGTACTTTTTTAAAGGTCGATGGGCCAGTTTGGCGATGTCATGATTATGACACGAAGACGTTACATCTTGACAAATTTGATTAGACACGTTTATGGTAATTGAACATTCCTCATCATGTCTTTTTGCACTTTTGATGAATGCTGCAAAATGCTAATGCTGAGTTGCAATGCAATTGTATGTACATCACATAACTTAAAGGTTGAATTTAGATATTTAACTCAAAAGAAGCACAAAATTATGAAACAGAAGAAATGTGCAAAATCAATTAATAGCCTGCACAACACAAAAGTGCCAGACATGGTTTGAAATAATGAGGGAATATATGCTGTTGATATAACAAAGAATGTCCCAAAATGCAAGCAATGACGTGAATGATGTGAGACAAATGCATCCGCAATGAATCCACATTTTGTATCTAAATTCCCTGATCTGGACTGTGTTCTCAACAAGTTTTTGCCACATGCCAGTAGTGGAATGTGCCTATTTTTGAAAATAGCAAAAATTGAATAATTAATTAAAAACAAGTAAGGAAAGGCTAAAGTAGGGCGGGGCCGACTATATAATACCTCGACTAATATAACCTCGCTTTGATTACTAAACCTAGGTATTTCATGGGAGCAATTTTATAAATTATACTATAAATTCAACTTTAGTCAAATTTAATGAATATGGTAAATAATAAAGTAATTGATCCAATTTTCTAGCAGATATTCCGAGTAAAGTAAATAAAAATTGATCAAGATCCAAAGACAAATACAGATTATACAGCGGTAATAGGATCAATCGGACGGGCATTTGAAGGTGGCCTATAACAACACTTGAGGCCTGTGTCAAAACATGCGAAGGTATTCCTAGTTGAAACATAGAATGATCTGCAAAATTTGATGAAGATCCGATGTAAGATGTAGTTTCTAGAGCTGTAATAGAGCAGAATGGATCCCAATTTGGGTTATAACAAAGTATAAACATATGGGCATCTCCCAAACAAGTAAGGAAAGGCTAAAGTCGGACGGAGCCGATTCAATTCGGTAACAAAGTGCCGATTTCAATTATGATTTTTAAATTATGTAAATGTATGTGTTTGACAAAACACGTTATATCGAAGAGGACTTTTGTATGGGGGTATATTGAAAACTGTAATGATGTGGCATGCTTTCACCATGTATGTTTATTGGTGAAATATAATATGTAAAGTTTGGCAAAATCGGTTAAACATTCGGGAGCAACATTTGTATTGGGGCTATATCTAAATCTGTACCAATCTTACTCACTTCCACAATAGGTGTTTCTAGTTCGATTATTAAATGTTGTGTCCATTTTTAAAGAAAATCGGCTACAATATGTGGTTTCTAGAGAGGAAAAAGTCAAATCGGGAGGGACATTTGTAGGAGGCTATATCTAAATCTGAACCGATCTTACTCACTTTCAGCATAGGTGTTTCTAGTTCGGTTATAAAATGTTGTGCCAATTTTAAAGAAAATCGGGTACAATATGTGGTTTCTAGAGCAGTAAAAGTCAAATCGGGAGCGACATTTGTATTGGGGCTATATCTAAATCTGTACCAATCTTACTCACTTCCACAATAGGTGTTTCTAGTTAGATTATAAAATGTTGTGCCCATTTTTAAAGAAAATCGGCTGCAATATGTGGTTTCTAGAGTGGAAAAAGTCAAATCGGGAGGGACATTTGTAAGGGGGCTATATCTAAATCTGAACCGATCTTACCCACTTTCAGCAGAGGTGTTTCTAGTTCGATTATAAAATGTTGTGCCAATTTTAAAGAAAATCGGGTACAATAAGTGGATTTTAGAGCGGAAAAAGTCAAATCGGGAGCAACATTTGTATGGGAGCTATATCTAAATCTGAACCGATCTTACCCACTTTCAGCAGAGGTGTTTCTAGTTCGGTTATAAAATGTTGTGCCAATTTTAAAGAAAATCGGGTACAATATGTGGTTTCTAGAGCAGTAAAAGTCAAATCGGGAGCGACATTTGTATAGGGGCTATATCTAAATCTGAACCGATCTTACAAACTTTCAGCATAGGAGTTTCTAGTTCGATTATAAAATGTTGTGCCCATTTTTAAAGAAAATCGGCTACAATATGTGGTTTCTAGTGCGGAAAAAGTGAAATCGGGAGCAACATTTGTATTGGTTCTATATCTAAATCTGTACCAATCTTACTCACTTCCACAATAGGTGTTTCTAGTTAGATTATAAAATGTTGTGCCCATTTTTAAAGAAATATGTGGTTTCTAGAGTGGAAAAAGTCAAATCGGGAGGGACATTTGTATGGGGGCTATATCTAAATCTGAACCGATCTTACCCACTTTCAGCAGAGGTGTTTCTAGTTCGATTATAAAATGTTGTGCCAATTTTAAAGAAAATCGGGTATAATATGTGGATTTTAGAGCGGAAAAAGTCAAATCGGGAGCAACATTTGTATGGGAGCTATATCTAAATCTGAACCGATCTTACCCACTTTCAGCAGAGGTGTTTCTAGTTCGATTATAAAATGTTGTGCTAATTTTAAAGAAAATCGAGTACAATATGTGGTTTCTAGAGCGGAAAAAGTAAAATCGGGAGCGACATTTGTATGGGGGATATATCTAAATCTGAACCGATTTCCTCCAATACCGATCGTCCTTGGCCAAAAAAAGTAACTTCTGTCAAATTTCATGATAATCAGTCAGCAATTGCGACCTGTAGAGTGCGAACAAGCTTAGATTGTCAGCAGACGGACAGACATCGGTAAATCGATTCAACTGGCGATTCTAAGCCGATCCATACTTAAAGGTGGGTCTAGCTCGATTATTTATTAGTGTTACAAACATTTGGCGGAAAACTAACTTAGAATACCCTAGTCCACGAAGTGGTGTAGGGTATAATAAATGTGTTTACAGTACTATGCAGCTTCCTCCGAACGAAGTGAGCTAGGGAGTTCAAGTTTTCCACGTTAGTGTCTAATGGTTGCAGATCGGTGGGTATTGAAAATGGGCGATATCGGTTAAGAGGGAAAGTTTTTGCATAATCAATTTGGTACATATGTATATTCATTCAAGAAGCATTCAAGTGTCTAGGATTTTTTAAAGTGGTGTATGATTGTATTCTGACCTTCTCAATATCTACACTGCCTACATCAGACCAAAGATGGAATACAACTCCCATATATAGTTGGGTGCTCCTGGAGCTAATTGACCGTGTCCAGAGGATAGGTGACGGTGGGGTATCGAATTCTATTGTTTCCCTTGAAAACCGTCGTAATGTGGGAAATGTGTCGTTGTTCTATCGATACTTTCATGGTGTTTGTTCTTCGGATATTCATGATCTTACACCGCCCGTAAGAACGTTCGGTGGCGATACGCGACTTTCCAGGAACTCATTTGTTGGCGATTGGACAGCCGGTCGCACTACACACTACAGATCGAATTCGTTCTTCGCCCGTACTATCCGTATGTGGAATCGTCTTCCGACAGATATCTGCCCCGCCAATTATGTTATTCAGAAATTCAAAACAGAAGTCAACAAACACCTCTCCGTCTTTCCTCCTTCCATTACCTTATCTTTCTTCCGCCAACGCAATGCACTGCATTTATAAGGGCAACTCCTGAATGTTGGTTCAGTGCAAAAAAAAAACGGCTTTGGTCGAAACATAATTTGGGTTAGGCTGTCCATTACATCTCTTTTAAAGAGAACATGTTCTCTTTTTGTGTTCGTATCTTTTTGTTCACTCTCTTTTTTGGTGCCGTATTTTATGTCCAACAGTGCTCTTTATGTACTCTATTTAAAAAAAATCCTAGATTAATGGAATTTTATTTATTTAGTAGGAATTCGCCACAATTGTTATATACGCCAATACGTTGTCGTCGTCAATTGTGGGCCATACGCCATACGTCGAAACGTCGCGATTGTGTTCCGGCCTTAAATCTCTCATTCTGTCAACAGCAAACCGTTTGCTGTCAAAACAAATACAAATTGTTTATTGTTATTTGTTTTGCCACGCTGCAGCGTGGTTGCTTTGTGTGAAGCCTTAAAGTTAATGGTTTAGCTAGTTTAATAAGCAATAAGGTAATTTATTTTTTTAACTATGATTATTATTTTATATTAATATAAAAACTTTTTCGTAGCCTAGAGACGAGCAAAAGAAAATGTGATTTTTGAATTTATTTTGTATATTTTTTAAGAAAATGTGATTCTTTTTGTTTTTTATTGTTTTATTATATATTTATTTTGTTGTTTCTATCATTAGAAACTATTATTATTTTAATTTTAACATCAATAAAATTATTAATTATTTAATAAAGAATTTTTTTATTGTAAACTCTTTTTTAGTTAAAATGTTCTCTTTTTTTAAAGCGAAAGTTCTCTTTTGAAAATTATCCATATGGAAACCCTACTTAGGGTCTTAAGTTACTCCTTCAATGTCCTGCTCTGTAGAGTAATTTTGGAAACATTTTTGCTACATAATCTCAAAATTTCGTTACGAAATCTCAATTTTATGATTATACACAATGCAATGCTTAGTATGAATTTGTATTTACCGTAGCCATGTGACAATCCAACTCTAACTTACGGAACATATTTCTGGTTATACATACCTACATTCGACTAAGGATATAATATTGGTGCCTTCACCTGAAATGCTTAATCCGAATCAGTCAACTGAATCGTTACCAATATTTACATTGAGCAAATCTCGATTTAACCTGAGTATGTATACTTGAGTTGGATCCAACAAATGACTATATATTCGAAATTAAAAATATATTTACCGAAATATATCTCAGTCAAAGGTTCTAAGTACATACATACATACACATAGTTCTACAGTTCGCTGCAATTAAGTGCTCATTCGGCTGAACTAATACGTTTCCGATTAATAATGAATGCATTTTCCTTCAGTCGAAGCATAAGCTCGTTATTTTTTATTTATTCTGTCGTGAAATTGTAAAGACAAATTGAAAACAAAGCGAACCGAATCGATTGATTTCGGGCTAAGCTGAGCCTAAACACAAAGTATTCGCTATTCATTCAACCAACGAACAATGAGAGCAAAACAACAACAACAACATCACAAGAACAATGAATTATTTTTAAAAGAAATCGTTTTCTCTTTGTGGGGTAATATACAGAAGAAATGTTGTTGGCAAAGCCTCTTATTTTCAAGAATTTTCCAGCAGAGTTTTTCATCAGTTGTGGCTTTTGATCTGCTCTGTTCGTCGCTATTTCAATTGAATTTCTTTCATTCCATCTTCACCGCCACCACCATCATCGTCGTCGTAGTCGTCCTCATCATCACCATCTACCATTCGATGATTGTTTATGTTGTTTTGCTTTGTTTTGTTTTGTTTCGTTGTAATTGTTTTAACAAATGCTGTGTTTTTGATTTTCCTTGTTGGCGTTTTGTGGTGTTCTGTCAAAATAAATAGGACCCCAGAGCAGTCAGTCAGTCAGTCAGCCAGAGCAGTGCATGCTCGTAATTGTCGACGTTTCAAATGAACCTTTTTCCGATTTGTTTTGACGACGTGCCAGTGGAAATGCTGCTGCGCATTTATTTAAACAAAATAAAAAACTCCAAACAACGCCAGCCACAGCCAAAAAACAGCGACAGCAAATCTCGTCACGAATTTGATGCCTAAAACAATCATAAAATTTATGGAGTGCCAGTGAATGGTCAAAAGTGAAGGCGTGTGCAACACGTTACGAGGTCGGTCGGTCGTCGTGGGGATACGAGCTGCACTCGGGATGGCGATGGGGGATAGTGTAAGCCACCCTTCTTGAGAATATGAGTAATTGCCCTCTCCGATATACGCATTCAAAAGGGATGGAGAGAGGGAGTCTGTGATTTGTTTGTCTTGTTGTTTTTATGACACAAACAAACACGCACTCTCGTAAAACATTGCATAGTTGAGTAGTTGATAGTTGAGTAGTAAAATCATATTTTATTCGTTTGTAAAAAACTCACATCCATACGTTTGCATGAATACGAGCAAATCGAATGAATGGTTTGTTTATAACATATTTCGTCTGTTTCTTCGATTGTTGTTTTGAGTTCTGAGTTACTCTGACATCGTAAAATGTATTATGTAAATGAGTTAAGCAGTGTTATATTTATCGAGATTTGAAATAAATCGGTTTACGATATACCGAACACAAGTGTCAGATATCAACATGAATTTCTATGGAAGCTGCAGATGGAGTAATGAAGGGCGACTTTAGATGCTTTTGTTAATGGACGCTCAAAGATCAGGTTCCATTATGAACTGTGTGTGCAGCCGCTAGGGTAGAGTGAGCTAAAGTGCATAACAATGGACTCAATATGTTTCTTCGAAACTAGTCGACTATTAAACCAAAATAATAAATACAGTGAAACTGCGATATAACGAAGTTCGTTATAACGAAAAACTCAATATAACGAATTTTTCTGGAGTCCCTTGAAAAAATACTCTTTTTAGCAAAATTTTCCATACAAAAATGCTCTATAGCATAACGGAGCTCTATAGCTCCTATAAAGCGAAGTATTCATTCAATAGCCTCTATACAAAGAAATCAGAATAAAACAAAATTAAAATTTACGTAAGTCGTTAGAGACCCTTTATCAAATGCCTCTACATAAGGGTGATTCCATTGGAACGGGTGTGACACTTTTGCTTAAATAGGGGTTTCCAACAAGAGGTGTTATTTTGGTATTCAAAGAAAAATGCCATTTTTTGAGATAAATGATCGTAAGATATGCATTTAATAATGAAAAACAACATCTGCCACCACGACCACGAGTTTCGCGAACTGTGACTGCAAGATTTTCACCATTTTTGTAGTGAATTTTAATCGTTTCAATGAGTTGTTGAAGCGTGTATCGTTCAATTTTTAGTAATGGCGTAGTTTCTATTTGTTAAATGTCAAAGAATAAAAGCTTCAAAAGTGACAGCTACCGAAATACAGGGTGATTCAAAATAACACCTCTATTTGGAAAACCCAGAACGTCACGGGAGTGACCTTAGCTTTGAAGGAAATCTTGAGATTTTACTACCGCTACCGAAATACCGTTTGATTCAAAATAACAGCTCTATTTGGATAACCCAGAGCGTCACGGGAGTGACCTTAGCTTTGAAGAAAATCTTGAGATTTTTCTTATTTTCATGAATTCGTTAATGTTCTCCCATTACATGCCTTTATTCATTTTTGCTAATCAGAAGAGTATTTCATACACTTTCTTCTAAAGTATACGTTACCGACATCTCTTCATGAATATAGGACATATAGGATATTTAAATTGTAACGGGCGTGAAATTTCGACCGAAATCCTGTTACGACACCAGTCTATATCTGGAAAAGGAAATTATCAGACCTATTGTTGTCGTTATTTTTTGAAATAAAATCAAAAATATGTATTATGAGAAGTATAAACATTACGAATGTTTATCGGTGTTTTTTTAAATCATAAATTGATTTTGAAATTTTTGGGTCACTTTACGTGGAATCACCCATAACGAAGTGTTGTACAATAGCCTCTATACAGCGAAATCCCGAAGTCAACGTTTATCAAAACAAAAAAGTCTAAATGTGTATTACAATGTACTGACTATATAAAAGTACCAAAGATGGTGAATCGATTTCTCAATGTTTGTCCGTCAATCTAAGCTAGATCGCATTCTACAGCTCGCAAATGTTCTACAATTGTCTTGAAGTTTGGCATTTTGCGTTTGGATTTAGATAAAATCGCCCCCATAAAACAGTAATCAAAAACAGGTATATACACAGGGAGTGGTGTAGGGTCTCATACAGTCGGTACCGCCCGACTTTTCGTGTAAATAGAATTTGTATAATAAAACATGGATACAACGAATTTCGTTATTCCAAGGTTTTACTGATAGTATGTATATAACGAATCAATAGATATAACGAATATTTTTATATCCCCTACAGATTCCTTATATGGAGGTTTCACTATATGTAATTCCACTATTTAGTTCCAGCAACAATTCAATATTCGTTGATGCAACGAAAATACTCTCGTTTATTTTTTACATGGGAAAACATTAATCAATAACAAAAATCTATAAATTTATGATTATAATCATTGTTTTTATACAAATCCATATTATTTTGTTAAGTTATCACGAAACTAACTTCTCTATACTGAAAGAAAATCGTTCGAGACCGGGACGAATTTTGTATTTGAACATCAACTATCGTCGGCGTACGTTGCTGCCGCGAATATTATTGTTTCAGCAAAGAAACCGCGTTGTTGTAGCAACGAAACAGAGTTGTTGCATCAACTAATTAGAGTTGTTGCATCAATCAAACAGCATAGTTGTAGCAACGAAACAACATTGTTCAAGGAACGAAGCAGCATTGTTGCAGCAACTAATAGCATTGTTGCAGCAATGAAACAATATTGTTGTAACATTGAAGATATTCGTTGCGGAACTGTAACTTCCATTAAATCAAGATTCGTTGCATCAACGAATCTTTTTTCGTTGCAGCATCGTTGCTGCTACGTACGTTTTTCTTTCAGTGTAGAGTGGCAAGAAGTCAAATTTTTCCTGGACACATTGCTACACTGAAAGAATGTTCCTTCATAATATTAATGAAGTGATTTCATAAAGGTTTTTCATAAATTTAGTGAATTTGTTCTTAATATGTATGAAAAATTTATAAATAAAAATTAAATGTTTCATACAATATTGTTAAATAAGTGAATCTTAGTTTCATAAAGAAAAATTTCATAGTTTTAAAGAAACAATTCTTAAATATTATGAAATATGTCATAACAAATAAAATATTTGTGTTATGAAATGTTTCATAAAATACAAATACATTTTTAGTGTGTCGACTTTATTCGGTGAATGCTAGCAATTCTCATTTGTCCTCTGTTAAATCTGACATAAGTATTCACACTTATCTTAGTCAAAGCATACTCATTGCAAAGACTCTCGCAATGATAGTTGTGTTGATTGGTTAGTCAACAAGTCAGACCTTTTTTGCATTTTTGGTTATACTGGAAACTTCAGTATAAATTATTAATATTTATGAAACTTTTTCATAAAATTAATGAAGTTTCTTCATAAAATCTATGAAAAAATTCATAAATCATATTATGAAAAATAATGAACTTGTATGACAAAAGTTCATAGAATGAAGAACTGCATTTAATAGTTTCTAAACAATGTTTCATAAATTATATGAAACTTTTCATTGATTTGAGCTTTATGAAACATGTCTCATACATTTTATGAAGTGTTTCTTTGGCGACTTTTTAATGAAAATTTTCACTGAGGTTAAGACAAAATCATAAATAGTATGAAGATAATTCTTTCAGTGTACATCTATGCAAGACACCATATATAATTTTCAGAGTAGGATCAAAAGTTTTTTAGAGCAAAATGCGGCAATCCTTGTAAAATAATCGATAAGTTTTCGAAGATCTTCCGATTTTGAAGAAAATTGATGAAATACCAACAAAATATTAGGGCTGTTTGTATTTCTAAAATACAATTAGGCTAAAAGTGTGCATGCCTATGTTGCGAGATCTGCCGACGATGAAGGTAATCTCCGCACTCACGCTATTCGTGTTCTAGCATGTGTTCAGGTTATATCGAAGAGGTCTTCTGTCGCAGTCTACTTATTTCTGCCGATGCCCTTGCTTTTGTATTTCTTTTTTGCTGTTTTTTATCTCATCTTCCTGCGAATAGCCCTTTACTGACGCTTACACCTTTTCTGAACAAGTATCGACTCATTCGGGCAAACGGTCGATTCGGATCTACTAGCAGCTTGTCTTACCCAATGGTACTTGCATATGACTGTGGGGTAGCTAGACTGTATGTCGATTTCACCCACAAGTTTGTTCTGCTCGTTGGTCCCAAGCTCGCACTTAATACCATTCGTTTAAAATGCAGAAATCTCGCCAAAAATATTGTGAAGTTTCATACAAGGAACCGCAAGGAATGTGTCATATATAAGTAGGAGTTTCACGGCCTCACGCGTCCATTCTTAAATAAGAGAGTCAATTTTTTCGGGCCTTTTGAGACTAAAAGCTTGACACACAGGGACTGCAGAATTAATGAAGGCTATACGTGTTACCGACCAAGGCTGTACACTTAGAGGCAATCTGTGACTCTACACAGGCTGCAATGGACCGCTTTGAGACTCGCCGGGGTTGTCCAAGTCAAATCAATTGCGAAAATGGCATCAAATTGATTCTGTCTTCAAGGTCAATATTAAAGAAATAATTGATGTAGCATTTGCTAAATACAGCCATCAAAGACTGTCATGGTACTTTATTCCGGCCTCGGCAGCACATATGGGTGGTATGTGCGGGGTCGGGTAAAAAATGTAAAATGCACTTTAAGAAGTTTAGCGGGTAAATTAGACACACCTTTGAAGAGTTTTCTATCTTACAGAATACAATATCGCCACATAGGCTCGCTGTCAAATCACACACTTTTATTTGCCCTTACGCCCTGCCATTTCCTCGTCGGTTCTCCTATTTCAACCCCTGCGAATCCCTGTGATATCTGTCGCCGCTGGGAAGAGGAATATCTCAAGAGTTAAACACGAGAAACAAGTGGAAAACGGCTCATGTAGACATCTATATATGAATGATATGGCCGTAATACGCAATGGGTCTTTTAGTCCTACTGCCTGGATCGTGTCACTGAGTTTTTTGGTTCGGATGGTCATAGGCCCATAGGTCATTTCCCTCCCCCTGTAGTTTCCGATCTATGTTTTCCTATATGCTAAATCTTCTTGCAATTCTAGAAGCGGTTTGCCACGGGATGGCTGCCAAATTTAGCAAACGGTACCCTTACCTGGTTTTCACACGTTTCCACGCCATTCGGAACTGACACTGAACATTCATCAAAGACGTGAAAAAGTCGCGGCGCTGCCCCTTTGCCGAAATCCGTGTTGTTGTCGACACCTTTCGTAAAGTTTCGTCAATCACTATGGAGGCAGCTGAGAGATGTCAATGCGAAATCCATCGGGGTTACACCACAATCGCACTGAGACATTGTCTATTCGATTGCGAAATGCGAAAGTCTCCGCTGAGTTGCGGAAGACACACGGTACAGTCGAACTTCGAGTGAGCAGTGGGCAATGCTTTGACGAGATACCAACCTGTGTAAGGTCGTGCCAAGTTTGCAGACAAGTACTGGCACATACCATAACCATATCATATGGTTTTGGTACAGACGCTGCCTCTCTTTAAAGTTAATACCTTAGGTCGTCCCGGTCAAACCATCGTACAGCTCACCGCCCTGGTCCTGCCCTTTTCGGTGAAATTAAACGGGAACCGCAGCATTAAGGATGGATCCATTTTGAGGGTAGCTCATAAATTATTGGAAATTTCTGTTAGTGGATTTTTTAACGCCAACTCTACAGAGTAACGCATTGAGTGTAAGGCATTGAAGGAGTCAATTGGACCAAATCAGTTTCATAACTTTTTAAGATGTTTGAGTCATGTCCGGATAAGACCGGATAACTAAGCTGCGATAACAGAAATCTAAATTCACTGAAAATAAAAAATTCCTTTTTAAAATTGTCGCCAAAAGCAATATAAATGTGTGTGTGAAAACAAATTTTGTGTTAAAATTTTTTGACTTAGCCCAGTCAAAATTATGGTTATCGGGCCATGTCCAATAAAGTCAACACAAAATATTTTTTTGGAAATTTCTTTTGACACATATATTTATATCGTAGTTGGAGACAATGTGAAAAAAGATTTTTTTTATTTTGAGCAAAAAAATAAATTTTTATTAACGTTTTGGTTATCGCAGCTGTTATCCCGGCTTAAAGAAAAACAGCTCTAGTGTGTGTACTTACCACATATAGATGGTTTCTTTTTTGGTAGTAGAATCAGTTGTTTTTGTACTCCGTGCGAAGCAACAATACTTGTTGAAATAATATATTATTTTGTCTTGGTGGAGACCTGTTGTCTCTTCATACATTCAAGTATTAATGAAATTATAAAAAACATGTAAACAAGGTAAGGTTATGGACGGAAGGAGGCGAATATATGGCACACAGGTTTTTATCACCAATCCTAGAAAGTTAAATGCAGGACACATTGGATGTAGGTTTGCTATATTATGGGCAATATATCTTTTTGGGCAGGAGTACTTTATTTTCCTCGTTAGTAAAATTCAAAGCTAAATCGTGTGGGAAAAATTCAAATTGGGAGAGACATTTGTATGAAAGCTATACCTAAATCTGATTCACTTTCTTCACCATATATGATTTTAATTCAAATCTGACGTTGGGTGTCAAATTTAATCAAAATCGGTTGAAATATTGAGTTTCTAGAGCAGAAAAAGACATTTTATAGAGGGCTCTGTCAAAATATGGACCAATATCAACAACTTTCAACAGAAATGTTTATATGTGATATATAACGTGTTCTGCCAAATTGAGAGTATTATTTGTATGTCTAAATATGAATCGATTTGTAAACAATTAAATAGCGTGGCCCACAAAAATCTCTTGCACCAAGTTATGTTTAAATAGGACAATAATTGCAACGTATACCTTGATTGCGAGATCAACCCACACTTAGAAATAGCCAACAGTTATAGCTAATGTGTGTGGAGTTTGACATGTATAACTGTCGCTTATCTCAGACCAAAGATGGTACAAATGGGATTATGGCCGACTTGTCAAAAAAGTTCCCCAACCATTCAAACGGGCCAACAGAATTTTCAAACAAGATGTGCCAACCACAACCACCATATTTATCATTTTGATATTTCTAGACCCAAGTGCAAAATCTGTACCATTACTTCGACAAGATTAGTGAACACAACTTTTTATTTTAAAATTACGAAATGTGTCAAAACGCCAGAAAAAACCAAGTCAGTTTTTTTCTAGAATCAATTGAAATTGTGAATAACAAAACAAACTCACCCTAATGTGCACAAGTTAGCTGAATTATAAAATTTTTAGCAAATTCCAGTTGCCCACATCTATGAAAACTATGTATTTTACTTTTGGTTAAGAAAAATGTTTTCAAACGTCTTCGGGGAAATCGGAGACACGAGTGTTGTTTGTGACAAGGAATTACTCATGTGCCATCTTTCATTTACTTTTTACCTAAAGAGTTCTTAGCAATATTAAATCATTTATTTATGAACTTATATACATACATATGTACGTATGTATGTATGTATGTCTGTAAGAGAATGCGAACACGAATAACACATGAGTGAGGTTGTGTCACTGGGAAAATGATTTATACAAATGAGCAAAAGGTTAGAGGAAGTTTGTTCCTGCTTCAGGTGTTTGATAAGGGTTCATTAAGTAGATCGCCAATTCAAAGTGTGAACGGGGTAGCCAAAGTGTAAATGTGACGTTTCTGGGTAGCTGCGGGTGACAGCCGGCTCTCGTGAACACAAATGACTCCAGGTCTCCGAGCCACATCCGTCCAGAGTATATGTAAATTGTTTGTAAGTTGTGATCTCAGGAGATTTTCGAACACGTTGAAGCTAAGATTCTTGGGAATACACATTTCCACAAACAAGTGTTCGTATATTAATCATTGCATGCATCCACACATTTCACATTCATAAACATTTTACACCTGTTTTGGAGAAACCCCAAAGTACTTTCCAAATGTCAGTTTCTTGGAAATGTGCCGGAATACAAAAAATGTGTGTGTGTTCATTTGAAATATCCTGCAGCGTAACGTATTTGATATTATATATATTTTGATTAGGATAGCTTCACTTGAAATTAAAATTAAATTCCACATTATGATAACGTGGTGGCTCTTTTTCAAAAAAAAATCGAAAATTGCTCCTAGTAAACTAAAAACCTGCATTGAGGCTAATCTATCTAAACACTGAAAATGATATGATTTTATAATTATTAGCGAAAATACTGTTGACTTCAATTCACCCTACTCCTCTTTCCAATGGCATTAACACATTTTCCCTGGCTTTGTGGGAATATCATAAGGTGGATTCAAGAACATTTCGTGCGCACAAGAGGATTTTTAGAAATTCGTGCTTTTTGATAAAATAACAAAAAGACTGTTTAGCGCAATACAATTGGTACCGACCCAATGGCTGCAGCTAGAATCATAAATTTCGGTGTTTACATTCTTCTGGCTGCGTAGACGCGGAAGATAAGTTTGCAATATTATACTGCAGGGTAGGAAAGGAAAAGAGTTAGACCCATTGTTGATTATACCTATTGTCTCAGAACCTCTTTATGAATTTAGTCATGCCGGTCTGTCTCTCTGTCAGTCTATCTATTCTTGTAACGAAAAATAAAAATTTGGAACCAAGTGGCAACTCGTTTTCTTAAATCAAGCTTTCGAGTTGACTACTTTTTCTCTTGTTCCGTTTGTGGCATTTCAACCTAAAGTAATAACGAAAACACATCAGTTGTAGAACAAAATATGTTGTAAATTAGAAAATACTATCAAAACTTAAAAAATTATAAAAGTGTAGAACTTTATTTAAACGGACGAACTCCCGGGAAAAAATAATTTATTTTAGGTATGTCCAATATGGTTTAAAATATCAACATTTACTAACTGGCTTGTGCTTTTTTAAACCCATTAAAGCCCACTGTACACGTCCGTATACACTATTTCAAGATTTTCATACTTTTCAATTCGAATGCAATTCCCGATTATTAAACTATATGGCACAAGTGATGGAGAAGAACAAAACAAAATAATAATAATCTAAAAATAAATATTTTTTATACGGTAGTTATTACGAAAAAAAGAAATTAAATAAATGACATTTACATCGGGCGTTAATGGACTAAAATACTGACATATTACGAATGTTTTTGTCAACATAATTTAGAAATTATTTTTCATTTTATACATACATAGTTAACTCTAGACAAATCGTCAGAATTGAAGGAGTCACAACATTGGACATTTAAATCACAAGCACACGTGACTGACACCTACACTAGATTCAAAATTTAAAAAATATTTCAGGAATCAAAGAACTCGTAGGGCCGAGAATGTTATGACGTCCTCAATTTAAAATATTCATTCGGAAAATATTCTAAACTGTAAAAGCAATAGCAAAATTAAAAATGTTAATATTATTATTAGTATTAATTAAATAAATTCACAAAAAAAAACATTGAAATAGTGCAGTCATTAGTTTTTACAAAGCGTAATTTAAATATACTGTAGGGTATATCGTATGCATATTAGATTTCGTTTGAAAGTTACCAGGAGAACAATTCTAACTTTATCCCTATTTATACACTCCGCGAGAGTATTATGTCCTTGTGCATTTGTTTGTAACACCCAAAAGGAAGGGATCGCAATTGAATCAATTTAGCAATGTCCGTCTGTCTGTCTGCCCATCTATTCTTGTAATCACGATACAGGTCGCAATTGTAGACAGAACCAAATGAAACTTTGCACAACGACGAACGCTATTTAATTTGAAGAAAATTGGTTCAGATTTAGAGAAAGCCCCCATACGAATTTCACTCCCGATTTGACTCTTTTCACTCTAGATACCACATATTGTATCAGATTGTCTTCAGATTTTGCCAAAACATCATATATTTAAGCTGGGAATACCTGCGGTGAATCGGTCAGATCGGTTCAGAATTATATATAGCGTCCACACAAATTTCACTCCCGATTTCACTTTTTCCACTCTATAAACCACATATTTTAACATATCTTCTTCAAATCTTTCAAAATATCTTATATTTCAACTAGAAACACCCATGGTGAAAGTGGGTCAGATCGGTTCAGATTTACATATAGCTCTCATACAAATTTCACTCCCGGATAGACATTTTCCGCCCCAGAAACCACGAATTTTCACCGAATTTCTTCAAAGTGTATTAAAGTATTTTAAAAGTTGTTCTTGTTTTAATTGGAAATCTTTGGTGTCATATTAACCTATAAGTAATCTTAAAACATGTGCTAGTTTTGAGCTTACAATTTTGCAAGACAACTTTGGTAAGCATCCTAATTAAGATATTTTGACATGAGAAGACGTGTTTGAAATATATTTTCTTATGGATTATGGAAACAATTAATTATATAGATTTGTCTCCATTCTATTTAAGTTCGATATAATTTTTCGTTTTCCCATAAGAAAACAAAATTCTTTTAAATAAACGTGTGGAATATCTTTGTTTCGGTTACAGGTAGGGTGGGGAACTAGTTAAAACAATAAAAGCAACAATAAAACTGTGTGTATTTTGCGCAAATTCGATTACACACAAAAATATGGGTGTGAATGTGTTTGTTTTTGGTAACTGCTTAGAATGATTTTTGGGTGTATGCGATGTTTGAATGCAATTCTCATTTAGTGAAAAATGCGAAACACATATATTAGACCAATAAACCAATGGGTTCTCGTTGCAATGGCCCAGCAAAATTCTCGATTGCAAAGAACCGGTTGATGAACAACTTGTACTGCCACAGAACTTGTTCTACTTCTAGTTAAAGCATTGATTATTTTTGTTCGAGTTTGTCCCAAAACCAACAGGTTCTTTTACGCAAAACTAGAACAGATACCTGTTCTTTGGAACCAGTGGTGGAATCTGTTGTTTCATGGGTGAATTTTATATGGTATTTTTTAAAACTATATATATAACTATATTTTAAACTATTGTTAATTCAGATTGGATTCGACTGATATGAAAAATACGCATACAGTCAATTTTATTATACATACGTTACCTGAAACAATAGTTCGGGTTGCAGTCAATTACTGGCACGGAGAATCCAAGTCTGACGAAATAATGAGTGAGAAGAAGTGGTTAACGTGGAAATACCCTTTTTTGTAAAAGGTTTTCTGCTACTGACGAAAACATGATTTTCAGAGGTTATGTAAAATCGATTTCGCTACGCGAAGCTTAGAGTTACAGCCGAAATATTTTAGGTGCGGATAGGTGAGATATTTGGGGAATATTGTGGTTTTCTTTAGTTGAATTAAAAAGGTCAAATGGGCACACATCGATATTTCACGAAGATTTAGCTAAATTTCTGTATATACACATTTAATGATATGTCTGTATTCCACGGAATCAATATGTAAACAGATAAGAACAAGTTGAGTAGTTTTTTTTAGCCATGTTAAAAAAAGTATTATATATGCATTTTGTAATTTGTTTTAAATTGGCCCGATGGCTTTGAATTACAAGTTGAAATAAATAAATCAAAAATCAAATCAAGAACAAGTTCTGCAACAGGTTTCACTTTATCGGTTCTTTGGAGCCATTAGTAGAACCGGTAGTTGTTACCATGGAACCTGTTCTAGATCACATAATGTTTGGAGCAGGTTCCAAAATATTTTCCTGGGGAGTATTGACAAGGGATCGTGGCGGCAAGCCAAACAAAGTAAAAGATCGACAAAACAAAACGAAAACGACGAATAAATTGAATTAAAAAACACATTTTTCTTGGCAACGAAAAAATTTAAAATTAATATATTTATTTTTTTATGAACTTCGGTTTTAATTTTTGTTTTCGCTACTGCAACAAAATCCTTGAGATCTCCCACGGATCGAATAAAATAGAAAAGACTGGAAATATAATTTGTCACATATTTAAAAATAATCATTAACTAAACTCATAAATAATAAAAAGAATTTCACAAGAATTACTTAATTTGATTTTGATAATTAAAAATTTTTGATTTTTACTTCATCCAAATAGAATGCATACTGGCACAAACAACTAGTCACTACAATTTGTAATTTGTAAATAAATATGCAATCTCTAAAACACTTATGATAGATGGCATTGAGCCATATAAAATGGATATTTGGCAGTACTGAGCATTTTTAAACGCGCGCCGTCCGGCATACTTGTTCAAATACGTATCATTATTATATTACCGCGATATCATTATCTGACATTGTGAATAATTTAGTGTCGCGTTTGCTTTAGTTCTATTCGGAATAAGGGATTGAAGTGCTCTTCATGACATATGACATCATAGATATTATGGCGTAGATTCAGATGGAATAAAGAACCAAAAAATAGAAGAAAAAAAGCAATGGATTGAACAACAGAGTAGCTCGTTTTTTCGTCTTTAAATTCCTATAATCCTCCTGTGCTTTGGCGAAGATGACAAAATCAAAAATCAAATTATAAAAATTTTATTGCAATTTCATCATGAAAATGCAATACCTGTGTCCTGCCTTCAGGTACCAATCTGTTCGTTGGTCTAGACTCTGGAATGATGGCTGACCTTCAGAAAACGTTCGGTCAAGGATTCATTTACACTTCGGCCACAAGACAGACAGACATACATTGGTATGTGGTTATTTCTGATATACTTACATACAGATTTGTGAAAACAAGTCCTGGCCAAGATTTGCCCATTAAAAATTCATAACCAGACGAAACTGTAAATTAAAAACACCTGTCGCACCAAGCATACCAACATAATGACCACAAACTGGTAGGCTGCTGCCAAAGCTGTAAGCTGTGGCTAATAAAAGCCATCCATTCCGATATCATCTCTGACTGCCGTCCCCCATCACCATCCCACCATTACCGGCACCGTCAGCCGCCACCAGCAGAGCTTTGAATGATGGTTTGTTATTAACACTAAAGACATGGCCATAATTAGTATGCACACAGTTAGCCAGCGGGCCAAAGACGACAATGCCCGTCCAAGACAATGGCCCTTGCTTCAGTTTTGAGTCGGAATACGGAGTCAAGCAAAGCTATTCGGTGGAGAAGCCAAATCAAACAAATGAAATGAATCGAAACGAACAAGTCGACGACTGAGCAAACTGCGTGCACAGAAGTACGGGTTCGGGTTCGGGTTCGGGAAGATGCGTGCCACAAAGAATTTATGCAAAACACGTCATGAGTACGCACAAAAAACAAACACGGCCAACATAACGAACCAACTCGACACAATGTTGCGTTTCGCTGGTCAGACCGATGGCGTTGGTGTTGCTACCAGTTGCCAGAGATAAATTGGCCAAGTCGAAGCATAGAGAGGTACGTACCACTTGAGGTGTAACCAATACCAAGTGCCTCAGTCACTGGCAAACAACATTCATTATTTGTTTAGAAAGTTTGCAAAAGTAAGCAGCTCGTGCTACTTGGCTTCTCGTTCTTCTTCCAAGAGGTTCTTCAGCGAATTCAAACAAAAATTGCGGGCTTTTAAACTTTAGTACACGCCAATAATCCCCCCCCCCACACACACACACCCAAGAACAGTATAAAACCAGATATTTGTTTTTGCTGACACCAAGAAAAGAAACGAAAAAGCAAATCGAAGAAAGATATACTATCGAGTCAGAAGAAATCTCCATGAGATGGCTATATAAACCTCAGCAATCAACACCAATACCAGCAGATATTCGCATATGTCTCTGTGGTAATTTGCCAAAGCAACCTATTTCGAAAAATAAGATATTCACACTCATAATAATAGCGTTCCTTAATCTGAGTGGGCTTAGAAAAATACTTGAATAGTTGTCTAAGAAGTAATTCTCGTTCGTTTGCCGAAACTTTTTTTCTTAAATACTTCAAATATTATTCTAAACAATCACTGTATAAATTGTATAATATTAACAGTCCTTTACTCTATAAATCAAGGTGGTTAAATTGACATTGATATTTCTCAATTTCAGACTAACTAAATTTGAGCCATGGAAAGATACACAATCGAGCAACGCGTTGAAGTTATTCATGCCTATTACACAGTACGACAAAATCAATTTTTTTTGAGTACACATGAGAAATGTTAACAGAATATGAAAATAGGCTTAAAATAAAGAAATACGTGTCTCGGCGTTTTGCTGTAGCACGTCAGAATTTTGAGAAAATCGATTTTAAAGATTCGAAGGACCGTGGAGGTTCACTTGTAACGTAGTACTATTATAAAAAGTTCTATAAAAACAGAATGGGTGAACCGATTTAAGTGCTTGAGCCAGTTTTGAAAAGGGAATTAAATTTGGAGTTGTGTTTAAAAAAAAAACATTTTTTTCCGCTAGATGGCGCTTTAATTTTCATGTAAAATTAAAAAATATCCAAAAAATGTACGAAAATCATTAAAAATACAATGTTGTTGATTTGAAATCCAATAACTAAAGTAGAATCTTTTTCGCTGGCCGGGAATTGCTTGATTCAGCGATTCGGGGCTCCGAGCCAGATCAAACTAAAAATATTATTATTCAATTTCAACGAACTTACAGATCGGGGTTTCTGCAATTAGAAAAAATTAAAACAAGTAGTAAACAAGAAGTAATGACAATCTTCGAAACAATCGACCGCCATATGGTTCAAATCCCAGACGACTTGTTTTAATTTTTTCTAATAGCAGAAACCACGATCTGTAAGCTCGTTGAAATTGAATAATAATATTTTTAGTTTGATCTGGCTCGGAGCCCCGAATCGCTGAATCGAGCAATTCCCGGCCAGCGAAAAAGATTCTACTGTAGTTATTGGATTTCAAATCAACAACATTGTATTTTTAATGAATTTCGTACATTTTTTGGATATTTTTTAATTTTACATGAAAATTAAAGCGCCATCTAGCGGAAAAAAATGTTTTTTTTTTAAACACAACTCCAAATTTAATTCCCTTTTCAAAACTGGCTCAAGCACTTAAATCGGTTCACCCATTCTGTTTTTATAGAACTTTTTATAATAGTACTACGTTACAAGTGAACCTCCACGGTCCTTCGAATCTTTAAAATCGATTTTCTCAAAATTCTGACGTGCTACAGCAAAACGCCGAGACACGTATTTCTTTATTTTAAGCCTATTTTCATATTCTGTTAACAATTCTCATGTGTACCAACCACTGTCGTACTGTGTTATGAAAATGGACGTTCAAATCAAAATGCATGACGTGCACTTCTTGATTTTTTCTGTCAATTTAATCACACATTTTCACCTCAGTGGATTCGTCAATACGCAGAATTGCCGCATTTGGGCGAATGATAATCCAAGAGTGATTGTCCAAGTGACATTGGTTTTTCACTTGGACAATCACTCTTGTCACTCACACCCACAAAGAGTGACTGTTTGGTGCGGTTTATGGGCTGGGCAGTATTTGTTCCAAAATGAGGCCGGTCAGGCAGTTACTGTTAATGGTCTTCGCTATCGTGAGATGATAACGAACTTTTTATGGCCCGAATTGGAAGATATGGATGTGGACGATATGTGGTTTCAACAGGACGGTTACACTTGCCACACAGCTAACGAAACAATGGCTCTTTTGCGCGACAAATTCAATGACCGTGTTATCTTACGTGGTGGCGATGTCAATTGGTCATGTGATTTGACACCGTTGGACTTCTTTGTTTTGGGGTTATTTGAAAGAAAAGGCGTACGTCGATAAGCCAGCAACAATTCAAGAGCTAAAGGATGAGATAATTCGGCACATTAACGGCATAGAACCTCAATTATGCCCCAGCGTCATCGAAAATTTGGACCATCGGATGGAGGTGTGGCCGATATTTTGTTCCATACATAATTGAACCATACCAATATTAGAAAAGAAATGACAATAATTTCCTAAATAATTTGTGTTTTATTCACAATCAACATCGGCCCTTAAAATTTAACCAATCAACAAGTGAATATGAGGTAGCAATCTCCAAAAATGTTAGGGGTATTTTCAGACCTCATTAAGGAGAAATTAAATTACAAAAAAACGAATGGATAAGGATACAATAAACGCAACATACATTCATTTCTCCCTTGCATATTATTTTAAAAGGAATTAGTATCATTATAAAGTCCATGAGTCGTTTTTCTGATACCTCATCTTTTGGTACAAAAAAAAAAAGACGACTGCATATTGGGTTTCGAACTGATATTTGTACAAAAAGTATACTTTCTCCACATAGGCTGTTTTGCAAAAAGACCACATGTATGTACGTACATATGTATGTACGAATATGTTTACAAAAGCCTCTGTGTCGAAGAACGGGTTAAAAGTAGATCGTCAAACAACGTACACATATGTACGTGCGTTTGTATGTATGTACTTCTACCAAGATTCCATTTACATTGCATGACTTTTTCTTCAACCGTTTCGCGAGTTCAGCAAACAGCACAGACAGCCCCTCTGACGCTAACGCTGACTTCAAACCAAGTTGTCTCGGCAACTTGGCAGTGCTGTTGGCTTTTAAGCCACTTTGCCTAAGACAACAAAAAACCAGATATCTTAACAACTACACGGACAACGAACAGAAATAATTTACACCAAACCAGGCGTGTGAGCATGTGTGAGTAACGACGACTTCAAAGTGAGGGGTATACCCCACGAACAGTTGGGAATAGTTGTTTTTATCCGTATACATGTTGCATCGAAACCATCAACATTCAAATGTTGCCTGTGCTTCCACTAAAACAGAGTTGTTATATTTAACTGAAGAGAGTCAACATGTTTCTATACATACACATTTTGCAAATGTTGCCAAACAACTTGTTGATTCCATGATGTTGTTGTCCAGCCTGCGAAGGGAAATTTTCTCTCTTCTTTGACACAGACGTGTTGCTGGGCGAATCGAATGGGACTTTTTCGGGTTTGTTTATTAGCTAAATACAGCAACATGTTCAGATGGTTTCTTTTGAATTTGGGAACATGATTCTATTTGGTTATTAATAATGTATTGCTTGGGATATTGACGTATTTGCTTGTATGGCTTAAAGAAAGACTGATCTCAGCAATAACACCAACAAAGTTGAGTTAAGCATTGGGTACACCGAGGCGTGCGTCTTGATGTAGATGCGAAAAGTTCATGAATTCCATGACGCTTCGGTGTGAACCAGGGATGGTAAAGTTTGGCACATTGCACTAGCGAATGATAGGGATGTTTATACACTCCACGAGAGTATTATGTCTTTGTGCATTTGTTTGTAACACCCAAAAGGAAACGAGATAGACCCATTGTTAATTATACCGATCGTCTTAGAATCACTTTCTGAGTCGATTTAGCAATGTCCGTCTGTCTGTCTGTCTGTCCGTCCGTCCGTCCGTCCGTCCGTCCATCTATTCTTGTAATCACGATACAGGTCGCAATTGTAGACAGAACCAAATGAAACTTTGCACAACGATGTTTTTCGGGATAAGGACGAACGCTATTTAATTTGAAGAAAATCGGTTCAGATTTAGATATAGCCCCCATACGAATTTCACTCCCGATTTGACTCTTTTCACTCTGGAGACCACATATTACAACAGCTTTTCTTTAAAATTGGCAAATCATCTTATATTGTAACTAGGAACACCTGTGGTAAAAATGTGTTAGATCAGTTCAGATTCATATATAGCTCCCATACAAATTTCTCTCCCGATTTGACTTTTTCCGCTCTAGATACCACATAATGTATCAGATTGTCTTCAGATTTGGTAAAACATCTTATATTTCCACTAGAAACACCCATGGTGAATATCGGTCAGATCGGTTCAGATTTATATATAGCTTCCATACAAATTTCACTCCCAATTTGACTTTTTCCGCTCTAGAAACCACATATTGTATCAGATTGTCTTCAGATTTGGTAAAACATCTTATATTCCCACTAGAAACTCCCATGGTGAATATCGTACAGATCGGTTCAGATTTATATATAGCTCCCATACAAATTTCGCTCCCGATTTGACTTTTTCCGCTCTAGAAACCACATATTGTATCAGATTGTCTTCAGATTTGGCAAAACATCTTATATTTAAACTAAGAACATCTATGGTGAAAATAGGTCAAATGGGTTCAGATTTAGATATAGCCCCCATACAAATGTCGTTCCCAATTTGACATTTTCCTCTGTAGAAACCACATATTGTACTCGATTTTATTTAAATTTAGCGCAACATCTTATAATCTTACTAGAAACACCTATGCAGAAATTGGGTAAGATCGGTTCAGATTTAGATATAGCCCCCATATAAATGTCGCTCCCGATTTGACTTTTTCCGCTTTAAATGCCACATATTCTAATCGATTTTCTTTAAATTTGGCACAACATCTTATAATCTATCTAGAAACACCTGTGGCTAAAGCGGGCTAGATCGGTTCAGATTTAGATATAGGCCTCATACAAATGTCGCTCCCGATTTGAATTTTGCGCTCTAAAAACCATATATTGAACCCGATTTTCTTTAAATTTGGGACAAAATCTTATAATCCAACTAGAAACACTATGCAGAAATTGGGTAAGTTCGGTTCAGATTTAGATATAGCCCCCATACAAATGTCGCTCCCGATTTGACCTTTGCCGCTTTAAAAGCCACATATTGTGCTCGATTTTCTTTAAATTTCGCACAACATCTTATAATCTAACTAAACAAAACTATGGTGAAAGTGGGTAAGATCGGTTCAGATTTAAATATAGCCCAAATTCAAATGTTGCTCCCATAAGTTTAACCGATTTTGGCCAAACTATATATTTTATATTTCACCTATTTCGTTCCAGGTTTCAATATATCCTCATATAAATGTCCTTTCCGGTATCAAATTTTTTGTCAAACACATACATTTACAGGATACAAAAAACCTTCCCGTTTTCACTTTTTCACCGAATTGAATTATATTCGGATTGAAAGTGGAGTGTATCATAGAGTCGATTTGACTCTTTTCACTCTGGAGACCACATATTACAACAGCTTTTCTTTAAAATTGGCAAATCATCTTATATTGTAACTAGGAACACCTGTGGTAAAAATGTGTTAGATCAGTTCAGATTCATATATAGCTCCCATACAAATTTCTCTCCCGATTTGACTTTTTCCGCTCTAGATACCACATAATGTATCAGATTGTCTTCAGATTTGGTAAAACATCTTATATTTCCACTAGAAACACCCATGGTGAATATCGGTCAGATCGGTTCAGATTTATATATAGCTTCCATACAAATTTCACTCCCAATTTGACTTTTTCCGCTCTAGAAACCACATATTGTATCAGATTGTCTTCAGATTTGGTAAAACATCTTATATTCCCACTAGAAACTCCCATGGTGAATATCGTACAGATCGGTTCAGATTTATATATAGCTCCCATACAAATTTCGCTCCCGATTTGACTTTTTCCGCTCTAGAAACCACATATTGTATCAGATTGTCTTCAGATTTGGCAAAACATCTTATATTTAAACTAAGAACATCTATGGTGAAAATAGGTCAAATGGGTTCAGATTTAGATATAGCCCCCATACAAATGTCGTTCCCAATTTGACATTTTCCTCTGTAGAAACCACATATTGTACTCGATTTTATTTAAATTTAGCGCAACATCTTATAATCTTACTAGAAACACCTATGCAGAAATTGGGTAAGATCGGTTCAGATTTAGATATAGCCCCCATATAAATGTCGCTCCCGATTTGACTTTTTCCGCTTTAAATGCCACATATTCTAATCGATTTTCTTTAAATTTGGCACAACATCTTATAATCTATCTAGAAACACCTGTGGCTAAAGCGGGCTAGATCGGTTCAGATTTAGATATAGGCCTCATACAAATGTCGCTCCCGATTTGAATTTTGCGCTCTAAAAACCATATATTGAACCCGATTTTCTTTAAATTTGGGACAAAATCTTATAATCCAACTAGAAACACTATGCAGAAATTGGGTAAGTTCGGTTCAGATTTAGATATAGCCCCCATACAAATGTCGCTCCCGATTTGACCTTTGCCGCTTTAAAAGCCACATATTGTGCTCGATTTTCTTTAAATTTCGCACAACATCTTATAATCTAACTAAACAAAACTATGGTGAAAGTGGGTAAGATCGGTTCAGATTTAAATATAGCCCAAATTCAAATGTTGCTCCCATAAGTTTAACCGATTTTGGCCAAACTATATATTTTATATTTCACCTATTTCGTTCCAGGTTTCAATATATCCTCATATAAATGTCCTTTCCGGTATCAAATTTTTTGTCAAACACATACATTTACAGGATACAAAAAACCTTCCCGTTTTCACTTTTTCACCGAATTGAATTATATTCGGATTGAAAGTGGAGTGTATCATAGAGTCGGCCCCGCCCGACTTTAGCCTTTCCTTACTGGTTTTCTTTAAGAAAGGATAACAAGCTGCGATAACAAAAACGTTAATAAGAATTTAACTTTTTACTCAAAATAAAAAAATATTTTTTCACATTGTCGCCAACTACAATATAAATACATATTTGTATCAAAACAAATTTTCAAAATTTGACTTACACTGGATAATTATCCAAGCTAAGCCAAATATTTTTAACATAAACCATTCTTTTCTAAACTTGTTTTCATACACACGTTGATAGTTGTTGTTGGCGATTATTTTCAAAAATAAATTTTTAACTTTTTATTTAGGTTTTTGTTATCTCAGCTTAGTTATCCAGCCCTGATAATTGACTCTGTGGCACACGGAATATTCTTTTGACCCATTTTTGTTACAATATTCGTTCAATTAACTTCAAAATGTTTAATTTTTTCCATTGTACTATACATACTATACATTTCATCTTTCTTTGTTGTGAACTAAGTTTTTAATTTTCTGGTCTTAATTTCATGCAAAGGAGGTAATAATTTTTAAGGATGAACTTCTTCAACATTTTTTAATAGATTGCTTCTAAACCGACGAGTTCACTCGAGGCCAACTAAATTCGATCCAGTGTAATTCCCGTAAGTAGTATAGGAGAAAAGGATTTACGAGGTAGGGTGAAGGAATGAATGATGAGTGAAGGGAAAGGTGGGGTTATCTCATATTTTAATCTGTATTCCCATTGATTCTTTTGAACCTGGAGGATTTCTCTACAAGTCGGAAATATAATAATTTACTTTATTAAATTTATAATCTTTTATTAGGAAAAGAAAAAAGTCTTCATATAGCAAACAATATGTTGACGATTTCCCGTCCTGTCTCGGGATCCCGGGAAAATGAAAAAATAATTCCCGTTTCCCGAGAAATAAAAAGTACGGGTAAATGCAAACCCTAATCTCCATTCTCTCCAAATAGTACTCTCATATAATTTTCAAATTAAGTCTATCAATTCGCTTTTGAAGGACTTGCATCTATAATGAAATTTAAGCCAGTTGAGAGAAAACAGGAACAAACAATAAAAACTGATTATACAGCATTATGTTGGATATTTTTTCGATTTTTTCTTTCTTATCATAAAACTAAAAGAAAATATTTCAATAGTCCAAAGTGTCCTTATGGGCTGCAACTGTTTTCAAACTGTTGGTCCTGAACAGGTTAAATTTGAAGTAAAAACTAATCCCAGTCAAATGTATTTTTTTAATCTGAAATATTGGTTTTACAAAATTATTGTTCTAGTTTGGAAAATTTTCTTCAAAAGTAACCCTTGACAGACCAAGACTTAATAGAAATCAATGAAACATTAATAAATCTATTCACTATTCTAGAGAACAACAAAAACCAAATTTGGATGAAAATGATTTTCTGATTTTATAAAGATGCGCCGAAAATGATAGCAATATTTCCAAAAATTACGGTTTTTGCAATTCATGAAATTTTGACTTGAATTCGCCGTATACATACGTGACAACAAATTGTGTCCCATTAGGAATGTCGCGCCTAAGATTTGATGCAGTCGAAAATGAGTTCCAGTTTTTGTCGCCTTCCGGACCACATGTTTATTGTCATTATATTAAAAAACAACAAATCGAAAAAATCTACCTAAATCTAAATCTTTTACACTAAACATAGGCTGGAATTTTCGCAAGCCTTCAAGGAAATCTGAAGTCATGTAGCTAATAGGGGGTTTAGAGTACGCTTTTGTGTTATTGAGCAAAATTTTGAATAAAAATCTGAAATTTTTGATTTTTACGGAATTTGTACAAATTTGTTGTATTTGTAGCTGACTTTTGCCACTTCAACAGGAATTTCAACGTGAGTAGACGAATATGAGTGAAGCGTAAACATTACAAATTATTTTTTTGTAACGAATTTAAAGTAATTACTGAAATTTCCATGAGTATGTGCGAGTTAAAATTCTCGAAAAGAGAGAAAGTAGAAATAAAACAACACAAATTGAAGAAAAAAATAATTTTACCAATTTATTTTAACTTATGATAATGTAATAACTAAATCTTTAACACTCAGGGAAATGAAAAGAAAAATAAAAAAGTAAAAATATTTAATATTTTAAAACACAGTGGTTTGGTTCTACATTCCTTGTACTTAATTCTTCTATTTTAGGATTATTTTTTTTTTGGTTCTTTAGCTTTTCTAGAATTGGGGCCACTATTACTGCTGCCGCACGCACAGTAAAGGCATGTTGTCACTTCAAAATCTCAGCGAAAATGGTTTTGTACATATCAATTGCGTGTGAGTGATTGTAAATCAGATGTGTGTGGTGAATAATCGGTTTTGTGAAAACAGACGTTTGTACAAATATTTGGTGTGTCTAAACCCCATATAAACATCTTCTTCTGGATAGATAGCGAGGTTTTCAGCACTCTGAATCCTCTCAGCTTTTATAAAACTCATTTGCCTCGATGACCAGCCTCTGGGCAGCAGATTAGTAACCGAATGTTTGTGACGAAATATAATGGGGTTGCTTTTCTTTAAGCCGAGATAACAAACGTCAATAAAGAATTATTTTTTACTTAAAACAAAAAAATATTTTTTCACATTGATGCCAAGTACAGGTTGGCGCAGAATGAGCTATATGGTTTGAATTCCTTATAATTTTTTAATTATTGTACTTTCTTTGTTTTTTCAGCATTTTGTGAAGGAGACTTGGGGTATAAATTTTCGAGCACAAGCGATTTTAACTGTCCTCCACGTTCACCAGATTTAACAGCTCCTGACAGTTTTCATTGGGGATATATTACATTACACCCGAAAATTTGCGAAAAGCTATGGAAAATATGCTAAAAGGAGCACGTATGTGCGAAGCAGCAAATGGACATTACTTACAAAGCTGATTGCAAAAATTCCCCAATAATATACTGTATTTAAAAAATGTAGAATAATCGCATTAATAAAAAAAGTTATAAACCATTTAAACCTTATAGCTCATTCTGCGCCACCCTGTACAATATAGATTCTTGCACTAAAACAAATTAAAAAAACTATTTTATGTTGACATTTTTGGACTTAGCCTCTATAGCCACTTAAGGTCAAAATGTTTGGGCAAAATGACGCTTTGCACAAAATTTTGCATTTGTGGGGCAACACCAGCGTATGTAGAACGTATTATCTCGAATTTTTCGCAACACGATTTTCCCCAAATATTTGGTGTGTCTGAATTCTTTATTTTTTTTTGATACACATACCTTTATATTGTTGTTGGCGACAATCTGATCAATTATTTGTTTATTAACCCATTGAGTGCCACGTCATACATTTCCGCACGACAGTGATTACTTTTACTTAGAGCCCAAAAAATGTTTGGTCTCCTGGGAAGGTTTGAGTCAAAACCGCTTGGCACTCAATGTGTTAAGAGAAAAATTGGAATTTTATTTTCGTTTTCCTTAAAGTAAAACAGCCATAATATAATTTTGTTGATTGTGTCAGTTCTTGAACGATTTCGGCCATTTCCAATACCACCAGTTTCAGTAACCTAACCCGCATCGCTTTTCAGCACACGCCAGGCGAACAAGGATACTTCGAACACGAACATTTTAAGGTCAACATTTCCATGAACACCCCAGCCGATGGTGATGAGTATAAACATATGCACAATGGGCAAGGAGGAGAAAAAGATACCAAAAGCAACAACAAAATAAACACGTTGCGGCATCTCACTAATAATGGCATTGTTTAAAACACCATTTGTTTGTTTTTATTTAATTGAAGAATCTTTTTTCAGTTCTCCGATTTTGTTTTTGTTTTCGTTTTCAGTTGTTGTTTTCTTAGCATTTGTTGTTATTTAATATCTTCAATGTTTTCTTCTACCGGGTTGTCGCTCAGCACTCGAATGTCTCATGTGGGTAACACAAAGAAAATAAATAAAACTCTGACAACAACAATTAAATACGCTAAATATGAGAACGAGCAAAGAATTATTCAACGAGAAAAGAAAAAAAAAAAAACAATAAAAAGAATAATTACTACTTTTAATTGAAAGAAAACTTAACCAACGCACCGCCACCACCTCCACCGAATATCTGAGCAACTGCTCAAAACGCATTGCGGTGCAGTTCTCAACCCTCAAACCCGAAACCCCCACCAGCAACACCTCCATCCGTCCGCCTCCAACAAAATCACTAAACTTTGTAACTTCTTTTAAATGTTGTTGGAGTTGCAGTTGCAGATGCAGTTGTCGTCGATTTTGCTGTCTATAGCGAGCATCTCAAGTGCGATGCGCCACAGTTGCTTCCATATTTCCGCAAACTTTGCACAAATTGCCAACATAATTTTTGTTGAGCAAAGTTTTCGTCTTTTCTTTCCACAAACTCAGTAAATATTTAATTTGGTTGAAATTCGGAAGATTTTTCACGTTTCTTTGGATGCATTCACAACGATTATAATATTTTTTGAGATATTTAACAGATAAGCAGGTAAAATCGGCTTCAAGTTCGACTGGGCATAATCTTATGTGCGCTTCGTTTTGGCGGCCATCTCGCATTATTATCGGTGCATAGTAACATTTCATTGCATAGAAGAAGCTATTCTTTACTGCAACGTAAACACATAATTAAAAGTGGTTCATCTGTGCATTAAGCTGGGTCGATGTTCATACAAATAAAAAAATAATTTACAGTCACCCCAAGGAAAGCAAGTTCGGATTGTTTAATGATGATTTGCAAAATATTGCGTCCCTATGTCAAGCCGTCTGTGAACTTAACGCCCTATAAATCATGTTTTCCAATGCAATTTTTATGTTGCATTTATGTCCAAGTTTTTCTGAACTGATAGACCCTAGAAAGCATTTTAAATAGAAATATTTACCATAACTCATTGGTCCTACTAATGGACGTTTAGTATATACAGAAAGAATATTGGATGAAAATGATGCTACTGACTCCATTTTTGTGATTTCGATGTTCATCATTCGAAAAAACACAACAAATACTATAAACGTCCAATAATTCGACAAATAAATTATTCTAAGACAAGAGAAAAAATTTATATTTAAAGTGCTTTCAAGGGTCTGTTAATTCAGCAAAAATAGACAAAAATGTAATTTAAAGAAGTAAGGAAAGGCTAAAGTCGGGCATGGTCGACTATATGATACCCATAACTTTCTACCCCAATACAATTAAATTTCCTGGGATTTATTCATGCCATTTCATCAATATAAAACTTTTATTTTTATTTACAAAAAGTAAACTAAAAAACTATAAAGATTTTCTTTAATACAATAGTGGTGAGTCTATTGGTCTGCCAGTAGTAGACGACTTTTACATTTACTTTTTACAACATATTTATTATTATATTCTGAATCAGTGTCAACCACTGATTTTCGTGCGCTAGCTAGCGTGCTTTCAACAGACAGGCAGGCAACCAGACGGACGTGGATGGTAAAATATACAACTACTTTATGAGGTCTTCGAAGAATATTTCACGGTGTTACAAACGGAATGACATAATTAATATACCCTCATCCTAAGGTGGAGGGTATAAAAACTGGATACATAAATTGCAGTTTGTTGGTGGAATCATACGGTGTCCCAATATGAAGATGCAGACACCGAAGTCGGTAGACTTGAAGGACACACCGAAAGAGATATGTCATTGATGACAGTTTGTCAGTTATGGACCGAAAATGGTGATAAATCTCGCATTTTAGCAATTTTGAGGCAGTTTATTCGGGATGATTTGTTTTACACTTTTTTCCTAGTCTATTACAACAATTATACTGGTGTCAGGAAAACAAAATTCCAATTGGTGTCCGGGTTAAAGAAAGATAAATTCATTCTTCGGAATTTTATATAGCCAAAATATACATGAGGCCATAAAATACGAGCAGCAGCTAAACTAGCAAAATCCAAATGGGTACTTCAATAGGTAGTATTTCTAAAGATGTATCCAAAATTCCAAGTTATTCGGTTGTAAATCATTTGATAGTTTTGTTGTAACTACTTACTCAGTGGTGGTTTGAGTTATATTTCCGGTCAGATAAACGCGATTAAAAATGACTAAAACCAACATTTAGAAAAAATCTTCCCCCTAAATTTGAAATATTATTGTTGAGACCCAATTGTGTCATTACCAAGAAAAAAACCGATTTTTCGAAAATCCTGGAGTAATCTAAAGATGAGAAATAAATTTGACTAAAATCTGATGTATTTTGTGGGTTCTAGAGTAGTAATAGGGCGAATCGAATAATCATTTCAGTGGACGCTGCACCACAAAATTGATCCACGGTAGTTATTTCAGATCACCTGTCAATTTTAAATAAGATCATATTTAATTTTTGAATTGGTAGTAAAGGTAATCAGAAAATAGATGTAATTGGACTAAAATACTACTTTCACGGTAGATCTTGATGGATGAAATATAACAAGCTTTGGTAAATTTGACCAGTTACCAATGGAATATGAAGAATATCCACAGTCCGTAGCGTCCGTTATATTACTTCTGCAAATTATCGGACAGCAGATGATGTCTGTACTTTGATCATAAGCTTTATTAGAAGAGTAGACTGACAGACGGACGGACATATGGACAAACGGACGGGCAGGCATCTACTGCCTTGAAGTTGGTAGCTTGATTAGTTCTTACAAAAATGTTGCATGCAATTAACTTCTAACACTATGCCACAGCAAACTTAACCCTCTAACATGCAATTTTTTAATAATTAAAATATATGTTGAGATATTTTTTCTGGGATAATTGTGCTCAAATACATATGTTGACACTTGATAGTCGCACCTTATCAAACAAATATCAAACAAGATCCGGGCCTAGACATCAGTATTATTTGGTTTGGAATAAGAAGACTTCACACACAAAATTTAACGATTTTTCTTTTTTTCGGACTTCGTGCACAAAACTGAAAATAAAATCTAAACCGAACGTTATAATGCGTTTGGTACTTAGATTTGCGTAGAGTGCCCTGAGGCACTCTTACGGGTTAGAGGGTTAAATGTTGTGTCCGAAACGTACAAATTTAATTTTTGTACAAAATTAATATTTTGGAAATATAAGTCCGAACACACCCGTTTGTATGTTCAATTAAACGTAATTATGATGGCTACTACTTTTATATAGACAGTAGTTTAGGAATAATCTAAAAAAATAAAAAATCGATTTTTTTAAAATTGTTTTTGCCTGTACGAAAAAACCAATAAAAAATAAAAAAGATAACACTTACCTGCTTTACAAACTAGATAAATGAAGAGTTTCTTTATTATATAGTTGTAAAAGCTGGGATATTAACGAAGAAAAAAGGTACATGTCGTATGACTAAAGCAATTTACCAACAATTTTCAATCGTGACTGAGATATACAATAACAAAATAAGAAACATTATAATGAATACATTGTCTTACCGAAATATTAAATCGGGATTACTTAATATGACCTATTTTAGTACTTCTTTTTATATGCGATGTCACTCGTGATCGATTTCTTTTTCTACTAAAACAGCTATTGGACTTTGATTTGATCATACTTATATTTGAAATATTACAATATTAAACTACTAGTTTAAAATTTAGAACTTTCATAATGTGATTGGTTTGATTTCATATTTTCATCATAGTTAATATCACCAGTAACAATGTAAAATTATATTATAAGTGTTACCTACAAATACTGGTAAAACGCTGCTAAAATCCCCACTAAGGTTTATGGTTTCCCGGACTTTTGTTCCTTTTCCGGGAAAACGGGAATGAAAAGTTTCATTCTCGAGAATCGCGGGAAACTAAAATTTATTTTAGATATGCCCAATATAAATGGTTTAAAATAGCAACATCAAATATCAATAGTAGTTATAACGAAAATAATTGAAAATAAATTTATTAAATGAAATTAACATTGGGCGTTAATGGGTTAAAATACTGACAAATTTCAAATTAAAAACGAATGTTTCTTTTAATATTTTAGGAATTATTTTTCATTTCACACATACATAATTTACTCTAGACAAATCGCCTTGATTGAAGGAGTCATAATATTGGACATTTAAATCTCGAGCACAAGTGACTGACACCTACTCTAGATTAAAAATTAAAAAAATGTTTAAAGAAACAAAGAACTCGTACGGCTGATAATGTTATGAGGTCTTATATTTAAAATATTTTGCAGAAACAGGTGGCAAATATTCTAAAATATAAAAGAAAACGTTATAAAAAGTTTAATATTAATTAAATACAAAATAAAAACATTGAAATAGTCCTGTCGTTAGTTCTTACAAAGAGGCATTTAAATATAATAGTTTCCAGGTGAACAATTTTAGTTTAATCCCTATTTTAAACCATTTCTTACTGGTTTCATATGTAAAGTAAATTCTTCGTTGAGAATTTCATGTCGTCGATTCTTCTTGGGAACCAAGAAAAAAGTCCAAAAACTGAAAACATTTTACTAGGGCTGTATATCATTTTAATAAATAATGGATCTATACCGCTGTAATTTGGATTTTTAATAAAATAGAATACCCTGCACCGCAGTGTGATGTGGAGGGTAGTATCACTCTTCTCACATATTTGTAACAACGTCCCAATATTCATTTTGCAGTGGATGGATTTTCTTTTTTGTGGAGTGCACTTTCATTCCGCCAGATGTGTGTCTGTCGTATAACAATTGAAATCTGCAAAACCATTTGTAAAACCGCACGTTTTTGCAATACAACGGACAGTCTTAATTAAATTAAAAACAAAACTCAAGGTTTTGTTTTGCGGAGGTGTTACTGTTACGAAATATATTCCAGAAAGTTTCAAATATTAACGGACGCTGATTAGATTTTTTTATTGCGTTTTTAATGCCACTTCTCACTTATATGCAAATAACATTTATTTATTGTCATTACGGACCGGCTTGTTTGTTAATTCCTGCCCACGCACTTTCATCTTCGGAGCCGTTTTCGAGTAATCATTTATGAACATAAAGAAGAAGCTCGCTGCAGTCGTACAACACAGATCTCTTTGTTATGGAGATAGCAAAAGGTCAACATTTTATTTTAATTTTAACGATTGTTTTATAAATATTTCTGAAGTGCTGGGATGTTGGGTAAAGGTCACAAAAATTTTAGAAAGCAATATATGATACATTTTTGAAATCAATATTAGCTTCACTGTCGAACTAGGGTATCCAATTACTATTTATTTAAGTTTATTCGAAAGGTGACAAAATATGGAGCCTTCATTTAATCTTCTTTCTATATAAAAAAAAATTAAATGATGTTCGTTGGTAATCGCATCCCTTGAGATCGGCTGATCTTTGTTACAAAATGTTCGCGGTAGTCCGAACTGGGTTTTAAGATGAAAAAACTTTTGGACAGTTCACCGCAAAATAGAAATATTTGTAAAAAAACTGAAAGTGCCTTTTTCTATTGAATTTTTTAATGAACTCAAGGCTATAAGTCTCAATTCAAGCAATGGATATGCAAAATTCTTTTATATTATGTTCATTATGATTCTGCGAAAGTTTTCGGAACACAAAAATTCAGATATTTATAAAGAAAAATTAAAAAATTCGCACTTTTTGTCAGAACTGATAGGAAGGACATATTTTATTGATTTGTTTCATAATTCCAGTTCGTAATCAGTTCACTTGCACGTATTTCATATTTATATTTATGAACGATTGTGATTTTCTTCTTGGACGTTCTTGGTGAAACCGGATCGTACCAATTTTGACAACAATTCGCGTGCAAAATTATAGCGATGCGTGCTTCATCAGGATTTTCAGATGCGTTCTTTGTGGACTGCCGAAATGCACTCAGGTTGCGATGAATATGGAAATTAAGGAAATTCCATCGATCAACCTTTCAAAGATCTGATATGGCCAACGTTCTGATCGGTCAGGAGGAGTGTACTATGGCGCACTGTTGGTTCAATGATTCTGTTGAGTTTTGATTTACATTTCGGGCGGTTGCACGGCAATCCCCAGCTGACGAACAGAATCATGTGTTGTGGAACGGCCAATATGGAGTATTATCACAACAATTGCTGGACATTTGCATTAGAAAATTCTGTTAATATTTAGATTTTTTCAGTTCATGTTCCCATACGTTGCTCCAAATCGTGTGTCGTTGGGCGAACTTGGAGGATTATTTTTCTAGAGAAAATTATATTGACAACCGCAGACTATCGCCTCAGAATCTTCAGTTAATACCCGATTAGTTTTTGCAATGACACTGGGAAGTGGGGAAATTAACGAATGACATATTCTTAAAGGAAAGCACGAAGATGAAGACATTTTGAGAGCACACTCCGGTCCGGCAGCCAGCAAAGTGTTTGGTTAAACTATAAGTATCACAGCTTTACCTTTTAGGATAAGTTCCTTTGTTTTTGGAAAGAAAAAAATGCATGACTGGCAAACCTTCGGGGGTGGCTTTGGCCCCCCTGCGACTTTTAAGGTCGAATAAAAAAAAAAAACAAAATTATAATTGCAGTAATAAAAGACAGCGGCAGCTTTTTTTTCTCGATGCACAAGGAGATACAGCTAAACCTTTCTCATACGCAATATGCAATTTGTCGATTCTCCAACCTGTAAAAAGTTCAGGCATGGCGAAAATACTCAAAACATGCAAGCTGATTGTGTGGGATGATTGCACCATGGCACATAAGAAATCCCTAGAAGCGCTTAATCGGACACTTCAAGATTTAAGATCAAATACACAACAATTCGGTGGAACTCCTATTTTACTAGCTGGAGACTTCCGACAGATCCTTCCAGTAATTCCAAAATCAGCACCCGCATCTCTGGCGATATGTACAACAAAAATAATCTGACCACCAATATGCGTGTACATCTGCATCACGATGACTCAGCAGCTATATTTTCGAAACACCTACTGGATGTTGTTAATGGAAAAGTATCAGTTGATGCAGTGAAAAGGAGTATTACATTTTCAAAAAATGTCATTCAAGAATCAATTCAGAAATTAATCGAGAAAGTCTTCCCACAAATTTCCACAAACTATAGAAACATAGAGTGGTAAAAAAACAACGATGTTAATGCAATCAATAATTTAATTGTGGAACAAATTTCTAGGTGATTGCACACATTACAAATCAATTGACAGTATCATGAATGCGGATGAAGTTGTCAACTATCCAATTGAATTTCTAAATTCTTTGGACCTTCCAGGAATTCCGCCGCACATATTATCTCTTCAAATTGGTTCTCCTATAGTTCTCCTAAGGAATGTTAATCCTCCTCGATTGTGCATTTGTACTAGAATTTCTGTCAAGAGACTAATGCCCAACGTCATTGAATCAACGATTTTAAATGGAAAGTCAAAAGGGAAATATGTCCTTATACCACGCATTCCGATGATTCCCACCGATATACCATTCGATTTCAAACGACTACAGTTTCCGATTCGCCTAGCATTTTCGATGACTATAAACAAAGCACAGGGACAATCACTTGAAGTTTGTGGATTGAATCTGGAAAATCCATGTTTTTCACATGGTCAGTTATATGTTGCTTGCGCACGAGCCCAAAAACTTATATGTACTTGAACAAGGTGGAAAAGTTTTAAATATCGTGTATCCCAAAGCACTCCAATGAAATACTGACTAAATTAACTAACAGACACAAAATACATTCTTAGAAATAATTACCATAATTAATTAACTCTCTAATAAATGTTTCTTTTAAATCTTTCATTTTCTTTAAAGAAACACACAAAAAATTACTTAAATTTTCATGAAGTTTTTATATTTAAAAAATGTTACTTATAAATTTAAAAAAAAGTATTAATTACATTTAATTTACAGAAGAAAATTATACAAATCATACAAAGTTAAATACATAAGGCTGAAGAAACCCGTGCAACGCCGGGTACAAAAAGCTAGTTATCAATAAAAATGAGAAGCTGAATCGGATTATAGGTTTATACTCCAGCCCATAAACAGAATGAATTAAGGGCCGGATTGATTGTCGACCAACCCAAGTCTGTCTTCGGAAATTCGAACGATATATAAAAAAGAAAACGCTGTGATTCAACAGAAATCACTAAATTCGATTTATAACTAATTAAAACATGAATATGATATTTACAACCGTTTATTAGGAACATGAAATACATTCTTACGAATTCAGACATTTTTTCTAAAATATATGCCAGACATTATCCATGGTAAAAAAAATAGTATTAGTTTTTTTTATTTTTGCATATATTTTTTATTCATCGCTCTGAAATCATAGGTCACACTCTACTACCGATCGGATAACTTTCAGAGGAAACATATAAAGGAAACAAGGATCTCAAATACTATATGGAGAATTTTCAACGCAAGCGTAGCTGTGCGAAATCAAATGAGGATATTAAATAGGTTTCTCCTGAGTTCCAATCAGATTTTTAGCAGCAAATTTAAGTTAGAAAAAAGCACAAGCCCAAACAAAATCAGTATTAGAATTGCTTATTCCGCCAACTATTGGTAAAAGTGCTAATAAATCCATGATGATCAAAGTGATGATGAAAATAAAGTTTGATATATTGAGTAGGGCTATGAGTCTTGAGACACGTTTAGGAAAATAAGGTTCAAATATTGTATATTGATTTCGTATACATTGCATTGTTGTTTTTAGACAATACAACCATAAACTCCATGACATTGATTGCTAATATAAAGGAAAAGGGCTAAAAACAAAGATCATTTTAAATAATGTAAAGTTCATTTAGTCCTATTTATTCCTAAAGTGCTAATAAAATGTTCATTTGGTGCTTCCCTGAATTAACCTCCCTTATTGGCGGTCCAATACCCCGCTGTCCGCGCACCCTATTTAAGTATCGTCATACTATTTTGATTTACACCCAATGATTTAATCAGTCCAATGTGCTTCTAATGGAAAGAAAACTTTTCAGAAAGGTTTCTCATTCAAAACGTTAAGGGGTTATGGAGAGCAGGTTGTCATTATTGTCGAGCACGTCGGTTCTTAACCAATGCTTTGTCAATTACCAAATACATACCTACACTCTAGTCTAACCACAAGAACAAAATTGCCACTTAGGCAAATTTTGTCAGTTTATGATTTAAATTTAACTGACTGTGTCTGCGGCAACATATGAATGTACATTATTCTCATCACATGGTGTAAACTGTTAACCACTCCCGCAACATTTGTTGCATTTGCTCCAAATGCGACTTGAATGCTATAAACTGCACGAATTTCCTTAAGAGCAAATGTTACTGTAAACAAAACTCTGCTTAAATGCTCCCACTGTACGAGATGTGATGCTCTTTAATAAATATTCACTGTTGCGCTCTTTCCATCACACACTCTCACTCTATCAGAGATACTTTCCTGCGTGAGCATAGAGAGAGCCACAAACAGACACCAAAACAGAGTTATATGAGCACCACCAACAAACGAAACTTCGCTTCGAACACAACAACTGTGTTAACGTGCAAACCAAACAACTGACAGCTGGACAATTTACAGAAGGCGCGCTCTCCCTCTCTCTCTCTCTCTCTCTGTCTGTCTCTCTCAGCAGTGAGATGGAAATTAAACAGCCACAAATAGAAACAACTGAAAGAGCGCCACTCTCTGCGACAAAGATGGGAAGTATTTGTGTTAGTTAAGCGAAAGATTTCTGTTGCAACGGACTGATGTCACGGATGACAGCGGTATTTGCGTACGATTTTTTTCCAACTTCTTGTTTGGATTATACTTTTTTTCATTTCAAATAATTGCGGTGAATAGCAACAACAAAAAACGAAACGTAAACAATAAATAAAGAATTAAATAAATTGTTGTTGCGAATAAAATAAGCACGTACATGGCTAAATGAAAATCACCAAAGTGAAGTGGATAACATACATGAATAGCCCGAAAGTTATAAATCCGTTAATGAAACAACAATAAATCACAAAACGAAATACCAGCGAAAGGTAAACGAATAAAGTAAATAACAAAATAAAAGTGCTGAAGCAAAAAGAAAAAAACGCCAACAAATTCGTGACAGAATACAAAAGAAAGATATTACTGTTCAAGTGAAAAGTAGTGTAGCATTGCGTGAAAAGTGTGAGGAAAATCACAACTTCCAACTTTTCCTCTGGAAGCCAAAAAAGAAAATGTATATCAACGATTAAATTGATTTAACACCAATACACTCAAAGTGCAATCGAAAGCCAATACCACCAATACATGCTACGAGAAAATAAAAAAAACACGATTTCTTCGTTCTTCCTCTCCGCCGCCTCGCCTCTATTAACAAGATGATAATGTTTGGATAATTTACTGAAAAACCAATGATATGAGTAGGAATATATACATGTATGTGTGTGTATGTTTGGTACAGGTAAAAGAAAGACACCGACGGACGGACGGGCGGACAGACAGACAGACATACGGTCAAGACCGCAGTGTTGAGGAAAATATCACAACAACAACAACACGAACGGCATCTGAGAAGAGTCGGATAACATGTCCACTCACACACACGTACACGGCTCCAACCAACCAACAGTTATCCAAGTGAGTGAGTGAACTCTCCTGTACAACGACAACTCTGAGCTCAACAACTAACAACTATCCAAGCAGCAGCAACGTCTTAAAACACGACACTGGAACAATAAACATGAATGCTAAGACGGCGTCGTCGTCGTAGTCGTCTACCTGTCAAACTGGTTCTCTATAATCATCGCGCGCGTTCGTACAATCATACATAAGTATGGTTGTGTGTGTGTGTTTGTATACTCGTCGTCGTACTCACCTTAAGTCGTACTTACCACCGTACCGCCGCCCGTAACCTCTCTTGGCATGACTTGACTACCTTTAATATCGCTTCGTCGTTCGTCTTCGTCGCCACCACTATCACAATGTTGTTGCTGTTGTTGTTCTTGCTTGTCATCGTCATTAGTTGTGTGGTGTGTGTGTGGTTGTTGTTAGTGTAGTCTTTGGCCCGTAGTAAAGCGTCGTACGGCAGCAAGCAGAAATACATGTCTTATGCCTTGGCTCTGGCTGCTATTGCTGGTTTCTTTTGGAGTTTAATCGTTTCTTGAGAAACGACAAGACAACGAATGAACGTACAAAATATAAATATAAAAATCATGAAAACACACAACGGCCGCTGCACACCAAACCAGTGGAAGCAGAGAAGTAACAACACCAGAAAGGAGAGGAAAAAACAAGTTTTTGTCTTTGGTTTTCTTGTTTATGTTTATGGCCAAAAAGTGACGCAGAGATAGAAAAACCAGACAGACAAGCGTTTTAAGCGTCCAAATACACAGAGAGAAAACGTCCTTATCAAAAAATTGCCAATAAATCCAAAATATGGATAAAAATCAAATAGGGAATCGAGAGGAGGGATATGTACCAGTGGTATTTGTGTGTGACTTTAGTTAAGGCCCAAAGAAATCAATGTCATGTGAAGGAACTGGCGGGGAACTGTTCCATGCGTGAGTGTTATAATCTGGTGATTTTGTTGCAATCCAATTTGAATCCTTGCGCATGGAAGGTCTTGCCGGATTTAAGTTGTGGTACGACCGGTCACGTCTATAAGGGTTCTCCGGTTTATCACTCCGCTAATATTTACGGGAAGATATTCTCATTCATATTGTCGAAACCATAGCGCTCCCTAGTTCGATGGGTGTAAAAATGTTAAGTTATGATCACTGTTTACATTCCCATTTCTTCAAAATCATTTTGAATATTTTCTTTATATGAAGACTATTAGAATAAGGAAGACTCCAAAATTGATTACTATCACCACAGATTAGCACTAGCCATATATTTACTTCAGTAGATAGTTCTGAGGGCTAATCACGGCATTCGAAATCGATATAGTTACGAGCTTTTATTTATTGTATATCGAGTTTAGTTCCGATATACATACATACGTTATCTCAATATCCTATTTATTATTGTTGGAAATTTATACATCTTTCACAGAAAATAAAAAAATGATTTCAATCGGAACTTATCGATATCGAATCCTATGATTAGCTCCTTGATTTTTATCCAGCCTGTGATAATGAAATGATATTTTAGGGTCATTGCCATTAAATTTATATTATGAAAATATGAACCGAAAATTATTATTAAATTATGCTTGTGGAAGCACGACAAAAAAATTAATATTCGTTGTTTTTGAACGTAGCTACTTGTTTGTTTATTCGCAAAACCCAGTATTCGCTATTTCCCATTTCTATTATTTTCCAACAGATAAATGAAAAGAAAAATATTTGTAAACACTTCCATTTCGAGCAAAGCTAGCAACATTGTACGCAGACCACCTTCATTTGACAACCATAATTTAATTAAGATAAGGTGAGATTCGAGGCTATAACGTTACAACTATGCCAATAAGCTTTAGTATTTATTTGATAGAACGTGGAATGATGCGAAACACCTTTCTTGACTGATCAAAGTTTTCGCTTCCCATAAAGATAGAGATTACTCTAGATTTGAAAACGGACTTTGCTTACTTCTGATGTTGAAATTTGTATTTATTTTTTAGGCGATAAATTTGTTAAAAAATACAAAGTTTTTATTTTAAAATTTTATTTTCTCAATCAATGTTCTAAATTTAAATTTACACAAGTCCTTCACTGGAGCCGTGTAAATTTCAATATTTTTCTCTGTGTGAGACCTTATCATGTCGGCAGTAATCTAATTAATGATTATCTGTCTGCGCATTGACAGAGATCACTCATTAGTCCTTCATGAAGCTGTTAACATCCCTGACAACAAATGTGACAATTTGTGCTTGAGCACTGCCAACAAAATCCGCACTGAATCCTTTTTTGCTTCTATTTCGAAATACGCACAATTGAAGTGCTCTGCAATAGTATCGAATTTCTACCCTCTTGTAGCTCAGGTATACAAAGGATGCGTAATTTCAAATATACCCCATGGCATCAGTCCGTTTGTTTTGGAAAAACAAAATGAAGGGATGAATACTTTTCGAAATATATATTTATTAGTTTCCCATAACATTAGCATTATTTGTGCGTATTGCGACATTGAGAGAGTGCGTAGGGATTAGCCAGCTTCCAAAGTATCAATATTGTGTAGCATTGGATTGGATTTTATGCGTCATAATAAAAATGATTTTTAAAATATCGTTTTCTATAGAAAGTACAAAGGGGTATGTTTGACTTACTTGAGTCATGGTGGTGTTTCTGCTTTATAATTACTCTTAATTCCACGTCCAAATGCTACTAATTATATTAGATTATATTTCTGTCCCATATCGATGTGGAGGAAAAATTCCTTCCTCTTCAGTGTTAGTAGATTTTCCATAATACTGATTCCAAGTGAAGTAATTTAAAACAACACCGACAAAAATTCGTAATTTATATATTTTGATTATGTTTCAAAAATAATGATAACAATAGGTCTGTTCTGCCAAAAATGTCACGTCCGTTACAATTTAAATATTATATATTTCCCATATCAGTAAAGTGATGTCGGTACTGTACATCTTAGATGAAAGTGTATGAACTACTCTTTTGATAGAATCACAAGAATTTCTTCAAATGTAACGTCACACCCGTGGCGATCTAATTTGTTGTATATGACCAATATTTAAAACGCTATGACATATTTATATTTGCAAAACTATTCCGACTAATACTATTCCGATATATCGAAAAAATAATTTATTTTTCTCGCACAAATGTTTATCATTAAAAAATCAATCGTAGATATGAAAACTCTTTAACTCATTTTGTTTGTAATGTCGGTTAGACCACTTTAGCCTCAAACGCATAATTATGTATGGATTTAGTCAGTGGATGGCGAAGTGAGAGAGTCACGTCGGCTTTTGCCGAACGCTGATCTAAATAATCTCCATTGAAGGTGTACTATGGACAAGTGAGATTCCATATCATAAGATTTTTGTTTATAAAAGCTACTACGTCACATTTAAAAGCACATCCCTGGTGTCATAGACAACATTCCACTTCTGAAGCTCTTCAAAAAATTGGCAATGCTCATTTGGTGTTCTGAAATTTACAAATGATTCTCTCCCCTCGTATTCGAAGTTAAAATCGCTGTATTGTGTTTGATAGCACGGTTTGATAGGATTTGTCCATGTCCATGTTTAACATACATAGGAAACATTAGTGCAAACCAAATTCATTCATCGTGAAATTTCTGAAAAATTCATATGAAAAGTAATACTCCCGTCATAACACCCTGTAATTCAACGCTTGGTCAATATTGGTGACATATTTTCCACAGTGTACACTTTTTGACGTACACGAAGAAAAGATGTACGAAAGATAAAACCAAAAAAGACACAACAGGCCAACATAGTGAAACTGCTTCTTGGAAGCCTGGTAGGTTCTTCATATGCTATTGTCGCCGTCGTCATCATCGCTGCTGCTGCTGCTGGTGGTGTTATTATGTTGAACTGTTGAAGCCTTTCAAGCGCAAACACACGGCTCTCGACACAAACAAACACACTCACATCGGAATCAAACCCTGACAATCCCGTAGCCAGCCAACAACCAACAACATGGACGGTCGAGCTGATGTTGTTTTTGTTGGTAATATCTGGAGTTGTTGTTTGGTAAACAAGCCCTAAATTGCTTACCTCTCTGCCCGCAGAGGTTGTTCTTGTTGTTGTTACCATCGTTCTTCGCTCCTATAAGACCGTGTTGTGTATGTCTTTTCTACCTGGTTTCCAACTCCGTATTCTTGGTTTTTCAGTATTTATTCGGTTTAAGCCAAACAAAAAAAATGATTGTGATTCTTCTTACATGATTGCCCTTGTGTGTATGTGGATGTGTTACTACAACATATTTTTTCTACTACTCCCTTTTAGATTACACAAGTTCTTACATACATTCTAAACATGTGTATGTGTATGCAAAGAAACATAACAATAAGAAAAGAGAACTGAGAACTGAGAAATAAAAGTGCAGCTCAGAGACAAAGCAACTGAAAATAAACAACCGACAAGAAGTCAACAAGTTTAAGACCAGTTTAAACAAAGTGCAGCGTGATCGGTCGGACGGGGCAACTCACACACCAGAGAGGAGGGGGGTCTCAAACACAAGCAGCCAGCCAGCCATTTTGTTTTCCCTCTTCTTGTTACATCGAAAATCTAAAAGTGCAAGAAATTGATAAAGAAGAACATAAAAAGTCCATCTTTAAGGAAGCAAACATGACCTAAATAAAACGAAAAAGTGCATTTAAACAGAAAAAACTAGAGACGGCATCAAACATTGCAAACAGCAGCAAGATGTCACCAAAAACTTAGCATTAACTCGCCGAACCACCTCCTTCTTTTTCTCTCTCTCTCTCTCACTATCAAACCATAAAAAGCAACCATCTAATGCAAATAACCATCATACATATTTCAAAGAAAAAGTGCAATAAGTTAAGCCAATTTAAAGCTCATAGTGTGTAACAAGAAAACTTTTACAAACCACCACCCTCGCCACCCAATAACGACGCAACGGGTGTAAAACAAAAATCAAATCAATTTGCAAAAAACGAAGAAAAAGAAGTTGTGTTGACCTGTCGTCGAAGTCGTCGTCTACCACCCACCTACAACCGACTGGAACCGACACCAGCCAAACAACTCTGAAAAGTAACATTAACCTCCGACAGACGAAGCACTCTCTCGCTCACTCTCTTGTGTGGAATATCATCATCCAGCCGCAACAACACCAACATCAACTGCAACGACTGTAACATCAAATAATTTTTACAACTTTACAACAAATCACGGTGATACTTTTTCGGTATCACTCAGCGCTCCCCACTCTATCGGCTGTCACACACACACTTTGTCTCTGTGTGGCTCTCCGGAGAGGATTGTTCCCGTAAACAACAGGATGGCAACTTGGAAATACTTTTTGATCGGTGAGTATTGGGATTTGTTACAAATTTGTTATGACAAACATTGCTGTTGCTACAACAGCGCATTCAGCAACATTGGCTGATGTTGTTGTCGAGTATTAGTAGTGGTATTCACTTAGTTTGTTACATGTGGTATTTACGGCTACATACATACCTACATCCATGCGTACAAGTACTTTATATGGGTTGTATTGGCTTTATAGAACTTCTTGTGCGTACGTGATTTGCAATTTCAATATTGGCTTTGTGGTGCAGCCAGCCCAGCCACACCGAGATATTCTTGTGCTTCTGTTTCTTTGTTCGGTTTCGCTCATGATAGCGTTGCTGCTGCTGCCAAGCAATAGAAAGTTTCTGTTTTTTTTCTTTCTTTCTTTTAATTTCGCCCTGTTTTGGTTGTTCTTGTTGTTGCCAAAGCAATAGTTTCGATATCTGCTGCTATATTGAAAACAAAATGTTGGGAATATAAATCAAAGCTAGTTTAATGAGTTGACAAATAGCCTAAAGTGTGCTGTTTGGATTATGGGAGAGAATACAGGTCACATTTAGCAGAGAAAGAAAGGAAAGTTTAATCGCTTAACGCCAGGAAGAAAAATATCACTGGCGACAGGTCAGTTCTACCCTGGAAAACACAGAGGCAAATATTTGACGAAAATATTTGTGAAAGTAAATAATAGTGGATTTTGCATTCACAAAGCTCTTAGTAACAATTTTCTCCCGAAAATATTTTTTTTGGTGAGACTCAGGCAAACAATTATTTGCCCAGTGTGGCCACACCTTTAGACTGTTGTAATTTGGAAAAATAAGTTCAAAGGAAAAATCGCCATCGCAATAGCTTAATCGAATAAAAATTAAATTCCAAATTTCATTACTTGACGAATTTTTAGGCGGCGTTGTGAAATGTCGCTTGTGTACCAGGAAAATGTTAAACAGATGCCACACAAATATGTTGAAATTTTCATATTTGCTTCGTTATCGAAGCATAAATTCACCCTCAACAAATCTTGGCCTATTTTCAGTCAAATTAGTCGAGGAATATTCTGATAAATATTAGTTTTCATCGTGCCGCCTCATAAGCTGGCATTGACTGGGAAAATATCCGTAAAATTTACAACTTCTCTAATGATATCATCCATGTGGCCTCTGTGAAAGGCCTATTTGTGGAGAACATCGAGTGGATGTACGATACCGTGGACACCATGGTGAGCATTTATTTCTCGCACTGAAATATTGTACGCTAAAGGCAACATCTCCAGAAACTATATCTAATGCATAATTTGTGGACATGTCCCGTATTTTAGTCAGATGAGAAGAAATCCATTGTAAAGAGTGATTTTTTTGAGGTTAGGATTTTCATGCATTAGTATTTGACAGATCACGTGGGATTTCAGACATGGTGTCAAAGAGAAAGATGCTCAGTATGCTTTGACATTTCATCATGAATCGTCTTACAAACGAACAACGCTTGCAAATTATTGAATTTTATTATCAAAATGCGTGCTCTGTTAAGAAAGTTCATTGCGCGCTTCCATTTTATGGTCAGTTTAATCGACCCACTGAAGCGGCTATTCGGGCTATTGTGACTAAATTTCGCACCAAATTTACATTGTTGGACATTAAACCACCAACACGCTTACGTAGAGTGCGAACTGAAGAAAATATCGCAGCTGTATCGGCCAGTGTTAATGATGACCACCAATTTTCGATTCGTCGCCGTTCGCACCAATTGGGTCTCTGTTACTCAAAAACGTGGAAATGCCAAAATTGGACTAAGCGGATGGACCACCTAAGACGCAGCCGCGGTCAACATTTAAATGAAATTATCTTCAAAAAGTAAATGTCATGGACCAATCTAACGTTTCAAATAAAGAACCGATGAGATTTTGCAAATTTTATGCGTTTTTTTTTTTAAAAAGTTATCAAGCTCTTAAAAAATCACCCTTTATATGCTCGTCAGTACATTGTTGTTTTTAAGCCACCAAAGCTGCTTTAAATTGCGAACAGAATAGGCCATATTCTTATTTGTTGTTCCAAAATTGATAGTGAAGTTTTACCAGCCAATGAATCCTTTGTCCTCCTATACTGTTGCCCACTATTGTCCACAGCAAGATGTGATCCATACAGCCGAGTGATAGATTTACCCACAGATAATTACACTATGCAACAATAATTTTGTCGAAAGGCTATATATAGCATTTTCATATGTGTTTTGGATTTCTAAACCCGAAAACGATTTTATTTTTTATTTGTTTCCAATAATTTAAATTTTTGTCAAGGTACCTTTAAAATTTGCACTTTACCAAATGTAAATATAGGTGCGTTTATATGTTAATTGAAAGGTAATTGTGTTCAATGAAAGCTAAATGTTGCGAATATCATACTCACACACAACTGCCGCTTTGGAACAGTCTCCAAATTGTTTTTTTAATCTTTCAGTTTTGCTGCTACGAAAAAACCATAAAAAATAGAAAATTCGGAAAAATTATTTTGTTTTTAAATCCTGTCTTTTAAATTGGTGGCTAATTAGCGCGAAACCCCACTTTACAAATATTTTTTGATAATAGCAGGGATCTTAACAAAGAAAACAAGATCTATTTGAAGAAAATCTGTGGTTAAATGTATAAGTCATGGACCTTGTGGACCCCCTATTTTCATTTTTACGACAAACCTGTGTGATGATAGTCTGTAGTATGACTATGTTAGTTAATTTATTAAAATTATTCAATTCCGAAGGATTTAGAAATAATTGTATTCATTTATTTTATATATATACATTGTTATCAAACAAAAATTACTAAATTACATTTTTTCGGGAAAAAATCAAATGTGGAAAAATATGAAAATGTCGCCACTGTGTTAAAAATTGGGTACTTTTAGTCATTTGGCTTGGCAGCTCAACCCAAAATTTCGTCCCGCCTCCCAACACCAACATATGTCGTAATCACGGCAAACACGAGTTTTATGGATCCTTTTTGCGGAGAGCACCACATATGTGGATCCCTTGGATACCGTCTTAAACACTTTGCAAAGTCTTTCTTGCCTCTATGACAAATTGAAAAATGACAGCAGCATTTGCAATGCGTTGGGTTCTTTTGTTGTTTTGTTTTGTCGAAAAAAAAAAGAATTGTTAAATTCAAATATTTAAAATTGAGACCATTAACAATGAAAGTTGGCAAAGAAAGGCATGCGAGCATATTCTGTTTTGAGAACATCATCATCGTCATAAATAATAAATTATATGTAACAACCTATTAACATGACATTTCTCGGGAATCCATTAAATCCTTGTACACAAAGACCAACTCCTCGCACACGGGCAGATGCGAGGCAACGCTGCCACATCATAGATGGATGATGCTGCTACCTACCGAAGGAAGACTAACGATGACGACGTCTCCTCGTTGGCGATAAAGTAAAAGAAGCACTGCCACTGTGTTACAATAAAATCATTTTTAAAATATGCAAAATAAATTATAACAGAAACAGAATATAAACATATTCATGCACACACACACGCACACACCACGCACATACGCACGTCTTTGATTTTTGCATAATTCATGCAAAATAGAAGAAAAGCCAGCACAAAGAAAGGATCACTGTGCTGCTCCTCGTGCGGAGAACGTGGAGGGGGAGGGGTGGGGGCGAAAGTATCCGAAAACAGAAAATGCTGCTATTTTACGAAAGTGAAGTACACAATAATTTGGGGCTTATTGGAATACAAAAGGAGAGTAAATCCAGACCCCCAGAAAATGAAGTAACAACAATACCCCAGAAATTACCAACATTTAACACACAATTTTCGCATATCTGGGTGGTGGGGGAGGTGTGGAGAGGCGACCTCAGGAACTGCTGAGGAGATTTCTGTTGTGTTTTTTTTTCGTTTGTTTGTTTTAAATGTATAATAAGATTTCGTGCTAATAAATACACACGCAAGGCCGCACTCTTCTTTTAATTTTACACTCAACGCTCGCGTACTTTTGTTTCACTCGCCTCCTCCCTCCGTCACAGCACTTGTGATATCCTTTAAAAGGATTCACTGCGTTGTTGCCACACACACACACATATCCGCACAGCACACAGACATTCATTTGAATGTGCGAATGTGTGAGAGAATGCGTGCGTGCCTGCGTGTGTTTTGTGGAAACGGAAATAAAGCCACTAAAGTAATAACTTGAAAAAAATGTAACGCATAAATTTTATACTGCTCTTCATTTTCGTCTTTATTTTGTTGTCCGCGATGTTGTTGTTGTTCTCATTTTGTTTTCGGCGTGTGTTGTTTCTTTTCGTTGCTGGCTGGCTGGTTCGGTTCCTCCAACATTGTTCAGGCTCGTAAAATGTTTATATTAACGTAAAAATGCCATAATATATACAACAAAAAAAGAAAAACAAAGAACACGCAACAACATCGCCCATACACAGATAAACCCCCGGACCCAAGACGCACAACAATGTATGTTTCTTCTGGTACGGTGTGTGAAACAACACCAACAACGCCAAAGTATTCGAGGGGGAACGGGAATGTGATTTTCCTGGCGATACTACAACTCTCGGTTAGAAAACGGTGCGCGCTGTGCGTTATTGTTTGTTTTTAATATGGAAAATTGGCTGAAAAACAAAACGCTTTTGCCATTTCTGTTTTGGCCAATTGTTCGCCTGGCAGACGGACAACATTCGGAATCGCCTGCATGGCCGATTTAAAAGCCCATCGATCAATTTACTGTTGCCATTCATAGTCATACACATACATACATATACTCTAGACTCTAACCGAAAGAAGAAAGCCAGAAAGAAAATATTCTTCTCCTTTTCTGGGGGGAGGGGTGGGAAGGATTGTTAATCCAAAAATGCCTATTGCAGTGCAAGACAACATTGTTCACGTCAATTTGCTTTGTCGGCCGGCAGCTGCGTTCAAAGTGTTGAAAAGAGTTGAGCAGGAGTTGATTAGACATAAATCACAAAACACTTCATTACACACCCGAAGATACTCACTTACTCACTCACTCAATGGCTCACTTCAGTTGCCCCTCAACAAATTCCATCCAGAGCCAAGCAAAAGAAGCCATTAACGACTTAATTGAAATGTTTTCAGTTCGAAAATCGCTTAATATTATTAATTAGTTGGATTATCTTTAGTCGTTTAGCTCGCAGCTCGTAGCTCGCCAACATTTCACATGATTTCACTTCACATTCCGTTGGAATGCCAAGTAGAGACATCTCAGTAATCTATAGCATGGATTGGACAAATAATGGTACACTTGAGCTCTTCCGGTGCGTTGGGAAATTAATATTTTCGTAAAAACAAAAAATCCCACAAACATGACCATGAAGAGACATTGATTATCTCAAGAAATGAGATGCATGTGAAACAACTTGGTACCCAACGAAAGGGATCGGCTACGAACGGCCAGAACTTTTTTAGCCCAAGAGCTCATACAACATGTGTTTTTAGAGATACTTTGTTTTATATTTTTTATTACAATTCCGATTGTCGTCGAAGGTATCTTTAATATCATTTTGTGCGTATATCCACGCCTGGTTATAAGTTAAACTAAAATGAATTAAAAAATTGGCACGAAAAAGCCCATAAAAATAAAAAATCAGAAAGAATATTTTGTTCTAATTTAAACAAATATTCTTGTTTATGTTATAGTTCGACTCAAGGTCCTTAATGTTGCTGTCCTGTGTGAAACTTCAATGCCAACTAGCTTTTGTTTCTTCCGTGTTTACTGATAATATATCGATACATTTGAGAGCATTTATCCCTGTCGGTTTTGTAGTTCATTCTCTTCTCAGTGGGAACGTCAGTAACATAAAGCATCTCTAGTGTATATCTAAATTGATATTTCTCTTCCAGTAATACTTTGTTAAAATTTGGTTTATGTTCATTCTTTTAAGTTTTGAAATAACGTTCTATAAAATAAAATAGAGAGCTTTATTGGAGGCTTTTGCTTCCAAACTATATCCCGAAAATACAGAGCATTCGAAGAATTAAAAAGGATTGCAATTCGGAAGTTGTGAAAATTGGTCTCTTCACCAATGAATTTAACATGAAGTTGTCGTAGGGAGAAGTCCTTTATTTTGAAAGACGTAAACGTTATTTTTCAATTATTTCTATTTAAACAAATCAGCCACTATCTGACCCGTGGACCTTCTGGTTGCTCCAAACATCTCAGCTTTCCTCTGATGTGAGTGTTGAATAACTAAAGCAAACCTTTTTTAGATGGAATTGACAATATCAAACTTAAAAAAATATTTGTTATTGATATTATGAAGTAGTAATAATTAATAAAAGTGAAGTACTTTAATAAAAAATATTTTTTTAAATTGTTAAGCAAAATTGTTCAAATGAGTAAAATTATACAAAATTAGAATTATACATTAGCCACGATTCGAATCCGAAACCTAGTGGGTGTAAAGCGGACATCTTACCGCTATAACTCCATACGAAAAATTCGTTCCCATTCACTTGTGAAAATGCTATACGTAGAGTGTTAGGGGAAAGTAATATATTTTCAACTTTTTTTGAAAAATTTTCAAAAGAACTTGCTCAAATGCGGGAAATAAGCAAGTTGTGATTTTGGGATGCGACTAAAATGTACTTCCTGCGGAAATATATCAATTTTATTTTTCAAAACAAGCAACGATGTAGGACACTTGTGCCAGTTAGAATGATAGTGGTCTAAGACACATTTATCCGTTCTGAGATATGCAATGGTTTATGTTTGAGCCAATTGAAAAATATTTTTCCACCGAAGTACACAATTTTTTTCTTAGAATATCCTACTACTATATCGAACTTTTATTAAAAAAAATGACAACGTTGGTACCCTAAGGGAAACACTACTTTCAGAGGATGTGCTGACTTAGACCACTTTCATTCCTCTCAAAATTGAGCAATCAAATTTTTTTATTTTTTTCGCAAAAGTAATATTTCCTTACCAAAAATAAAATAAAACAAAAAATATTTTATTTCAAAAAAAATATTTATAAATGTTAACAGGTTAGGTTGTTCGTCTAGAAAATTTATATTAAAAATATTTTTTACTTTTCAAATAATTTCAATCATATTCATATTCTAATTATCCGAATAACTTAAAATGGTCATTATAAATAAAAAATGTTTGTTTGTATCGCCCCACATCAATGTTAGTGGATATAGTGTGACAGCGTGTTGTGTCAAATTTCATCGCAATCACTTTAAATTTACAACCTGTATTTTAATTAAATGAATGGGTGGACAGACGGACACGTCTAAATCCAGATAGAGTTTATCTCTTCCCTTTGGATGTTACAATACCCTTTGGATGTTACATTTCCTGTGTTCGTCGCTTGGCTATCGAGCAACCTTCATTTAAACCTCTCCAAACATTTGCTTATTTCCTGAAATTAAGGACTTAATTTCGTTAATCAATTGTGTCTCTTAATTGTTCTGTTGACGGACGTATTCAAGCCTCGAATATTTTATTTTGACAGTTGCTGCCGCCATCAACAGCCAAGCGGCAACACTGCGAAAGCCGAAACCATAAAACAAAAGCCAAAAAGTCAAAATAAAGTCTTTTACGAATGAGTTCTTTAGCCAATAAATATTTGCACGTTTATGTTCGATTGTTTGGAGGAATGCGTGTCTGGAATTTCATTACATTTGATTTGAATCGTCCGTCCAAAGTGTCGGCATGTACGGCGGCGTACATTCACACCGCTGTCCGTAGTACCTACCGGCAGAGTGCACATGCATGGTTGGTGCTGGTTGTGGCAGTACCCATTTACATGCAGATACATGTGACTTGAGATTCTTGCCAAGCTCTGGAAGACATCCAATTGTGTGATGAGCTAGTGGGTGAGGGTATATTTATTCAAACCAACCGCTGGCTCGTGAGGTCTTCGAGAGTATTTAGTCATTCCACAACAACGACTTCGTATGGAAATCACTGTGTGGAGCCAAAGAGTATTCGTTGTTTAAATAACTTAATTTATATGGTTTTCCTTCTTCTTCTTCTGTTGTTCTATAGTTGTTGCTGTTGTTGTTTAGGTGTTCATTACACTTAAACACTTTTCTACTTGATTTCATTTGACCCAAATTGCTGCTGTGCATTTTTATAAACTTGGACTCATACATTCGCGTCTGTACGCGAGTAACAGCAAAACTTACATGCCAGCCATAGCCAACTTGGAATAACATTGGCAGTACCTACTTCGTGGCACCCCTCCCTCCACTTCAACGGGCGCCCTCCGCCAAGAGCTTACACATATTGTTGTGGTTTTCGTTGGATGGGGAAGGGGAGGGGGTGTTGCAGCACCGGGCCAGGCTATGATGAATAAGCATTTAACAATTTTATTATAATTTCTGTTGTGTTTTTTTGTTCTCCCGATCAAGTTCTACACACATACTCGTTTTCTATAATTTAATTTATGGCAACTATATAAACGCTCGTTGTTTCATATTTCCATGAGTTGCCCGTTGGAGGTCTCTTCCACTCCGAAGCGAGCGCAGAGCAATCGAACATTTTTGGTATTGCAACACGTGCCCCCTTTGGCTGCTAATGGTTTGAATTAGGCGGGCAGCCAGTCAGCCGGTTAGTCGGCCACTCAGTCAGCCAGTAAGTGAGCGTGTCTGAATGAGTAGATATTTGAAATTGAAAACAAAACATTCGTGGGCTTGAGTACTGGCAGCCCCCACCATCCACCATCCACAACCACCAACCTCGTCAGTCAATGAATTTGCAACTAGTGCTGTTCAATTTGATGGCTTTTGAGTAATCGATGAGTACTCACGGTTACTAACTGAAAATGTAATACTACGTTTTAAGAACTTTCTACCAGCAGCCAAAATAAGAGCAGTCAGATCGAAGGCCATATGATTCTCGCTTTTTGGTGACTTTTACCGACCCCTGCATAACAGTGCACATATATTTCTATTGAAAATGTGCTGAAAATATCAGAAACTGGTTTAAATGTATCAATTAAGCAATTTTCCTCAAAGCCGTTCAGAATAGCGTCGAAATTATTGTTTCCGTTTGTTTTTTTCTGAAATGTAATAAAAAATAATGACATTTTGCGATTTTTGATTAAAAATAAATAAAATAAAAATATAATAACAAAATAATTATAAATAAATAAGATACGTGTCTCCTCTCATCATTCACGGCACACCAAAAGTAGATCAGTTCTATCCAATGAATCATATGGTTTCTCCAAATTCCATAATTTAATTTGGAGACATTTTTGATTTATTTCGTGTAAATATTTGAACATTTTTATGGTTGCTTTAAACATTTGGCCCATCCAATTAAAGGCGAACATCAAAATATAAATTATGGTTTAGAAATAAACAGGCATTTTCCTAGACGTTTTCCTCGAAACTGAGTTTTCAGACATAGATCAAAAGTATTCTGAACTGACGAAACATTCAGATACGCTCGGCTACTCGATACCCAGTGCATTGGCAACACTAGCATCACATATTGCTTTTATATTCGAGTTCTATGTTCACAAACACAACCATGCATATGTATGAGAGTCGTCGGTGTTTTGTTATAGGTAGCGGTGTTATTTGCACAATTGTTTATTAAAAGTTAAAAAACCGAAAAGTTTTGTGAAACAAATTTATAAACAAAACACCACATCACAGCGCACAGAGAAAAAATGGAATGGCCAAAGTAAATAAGCCAGCAGAATGTACATATATACATATGTATGTACATACAAAGGAAGCGGGCATTTGAGTCATATACCGGCTGTAGCCACTGCTAAATACTGGTCCGAATGCAGTGTTGCCTTTCCCAGGAGTACTCATGTTGCAGCTGTAGAAGCAGGCCGCATGCAACAGCGCCCAGCTCCCAATAGCTCCAGACATATTCCTCAGTTCGCCGCCTTCCTCCCCGAAACATGTGTGTAAAGTAAAGTTTCGAGTACCTGAAAACTCTTGAAATTAACATACACACATACCTACACACTCGTATGTACATACACACATGCCAACGTTTCATGTTCTCAATGCTTTGTTTTCCATCGATCGTTTTTGTGCTGTTGCTGTTGTCGTTATTGGTGGGTTTCAATTAAAACATAGAAAAACGTTAAAAGTTTTGCTTTTTGATTGCATTGCATTGGAGCGCGTTTCGCCGAAACCATGCAGCTCATATATCACGTTATGATATATAGTGCGAATTTGTATGGTTGCGGGCTGTTGTGTTTTTCTCTGACTAACTAAAATAACTCCTGAAAAAAAACAACAACAACAACAAGAAAAACGCCTGGCAAAAATCCAATCAACAATTTATTATCAATTTTATTTTTGTTGGCAGCACATTAAAGTACGTTCGTACATAGTCCACGATACGCTTCTAACCGAAAAATGGCACATTTGTTGCGGTAACGACCAAATAATCATTTTATCCCAGCGATGGCAATTTGTCGGCCTGAAAGCCGATATAGATCAAATTCTGATTTGGATGGATGGCGTTAATCTGCGAGGCAACCGCATAAATCACCAATTGTCGATATCGATTAAAATTCGTTGATTTACTAATGAACTTTTAATTTTACACCATGACGTAAATCAAAGGGTGTTCTATAATTTAAACAAGAATTCATATCATTGGTATTCGTTGGTCGAAAAGTCTCGAGACCATTTTTAACAAATTCAGCGGAATTTCGTTGATGCCATTGCACGACCATGTAAGCGACACATTAGAAATCCATGAGAATTCCATGAAATGTCGAAAAAGTTTGGTCTTGCCAAAATATTAAGTTAGACAAAATCAAATTGAAAATATCTAAAAACTGTGACAATCCTGTAACTTTGTCATATCTCTCGTAGTGATATTGAGATATTACTGTTCATATTTCCTTAGGAACTACTGGCGATATCACTATAAGCAGCACAAAAGAGAAAAGCAAATATATTTTTTGAAAACAATTTGATTTAATTTTTTTTTCGAAAAAAAAAATAATTATGACTAGTTGAATAAACGATCTTCAACTTTAAATTTCCGAGTGGGATCGGCGATAGTTTTTGAGAAGTCAGCAAAATGAAAATGTGTAAAATTAATAACAAAAATGTAATTGCAGTATTTGTACATATCGCCACCTTGATTATAATAGGCCTTAACTGTCGTAGTCACATACTTCGATAGAATCGCTGGTATATGTACATCTAAATATGTAAAAACGCGATTCCGAAAATATGTCAGTTACGTCTTATTAGAATTAGGATGACAATATAGATATATGTTGCTTTTTAACGGAAAATTTAAATAAATATAAATAATAACATAGATTTTTTTAAATAAATTTCAATAATTAAAAATATATATTTTTTTTTTTAATTTTTATTTAATTTTTTGTTATTTATTTTTACGGGAAATTAAAAAAAAATAATTTTCTATATTAACAAACACAATTTTCAATATTTTGTACGCAAAATTTAAGCATATAAACATAGATCATTTTTAAATAAATTTCAATATTCAAAAAATATCAATTTGTTTTCATTTTTATGTAATTTTTGATTATTTTTTTACGGGAATATTAAACAAACAAACATAGATTATTTTTAAATAAGTTTAATCTTTCAATTATAAATTTAAATAAATTGCAATAAAAAAATTAATTCTAATTTAATTTTTATTTAAATTTTTTATTAATATTTTTAGGGAAAATAAATAAATTTCAATAATAAAAATATATATATTTATATATACAGATAATGAGGTTGTGCGGGTTTGCTAAATTTTTAAAAATACTTTCGTCTAACCTTATATTTTGCAATGCCAAACATGGTCACGAATTTTCATCAAAATCAGAAGGCCTTCGAAATATTCGTCGATGTAATATGGAATTTCTATCATATAGCCACTGAATGGTTATTCGGATTGTATGGCGTATGACATCGTCTTGTGGTAATCACATATGGTGCATATCCATGTTTTGCAATGTGCTTTATATGGAACGAGCACCAATATCTGATATTATGTAATCGGATTATTTTTCTTGTGAAGAATTGTCTGATCATGCCTCCAGCCGAAACTCCGAACCAAACACTGACTTTGTATTTTGTGAACCAGAAATGTAATCAATATTGAAACTATCCTCATTTCTAAAAAAGATTTTGTGCAAAAATGTTCTCAACATTGGAGACGTAATTTCACCTTTATTCCCGAAATTCAAATCACGTTTGCGTTTTGCGAAAACATTATTTAGCGAAAGTTAGAACTTCCATCAATGAACTTGGTGCAATTTAAAAATATGGCCGCATTTGTTAGTTTTTCAATTCAGACATAGTTTTTTGTACTTCACTCCAAAGACTATTCGAAAAACCTTCGACTTGGCCACAGTAGAGAGTGTTAGAACTGACCTCCAACTGCTGTGTTGTTGTCTAAAGTTGGTCAAGATCATTCAAACGATCATAGGTCTACGTGACCCAATACATTTGAATGAAGTGCCAACCTCTGCTTTACGCTGAAATTGCAATGAAAAGTGAAGAACTGAAATTGCGGGCATTTTTTGGCGAGACACAAAGCCATATCAAATTCAATGGTTGAACAAATACACCCAATTTAAAGAGCACAAAAAAGTGTATTAAAATTTGCTTAAAAACCATTTTATTTGAAAACCGATTATTATGGTCTTCTTATTTTGGTGTATGAAATTTCAGCATTTTTCTAGCATAGAAGCGTAAAAAAACTTATTTGTTAGTCTGTCATGGCCTGAATGCTGACCTGAACGGGAATGGCTAAATACCTCCTCGCTTTGACAATGGCTACAACACATGGCTTGGGGTTATCATCAACGCCGTTTTTTCTGAACTGAAAGTAACAAATCCATGATGAAATTTCAATTAAACTTCATTTACAAAATTTGCTGTATTCACTTGTTTAAAAATAGCAGTCAACGCGCCAGATCACAGCAGTAAATATTTATTTAAACAAGTTGCCAGGTACTTGTGTCGCTCTATGCGCCACATGGCCAGCAAAGCCGATACTTTGTATGTACTTTCATAATTGCGGACACATACGCACGCACACAATGTCCATTATGCGATTAACCCTTCGAGACATAAAGTCATTAAATACTGATTGAACACTTGGTCCGATGGCCACAGAGTCCACGAGTATCTGACACAGAGACATGTCGATAGGCAGGCCAAAAAAACTCGGCCTCTAACAGGTAGATAGACAGCAGCAGAGAGAGAGGGAGAGAGCGAAAAAGTACACAAAAGAAATTATTATAAGCCATAATTAAAAACGCATTAAGAATTTTAAAACTCTTTTTTATCGTTTCCTTCTTCATCATCTTTTTGATACCTCAAACTGTAACAAAAGAAAACAACAAGAAAGAGAAGAAGAAGGTGAGAGAGGTGAAGGAGGAGAGCAGACCCCGGCGATGATTATGATTATGTAATCATGTTTTATTTTTAATGATTCGATAAAAATAAAACAAAAACCAACTTTTTTGTTAAACTCAACACGAGATGAAATGAGCCAGTGAAGTTGACCGGTCGTCGGTCTATTGTTTTGTGGCCGATTTGGCCTAGCCTGGCCACATTGAAAATATGCAAATGTGTCGTCGGTGTGTTTTAATAACGCGGGCTTTTTTATCCGGGGAAGAGTACCATAAATTACGCCTATAAAAAGAATATTTAACACCTTATTGATGGTTACAAAAAAGTATGTACAAATATACAAACATATGTATGTATAACAATACAAATGCATAACATTGCGATGTAAAAAAGGAATAGTGTGTGTGTGTTTGTGTTTTTTCTCGCCCCGTAGCACAAAGTGCTTTAACAACAATCCGCATAATCGAACTCATTGAAGCTTAAATATTACACAATTTCGCCACAATTTGGCGGAAAAACTAAATTATTAAATAATAGATTATTTTTAACTTTAATGGAATTTTCGCCATTTGTCCATTGCTGGGCGGTTTTTCTGCGTGGTCCAAATGCCATCCAGCGAATAGCTTAATTTGGGGGTGATTTTGTGTGTTTGTGTTTCCAGGAATCACAAGTATTTAATTTAGCTTATTTCTGCTTATATAAATCCATGGCGTTTTCATTTCGATAATTGCTTTGGCTTAAAGAGAACCGATCCGCTCAGGTTGTGACACAGACATGACAACAGATAGAGTGGCCCGTTGCCATGTTACCATGACTTATGGCAGATTTAAACCAGCTGGCTTTAATTAAAAATTGAGAACGCATTAAAGGGTAATTGCTCCCTCCAATGTTTATTCGTCGAATTTCAAATCAAATCAGAAGTTGCCAGCAAAACTGCATAAACTTTACAAGTTTTGACTATTTTGGGGTTTGGCAGAAATAAAAATAATAATAAGCAATTTAAAATTAATTAATTAGATTTAAGGTGCCAGTAAACCATATACAGTTGAATACTTTATATCGAGAAATTTTGAGACAACCGATTATTACATTTAACATTTTAATCTGGCATACCCAATATTTTAATCTTAATACCTAAATTAATAATAAATTTTGGAGGATCACAAACTATGTTTTTATTTTCATGACAATTCTTTTTATAAATAAAATAATAATTACATGCTGTTTTTCCTAGTTGTTCATTGCAAATTTAATACATTTTTTGTATTCTACTTCCGTATATTATTGAAAATAATTAATTTCATTAATAGAATAGAAGATTATAACTCTTATTCATTTTCCATTTGTTTAATTGTAGTTCAATTATATTAAATATTTTTTCGTTTGTTTTATTTTGGCCTGTAATCAATCTTTGATTTGAATTTGGTTATTGTCTTGGCTCCAGACCATTTTAAATCTATATTTTATAGAATGCAAATTTATTTACAAATGGCATTACTTGCCACATTATGGCATTACAGCCACGCCCATATATTTGCCGGCTAACTAAATAGAGGACGTACACTGAAAGAATTGTCGTTATAATATTTATGATTTTGTCATAAAATATATGAAGTCGTATGTCATAGAATTTTTGGAATATTTCTTAAAATCTATGAAATGCAGTTCTTCATTCAATAAATTCATGTTGTACAATTTTATTATTTTTCATAATATAACTTATGCAATTTTTCATAGATTTTATAAAGAAACTTCTTTAATTTTATGGAAATATTTCATAAATATTAATAGTTTATACTAAAGTTTGCAATATAAACAAAAAATGTCTGACTTAATGACTAACCAGTCAATACACACCACCCATCATTGCAAGAATTTTTGTAATGAATACGTCTTTGACCCAAATCAGGGTACATACTTATGTCAGAGTTAATATAGGAGAAATGAGAATTGATTGCATTCAAACGAATAAAGTAGGCACACTAAAAATCTGTTTCTGAGATATTAGCAAGAAATGTAGAAATACTCAAGAGTATTTTCTTTTACATTTGTGTTGATATCTCAGAGACTACTGGCGATACCAGAGTGTGTACAGTGGTGAAGGTAAGGTATACGTAGCGACTGAGCTCATTCCAGAGCCAGTGAATTTGGTAATAATACTCAGTACTCAGCAGGAAAACTTTATCTCATGCGAATTAAATGTTCTTCAAGAAATATTAAACTACAGGGTGGCACTGAATTTAGTATTCTTAAATTTATATTTCTATCCAATTAAATACTTCATTGAGAATGAAATGTTACGTTCAAATTTAACGATTTTTTCTTTAATCCAAATGAAATCGAATTGTTTTAAATAGAATTTATGAAAAGTTATACAAAATGCCTTCGAAGCAGCGGTTGTATAAATTGGCCAACAATCACGTTGTAACTAAGCATTTATTTATATTTATGCATTTATTTGATATTATATATATTTGTTTATTTAATAAGACACCGTTTTTTTACAAAACGGTCACGTAAATATTTATTTTCTTATTTATTTTGTTTGGTTACTTCTGTGCCACCCTGTCTAACCATTCCCTCTTCACAATGTTGTACATATTTATGTGTAATCGATGGCTAACTGCAAAACTGATATTTCTTCGGACATCTTCATAAATTTTCCAATGAACAACAAAAAGATAAACAAAATGGAAAATGTACCATTTGATATTTTAAATAAATAATGAAATTGTTCATGGTGGTGATGTTGTGGTTGGTCCAAAGACCATGGGGAAGGCGGGTATGCTAGGGGGAGGGAGGGAATAAACATAAAACACTTTTGAAATAAAAATCATCATCTGGTCAGCAAAACAAAAACGAAGTAAAGAAAAACTTTGAAATTTAATTGATTTATTATTCCCTGGTTTTTCTTCTCTCTCTGTCTCCCTCTCTGCCTCTGCCTCTCCCAATCTCATGCTCTGATGTTGCTCGACCAACAGAGTGACCCCATCAACAGTCAGGACAAGAAAAACGTAACGAAGAACAAGTCGAAGGATGAGACGAAGCACAGCATGCAAGATGAAAAAGGCACAAGGCTACAAGAAAAAAACTCAAGAAAACATTACATGTTCATAAAAGTTTACACGATAAATAACCCTATAAGCACATACCTACCTACAGACATGTACAGATACATATGCAGGGAAATTTCCTGTATAACTATGCAGACGTGTGTGTGTGTGTGTATAACTTGCTAAAACAAAGCAATACATTACGAATTCATCAGCTGAAGTATGTGTTGGCATTTGTCTGTGTGGCTGTGTGAGTCAGTGTGTGTTGAGGAAATTCTTTGAGAACCTTCCCATACTACGACAGCTCACAAAATTCTAAATGATCACAATTTGATTTTTCTTCTTCTTGTTGTTGTGGTATAATCTGCCTGTTTTCGTCTACTCCTTTGCCTCCTTCACCCTGTGCTTCGTCGTCATCGTCTTTGTGTTATTGTTCCTCGGACTTTGCTCGGTTATGCTTTGTGGATGTTGGATACCCTTCGATACAAACGAAAATAATCGAAGACGACGAGAATCAAATAGCTACAGCAACAACAATAATAACAACAACGATAAATCAAATGAAAAGCCAATCAGTGTATTGACCACAAAACAACATTAAACAATACTACTACAACTATTCTATCTATCACACACGCATTCGCACACACACACACACACACACATAGATACACATCGAATTAGTGTGCCGACAGCAGGGTCTGTTACAGCAGGAACCGGACAACAACATGGTTGTGTTGCTGGTGTTGTTTTCGCCAAAAGCCCCCAGTAGCAGTCGCAGTAACATCATCAGCATCGGCATCATCAGTACATGCTGTGAAAGGGGGGGGGAGGAGGGGAGTGTTGGTACAACAATTGGCCGACCAGGCCAGTTGGTTTATTAACATGATATGCATACAAAATTAGACGAAAGATATGGCCTCAAAAAAGGCCAGCAAAGATAACTGAAGATGGTTTTTTAAAAACAACCACATCAAAATCATTGCTAAGTTTTCTTTACCCCCTTGTTGTGCAAATAAGTTTTTTTTTCGGTTTCGTGGCGAGCGTGATTGCCTGCCGGTCGTCGGATCGGTATGTCTTTTGGCGTTTGCCATATGCCACTACTGGTCATTGTTGATGTTGTGGTTGTTGTTGTTGCTGCTGTTGTTCTTGATTTCGGTTCACTTTAAGAAAGACATCAGTTGTTGGCTTGGCTTCTGGACTTTAGTATAATTTATTAAACGGCGAAAAATAACAAAAAACGAAAACAAGCCACAAAAAGACAAGAAACAAAACACAAGAAAATAGCAAACAAAGAAATTAACTTTTTTTGCTTGTCGTAAGAACGAGTCAGTGACTGACTGAGTGGCTGACTGTGTCTGTCCATGGATCAATGGCGGCGGGTAATTATGACTACAGCCAGCGCGTTTGTTTGCTTTGAAAAGGTCATCGGGACTAGGGCCATTACGTTATCATGATGGTCGAATTGCTCTCTTGATGTACATGTGTGTGTGTGCGTGTGGGCTTATTCTGTCTGCATTTTGATGAGAGCGAAAATCCATTACCCCGAATGATAAGTGGAATGAATAGCTGGGCTGTGCATCCGCCGCCGAGGCATTCTGGAGTAGAATAACACAAAACGTTTTGTTGAAGTTTCAAGCAAAATTGTTATTATTTTATTTTTTATTTTTATTATAAGTATTTCATTTTATTATTCTTTGCGCGTGTTAGACGCACACGTTAGGCGTCGTTTCTTGATACACACCGCTTGTCGTCGTTAGCCCACCGTTGGCGGCGTTTTTCAGCCATCTAATGCTAGACTAATTTAATATTCCGACTCGAATGTAACGACTTTTTAATGTTTTGTTCGTTTTGTTTTCAAAATCAAGTGAAGAATTTCAAATTTGTTAAAAACAAAATCCAGTCAGAATTTGTTAAGTACAGTCGGACATGCTCTAATAAAACTGAGCCAAGTGCTGTTGCTGCCTACAGTGTTGCCAAAAAGGTTAAGGAACAGCTTTGGCCTTTGGCAACCATAAATCATAGATCAGAAAAACGGTTGTTCAGTTAGAGTTCATTTTCAAGTTTGGGGTGGTTGAACCACTGTTAAAAAAACTGACATAACAACTCTGCCTAAGAGACCATCTCGGACAAAAATGGCTATTAATCTCGGCCAGAGTCCATCCGCCACACCATGAAACATTCTGTACCCAAGACGATCCATCCATGCCATCCCGTGTCTCTATTCAAAGCAAACTCCTAAGGCTATCCACAACCAACCCTGTGTAGCTGCTCTATCATCCGCAATATGGCATCTTTTCGCGGATCTAATGTGTTTTAAATGAAATACATTCGATTTCCAGCTATTTCTTCTTGCAAAGAGTGGTAACGAAAAGGAGGAGAACCACACTCAACTATGCACACATTGACCGTATACGTATTTCATTAGCCTTTGGTGCGGACAAATCATCAGTGGTGGCTCATTATAGAGTGATTGATGTTTTGTGTGTATCGAGGCATACTGTTCCATGAAATCAACACCAAAATTTGTTTATAATTTTCTTTTACTTGAAGACGACACGTACTTCTTCCGGAAGGGATCCATATATCCATCCCATAGATTTTCTTCAAACAGCCCTAGTATCCTGCGTTAAAATGTAGGCTATTGTAAAGCAAAATTTTTAAATGTTCTCCAGTAAAAAAAGAAAATACATGACTATTTTGAAATTCTGCTAGTTCTACAAAAAGCGTCGTAACTTCTGTATTTATACACATATCCTATTTGCAGCTATTAAGAAATTAAAAAAATATTTCTTCTATTTTGGATGGCCAAAAATATATATTTAAAAAATCTAGCTGTTCCTCAACCACTGTTGCTACATGAAAGTAAAGTCTGCAACATAATAATCTTTAAGAAGCGTAATGTTCCCAAAATCAACGGTATTTGGAATTTTATATATTTATTAATAATTTAATTTTATTTTTAATACCCAAAACATTGGAGGAGATCTCTTGTCCGAAAGTAAACCTTGTTCGAGATATATATCTATACAGGCGTTTTCGGCATCCATGAAGTACTTTTTATTTAATGAAATATCTGTCCCTGTGTTTTTGTTACTTTTTGTTAACAGATCCTTGTTCATCATTGATAATTGGCACACATCCTTCACTATGTACTCTCATATATGTATGCACTACGTTGTTTTTTAATTCCCCCATAAGGTTGATGGGCTCAATGGACTGTTATTGAATTCCACATATTTTTTTGGTAAAAATAAGTCATGTACGCCCATATTCAATTAAGCACTGGGCCGTGTACAAATTTCATAAATTCCATGGTTAAAAAACAATAAATTTAACGTATTAAAATTTATTTCAATAAAAAAGCGAAAAGCGTACAAAATTGAATCGTCCTCGTAACAAGAAATATGAAGCATAACAACGACGATTATTTACAGCAATTTGCATAAAACCGCTACCGCCACCACCATCCACGCTACCGCCAACGCCACCACCATCAAAGCTTTTAAATTCTCAAAATTTAATGCATCAAACAAGAACAACAAGAAAAAATGAAGCAAGAAACCGAAAAACGGCAAAGCATTTCAAGATTAATAATAAAAGAAAATGCACATAATTTTTAATTAATCACAAAATACCCTCAAGTGGATGATGCAGTGGCAGGCAACGGCGGGCATAGACGCCGCCAGCCAGCCACAAGGGCAGACGCACACCCACACCCACACCACTCACCACCCCGCACAATAAAAGCAACGAATGCTTTTAATATTTTTTATAATAAAATAATAAAGCCAACCACTCATCGAGGATGCTGAAGCTGATGCAAATGTGATCACAATAATTATTGTTATTATTATTAATACTATCAAGACGAGAGCTGGGAATTGGATGATGAGAGGATATGGATGCGCAAATGAAGCCAAACCGATGACGATGGTGGTGCTGCGCTGCGCTGCGCTGGCCATGCTCATGACGATGATGATATTGTTGTGGTGTGAACAGAATTATTCTGAACATTAAGTGCATCAAAGGGGCACATGGTGGTCTTCTGGTATCCGGTCCGGTCGTAAGGACTCAAGCTTTACTCTTTTGATATGTAATTCGATTAAACATTTTGCGAATGACTGCAGACAGTTATTACAGCCATTTGCTGCTAATGTGGCCAGACTTTTCTCTCTCTCTCTGAGTAGAATAAGTGACAAACAACATTTTGAAGTGAGTCGAACTGAACGATAAGAATTACAAGAATTATGCATCACATAACTAGATATCTATGGTGATTATGTTCTCACAATAGTATACATTAGAGTGGGTTGATGAAATAGTTTAATTTCTCCGAGTGGTGGCCATATTTCTGTATGTTAGTTGGGATTTATATGAAATATGAATACAAAAGATTTTCGATAAACTTGAGAAACCTTTTTTCATCACAAATCGACCCTCTCTTTTATATCTAAAATAGTAGTGGTGCAATACAGTGGCTCAAAGTAAAAAGTAAATTTGAGTAGACATTTCCTAAGCTTCAAAATATCTTTTGAATTGTGAAATTTTGTGGAAGAGAAGAAATATCGGCCTAAAATTTTGTTTATGCGATAATTTAATGCAACAAAAATTTTATCGAATGGCTATGTAAAAAATTTTCTGGTGTATCTTCGCTTTCTAAACTCAAAAACAATTTTATTTTTTACGGATAAATTAAAAAATAATAATATTAAAATTCCAATTTGTGCCAATGATACCACTATCGCTTTGGAAACATAAGTCCAATTACAGCTGCTTATATGTTCACTTGTTCACTTTATTTTTTAATAGCTTACATTCTAACGAAGAAAACAATATCTATAAATAAAAAATATATGTATAAATGAAGAAGTTATTACAATCTTTGTAGACGTTAAACATTTTTTTGTTAAAACCATAATATTTTATTTTTAAAAAGGTCAAAAAGTCCTTTACAAATCAGATAACAGAATATTTTGTTATATTTTGCAATAGCTTGCATCTTAAAAAAAATAAAACTTGTGGGTGAGAGTAGAAGTTATGGCCCAGTTATTATAAAATAATACATATATAAATCAATATGTGTATGTTCCGTATAGGACGCCAAACCGGTGGACCGGTTCGCCTGAACATTTTACTGTACCTATCCAATGGACAGAGAATGATTTCTGGGATTGTTTCTGATAGGACAAACGAGCGTGATACTGCCCTCATAAACTATACTTTAAAATTATCAATTAGTACTCATTTTATCAACAACATACGAAGTAGGGGAATAGGGAAAAATGAACCCACGCAATGCCGGGTAATGCTAGTTATAAAATAAAACAAAATATTCAGTTATCGGTTTTGCAAAGAGGAGTTTCGGCCGATTTAATCAACAATTTAAAAAATCTTGATATTAACAAAAAATCGTTTGCGTCTAAGAAGAGAGTCGTAACTTCTACATTTATCCATTGATCTTTCATATATTTACAATTCTGCGTTAAAATGTTAGCTATTAAAAAATAGAACATTTTTTTTAATTTATCGTTCGGGTTCTTAAAAATCTTAGTGCAAATTCAAATATTGATTTTATGTTTGAGGAAAAAGCTCGCGGCTCTAGGGAGAATTAAGAACAACACACAAGTCTATATTATCCAATTGATTTTTGTGGTTGCCGATTTTTTTCGTGCGATAAAAATGTCAGTCAATTTGTCTCAGCGATTAAAACTCTACTCGGCATGATATGGTATTTATTACTGCAGTTAAACAAAACAAAAATTTGAAATCGGTTTGATGCAACCCCTTACTTTGAGCCACTGTATATCTCTATATCTAGATTTCATTGCATTTAGACACACATGTAACCATTTATATCTGAATTTTTCCTGTGCATAGATCATTGGGTAAAATGGAACAAATCCCATTTGTTTTAGCATTTCATCCACTTGAGTAAATTTGAAATATTCTATTTGGGATTTTTCTTATTGTTTTCTCTGTGTCTGTGTGTTACCCCAGAGCTTGCTGGATGGCTGGCTGGCTGGCATTTCAAATGTATTTACAAGACAAGAGAGGAGAGCAGAGCAAAACAGACAAACAAACAAACACAAGGATATTACTGCCAAAAGTTTTAAATGAAAACATCAGTTTCACTTCACATCGGCCTCCTGGTCATCGTCATCATCATCAGCAGCATGGCCAACATCCTCAATTTAATTGAATGTATTTGAGTTTTAATTTGTTGTATTTATGTACATGTGTGGTGTGTAGTGAGTCTGTTGTATGCACATTTCACATTTCACATTTGAGATTTTCGAATTTTTTTCTTCGTTTGTATTTTGTCAGATGGACATTTGTGTGTGTTTTCCGGCCATCAGTGTTTGTTAATTTCAACTAGATACCTCAGAGTCCTGTCAAATATTTAATTTCACTTGTTTTCTCTCTGTCTCTCTGAATCCTGGGAAATGTATTTGTTTTGGAAATAAGAAACAAGAAATAAATGAATTTTACTTTACAATGAGTTTTTGAATTTCACAAAATTGTGATTTTTAATTTGTTCCATTTCATAGAAAAGCAAATGTCTCTACTGCTCGAGGACAGTGGTGTTGAGGGGAGATAGTTTTGGAAATTTTTGTTTTATGTATGTTGAGCATTAAAAACTTACCACAAACCGGTTAAAATCGTTAATGGTTTATAAACACGCGTTCAGCGCATTTCGTGCTCATCACATCTAATAGCACCGCCAAATCTTTCTGTTGTGTTGCCAAAGTTTAATTACGCGTTTTTTAGCTGAACAATTGTGTAACAAATTTATCTAGCGGCTCGTAGTTATATAAAGCAATATTTAGATCCAGTTTTCGAGGCAATGAAAAGAATTACAAAACTAAATTTGGCCGCCTATATTCGTTTTAATTGACTGCTTTGTAGTGTGCCCAAATAAGCCGGAAATTCTCCAAAGGGTGGCATCATTTTATTAAAAATTTGTTTTATTTCTTGAAGGAGAGTTGCAAGAGTGGCTTTCTCTGGTGGAATTACGCCCCAAAGCCTCTGATGTGTCAAATTTCAGGCACTTGAATTTATTCCGTTTAAACGCTTTCATGATTGCAATGGACATGGATGACGGGCATTGTTAGATATTTCTAGAATCTTGTGAGGGCCCAGAATATACAGTGACGGATAAAAGTGTTACAAAACAAAATTATAAAATAATAATAGACGATTTTTTTAGTGATTCAGTGTAGGTTTTTGCATGGAATAACATATCGGATAAATGGCGTATTTGACAAAATTTTCTCTAAATTGTCCTCGATAATTTAGTTTTTCAGTTTTTTTTTTAGAAAAACTACCTGGGCTATGTCACATTTTTAAATACATTTTACTCTTAGTTTTGTTGTAGTTATCTTTTGCTAATTATAAGAGGGAACATTTTAAAATGTAAACGTGATTAAAAGAAATCCTTATTTATTATTTACTTTAACTATGGATACTATTTACAAGGATAATACGTACATTCGAGCAGAGTGAAGAAATCCTATTATCCGACAAAGCTCCTTCTTATCTAAATCATATTTATATTTCAACCAAATAAATACTAAATGTCTTTTGTTCGACCCACTGTTCCCCCTTCTCGAAGCCATTGTTAAAATTTCCCAAAGAATTGCCGGCAAAATGATTTCATGTCCCATTTGATGGCTGTACGAATTCGTTTTGTTTAAATTGTGTGACATTAAAAATTGATCCCTTAAGATTTTGAGACGCTTTTCCTTGGCGAAAATTTGTGTAACGAAGCCAATCGCATTCAGACAAAGCGTGAAAAATATGCTTAAAATTCAAAATACACACACATACGCACGCTCAGTCACCTCAGCTGACTGACATTCACTGATTAAACGCCGATCCCCTTTCCCCGGAGTTGCACAATTGTGCCGCACATACACTTGTCTTACCTTACGGGGAATATTGATACGCTTAGAAGGGATAATCAGTCACAACCACCCCAAAGGATCGCCGCGAAGCAGCCACAGCACAGCACGTGCAATCAAAGTTTCCTTCAACCCACCCCACTCCCCCCTCCAAAAACACAACCCAGCCACTGAAACTTTGGCAACAACCATTCAATCCTGTCGTTGTCGTTGTCGCTGTGGCTGCTGTTGCCGAGTTAACCACTCGATCATCTTCAGAGCGGCTGGGGTTTTGTTCTTTTTAAAAATTCTATTTGCCTCGGGGTGGTTTTGAAGGCGAAATCACACTCACTCGCACTCCCTCATAGACAGCCACCGTTGGCTGGCTGGCACATCACTAAAAGGCTTTAAACCAAATTGCAAAAATGTGACTTTGTATGGCTTTTTACAAATTACCGCTGTAAAATACAATGCGAGGCAATACATATGCACTTCACCCTCCTCCTATCCTTTGGGCTTGGTGTGTGTGTGTGGGGTTTAAAATCTGTTCAAGTGAAGTGAAGAAACCCCTGAACACGAGCGTTTATAGTGCGTTTGGCTTGTTTGCATGTGTGTAACGTTCAATTTCAAAAGCTGAATGTCTGCATGTTGCTTGTTCCTGTTCCGGTTTCCTCGTTGCAATTAATACATTTCACTTCTCTGGCGACAGCAGCCCCTTTTTTCGGCTATGGCTGTTGTTGTCATCCTTAACGTTGTTGTTGTTGTGTTGGTTTGTTTTTTTAACTGACGTTATGGGTTTTGCAGCAAACGGCCTGTTAACTTCTTTTGTTTAATGTGTTAAGTCTGACTGAGAGTGGATAGTGGTTGTTGTGTAACATGTTAAGGGATAAACAGCGATAACCGTGGCAAAAAAGTGAACATCGGCCATAGTAGTTTTTCCGCTTGTCTAAGCTCCGGAGGTGGGTCTGTGACAAATGTTTAAATTTTTTCCGCTTCGAATCACTTTTTATGGTAATTTTTCAAATTTTATTAAAAAAATGTGTCTTCAAAATGTGATGTTTGTCTTTGGGCTGCTTCCATGCATTCCCTGGGATATTTTTAATGAAATTTTAGAGTAAACGCCCCTTGGCTGGCATCATTGCGATGAGCAGTGAGTTTTGTAAATGTAGCAGTAAAAAATTAGTCTTTGAAATTGTTCAGGTGTTACACACAAAAGTGGTTGAAAAATATAAAATGTGCTCATCGTAATTTAGTGAGGGAGGGGAGGAGTAAGGCGACAGGAAGTCTTGTCAATACTTTTATTTTTCTAATTTCTCACTATATCTTTGTTGTGCATCTGGTCTAAAGAAATACTTCATAACTCGGGTTCAGTTCAACCCCATTTAAATCGAATATTTATTCTCAGGCAGGGAATGACTGAGAATAGTCTCTGTAGCATTGTAAACTAGGGAGGAGTTAATTTTTTAATTCTTATATTTGTGCCAAATACTACTCTTACATATCTGCCGATATCTCAGAAACTACTTGCGATCCCACTTGCGATCCCACAAAATGTAGCTATTTGTACAGTAAAAATTTTCGAAAAATCAAATAGGATTTCTTTCAGAAAATCAATTTCGATGTGTGTCGACATTTACAGTAGACTGGGTCGATTTTGCAAAACCTCTAAAAATCATGTTTGTCTTAAAAATGGCGGGTGTATCCTCCATGGTATCAAATTGGTCAATCTAATAGAAACAAATTAATATAAGCAAAATTATTTGCAGATATTTTCATAAATTACAGATTTTGGTTCCGATTTTTAACGATAATAAATAAACCGTTAAAATAAACTAAAATTTACGAAAATTGAAGATCGAATAGCGCTTAAGCTAACAAGTTCAAACTTTTCCGTTTTTCCTTTTTAATTTTTTTCCTGAATGTAGTACAAACTTTGAATTTGATTCTAGTTAATTTTTTTTCAAATCTAAGTAAAATTTTGCTGAATTTTTCCTAAATCTAAGTAAATTGTTCTTCAAACCAGGTAAATGTATCCTAAATTTAATTAAAATTTTACTAAAACTAAGTAAATTTTCACTCAAATCAAGTAAATATTTGCTTCAACTGAGGACAATTTTATAAGTTCATTAATATTTAAATGTATGAAGAACTCATCAAAAATTTCAGAAAATACATTAACTTAATTTAAAAAATCTAATTTTTTAGTTAAAAATTCAAAAAAAATGTTCTTACTTAAAACTTTGGAAAATTTCTTCCTGACAAGTATGAATTGACTCAATATTAAGCATTTTTATTATATTGAAAGAAATGTACCCTATTTCTAGTAAATGAACTATTTACTATGACTTTGAAATAAGGAAAATTTACTCATACTTAGTTAATTTTCCTACTTTTAAGGAAATTTTTACTAAGCTGGCGTAAAATTGTTGAACTAAATTGTAGTATGGATTTTACTCAAATTTTGGAATGCTATTTTTCTGAGTGTGGCACAACTCACTTGCCAAATTTGCATTTAAAAAATCGCACCAAGTAATAAAGTACACAGGCTTCTCGTTCGTTTGTGAAAATCATCTCCTTATAGAGGCCGGGTTTGATGTTGAAAAGTCGCTGCGAAGCCACTTGAAAAGACTTTTGACATGATCGAAATCATGATCGTGGTAGTCTGCAGCCAAGTAATAGATGCAAAATGGTCTTGAGCCAGGACAATATCCCAGTTCAAATCAAAATTAGAAATATTTTTTAAAAACCCAATTTTAAAGTTACAGTGTTGCCTTAGTTTTCAAATTTTGCTAATATATTAGAGTACAAAACTCGAATTTTCATGAACATCGGAACATTCGTTAACAGCACATTCCTCAGCAGTAACAACCTCAGTTATTTGTATGAGGGTCAAATTTAACTCTGAAAGCGTACGAGATCTGTCTGTGAGGCATAGTTGGCAGCATATCCAAGCTGCAATCTTTAAAAAATTCAGTTTAAAAATGTAAATCACACTGCATGTTTGCATTCTCAAAGCTCCTGTGCTTCGAACTAACAATCTTAGGGTAGGCTATATAGACTGGCTATCTAGTGCGGCACACACGGACGGTTCTGGGATTGGGATGGGAATTTTGATGCCTTCTAGTAGAAAAATTGCTCTGAACTTTCGTTTGTCCTACAAAATATCATTATTAAATTATGAGCATAACTAAAGAGATAAGTATGCAAATAAACTTGTTTTCGTCTGGAAGATTGCTATTTCACATCGTAAAGTTTGGTCAATTGGGCAGCATAATTTTGAGTTGAAAAAAAGAAAACTTTACACAAATATTATAATTTTTATTTACAAATTTCTCAAACCCAAAACATCTCAAGAATTGTGTTTTTCTCTTATTCTTCCTGCGGGCCATGATTTGTGTTTCCCTGTTATATAACGAATTCTTATGCCTCTTAGCCCCCCACCCTTGTAATACAAGCGCAAGTTTATAAACTCCCATTGGTCTCATAACTTAAGCTTCATCTGCTCTTATGCTCTTTTTCAATTAATAAAAAGAGAATAACATTTATCCTGAATTTTTCACAGTGCACATTGCAAGCTTTACTTTATTGCTGCTGGAGAACTTTCACACCTGATTCTAATACAACTTCTTTTCGTTTTCTCTGCTTTCTTTTTAGGTAAGTGTGCGAATGAGTGCAAAACAAACTAAGGGCAGTAGTTAATCTCCCTCCCCCACTCACCCTCACATCCTTTCATCCCGGCTGGCTGAGAATCGGTGAGTTTTATTGGGTGTGTGTCTGTGTGTGTGCGAGGAGCATACAGACGATGAACAGGCAGCGTATTAGCCACGTTATTTCTCATATGGGAATAATTTACGACTATCAGTGGTAAATGCGGCAAATTAAATATCATTAGAAACCATAAACATTATAACAAATTGTTTTATTGTTATGCCGACATCCAATGCGAACAGACGTCACAAAATCACTTGAACAACGACACCGATGCCAACACATGTGAGCGAATTTATGGCATTTTACGTTTTCCCGGGGTGCTGGTGGGACACCTTCGAAATGTCTGTTGCTTTTTGTAAATAAAAGCAAAGAGCGTCACAAAAACCCACCCAAACCCAGTGAAAGTGCAATCAAGCGCAACGTGACGAGTCAGAGTTCAATGAAAATAGCAAAACTATCACAATAAAAATTGATTTGTATCCCACGCGATAGTGAATGGGTCCGGGCAAGTGTTTGACTACTTTTGCCACATATCAATGTAAGAACAACGCTGCACTTGCTGCTACGACCCTTAAACCCACCATCCACCACATCCAATGAACCACCCTTTATTCGATTTGGCGGTGGTTACCCTAATCGCAAATGGTGAAAGTCAGTCAGCCACAAACGCAATATAATTGTGTAACCCAAATAACCATTATCCCAGCCCCAGGCCCGGTCCCAGCCACATCCACCCTCTCTGTGTGCACGGGCACTCGACTCACTTGCAAAGTCAGAATTATGGAACAAATTTTACCCAGTGGTAAGACCACCACTAAACGCTGAACAAAAGCGATTATTAAACAACGTGTAAAACTATCAATTAAATATCAATCATAGATATATCAACAGATTTCGTGCCGAGGGGAGAAAGTTTGGACGATTTAGTAGACGCACAGTAAACAAGAACAGCAACAACAACAACAAACCATTGTATTTAATGATAATTGTTGTAATCACACTTTACTTGTCTTTGATTTTCCGATAACGAAAATGTATCCAAAACAATTGACAGTTATTGATTTTTCCTTCATTGTTTGTTTGCTTTCTCTCTCTTTCACTCTGTGTGTGTGTGTGCGTGTCTGCCCTTCTGTTCGGTTGGTCGTTCATTCCTTTGTTCAGTTTGCGTGTGACAGACATTTAATTTAAGTTAAAAGTTATCTTAGCCAACATAAATTTAACAGTTTCGACCATAACAGCTTTTTCTTGCCAAAAGCAAAGAAATTAAGAAAGTAACGAGAGAATAAGGAAAAGCTGCAGCACGGCTGCGATTATCCTACCGAACATTCTTAGAATTGACATAGACAAGGCTAAATGGTGAAAATGGTTTTGGATGAAAAGCTTAAAAGTTAAACCAGTTAAATGCAGTGCGAAAGCTTGCGTTTTTTCTGTGCTTTATTGTTGTTAGAAAAGTAATATACATTGAGAATAGGGCAAAGCGAAAGCTCGTTTTTTACAAAAGCTGCACAGAAAATGGAGGAAAAGTCCACTTCTTTTACCGAAAAATTATAAATATTCTAGATGAAATTATAATTTTTATTACGAAAGCTCACTGCCAAACTAAGCTTTTTTAGAATGCTGAAAATATGTATTAAGCTCTCGAAAGCTTATTGGGCAAAATATTGAGCCAACGATCACAGTAAACCAGACAGTTATCGAAATTATATAAACTATAGGATTAAATATTCGATAAACCTTAGTTTGAGAAAATAAAAGCATTACCAAAAAATTTATTTTGGTGTGCTTTCAATAAAATTTAAAAGTTTTCGGATGACATTAGAAAAGCCAATGAAAGAAAACATTTTATATAGGAAGTGCGTAATTTAGTCATTATGCGGCATAACAAAACCGCCGAAATTGATCCAAGCGAAATATTTCATCATTCAAAAGCTTGAGTCCACAATAGAGCTTCAAAGAAACAAATAAAAAAATGTAAATTATTTTGCTTACAATGACAATTTGTACAGAAACTAATGCGAGTTTTCGCGCTTCGGTTTGTGTACAAATACCCTAAAAGTTCCGAACATGAAAACAACCTAAAATTAAGTAAATATTAGTAGCGCCAAAGATGTACCCTACAACAAGCTTTACTACAGCCACTGAAAATAAATTTAGCTTAATTTTGAAATTTATCCACAAACTTGGGTCCCGGAGAAGAAACTGAAAGCAATGGAGTCCAAGTTAAGTTATTGCCACATTTTCCAAGAAGAGACACAGGTCGGAAGTAGTAACCGCCACCCCCCCTCCCCCACACCCACTCACCAAGGAATCCCGTAAAGTAGGAAAAGTTCATGATTTTCACGAAAAGCGCTGCAATAACTTGACTAAGCGCATGAGAGTACTTGCGTGTATGTAGTCAGTCGGTAGGTGAGTGGCCGGAAGCGTTGGAGGCGGTGAGCTGGATGTGTATTACTGTTAATAACATTTAAAATTTATTGTAGTCTACTTTTAGGCTTTATAACCATTTTTTATTTAACTGTAATAACATTTTTAAATTTATGAAGCTTTTTTCCTCCATTTCGTTTTATTGCCGCTTTTAAGGACTTGCGCCCATAAAAATGCCTGCATGCCTGTCCGTCGCTCTGTCGGACTGTCTTTTTTCCTTAAATTTCTCTTTTGTTTTGTTTGTGTTGGGTTTCCGAAAAGTAAAGGAAACTTAAATTAAAATAGAAACATTAAATTTCGGTTCCTCCCCCCCCAGACCAGTGTTACCTTGCGATGATGGCGGTTAACACCGCACACACATTAGGGATCGACCCGAACATTGGACGCAAAAAGCAACTGAAAACCCATAAATTCTCCACTAGACCAAAATGCATGAACCTGTCAATCATCATGTTTGTTCTACTTTTTGCCCGTTTTGGTGTTGCTTCCTCCTTGTGTTGGTGTTGCTGTTGGTGTGCCCCAGGACGAGGCTGTTAAGTTTTTATAAATAAATAAATAAAAAAGTAAACAGGACACGGAGCAGGGACAGAATCGACATTAGTGGGAGTAGTCGCTGCTGCTGCTCCTGCTTCCTTTAATTCTCTTCCTTTTCTATTACGGATACTTAACAGCTATGTCCTGCGCGTGTGTGGGGGAGGTGAGAACTTAAAAAACGAAGAATGTCAAACATTGTGTTACCGTTTTACGCTATTTGACATGTATTTATAGGATTTTGTTCCGCTACGGAGGAGTGCTGGCAGGGAGGGGGAGGCGGGCTGATTGGACACAGCCGTCTGTTTGTTGTTATTTAAAATTCATTAAATGATTTTTTCGCAATCGTGTTAATGTTATTTCCCCTCCATTTTCCTTCCCACCCCTCGAGCATTTAGAGAAGTGTTTGTTTGGCTCCATGTCATAGAACAATCCGAAGATGTCTGCTGAGTGTGTGTTCTTCCTAAGCTTATTACAAGTTCGATTGTTATCGGTACTTAATGTTTCCAAACACATATTTCTAGTTGCCAAAACATTTCAAATGGAAAACTTTGCAGCAAATCTGATTTCGGGCTAATGTCAAACATTTGTTAAAAGCGATAACAAACTTTGATAATAGATTGAAAGTAGCGTTAACTTTGAACTCGGTATATGGATGTCATTGATGCCTTTTGCCTCCATTAATATTTATAAAGTAAAATGATGTTACGGACCGTAGGATTCAGTCCATCGTATCTTCATTCTTCCCATGAAATTTTCAGCATCACAAAAGTTTTCTTGAATTTGCTTCATGAATTAATAAAACTATCGAAGATGGAGAGAGGTTAGAGCGTAAGAGAATCGTTTAAATAAATGATGATAGGGATAGATAAGTTTGAAGTAGCAAGACATTTTTTATATCTTGAAGCTTTTGCAGAAGCCTGTGTGCAAGGCTTCAACAGTAAAGAGAGAGCTATTAGTTTAGGAGAGTTTAAAGTAGCGATGCATAAAGAATGCTTAAACTTGCGATATGTTCGTCTAAACTGAAACTTTCCGGAAGAATTGGCGTTTTAAGGGGGTTTTGAAAAAACTTGTGTAAATACAGCTCTGAATCATCAAGAGAGTGGAAATATATTTAGTACAACAATTTTATAAGAAAAGAGCGAGATTTATAATAATAACCTTTTCAGAGAGCTTAAAAATATATTCTGAATTGAAAACTATAGAGAGATTTGTTGGACTAAAGCTTAGGCTTGAAAGTTCGCGCAGACTAACATGAACTTGCCTGATAGTCGGATATATTCTCTTTGTAAAGCCTTAACTTTGACAGGCTTTTCTTTGGCGAGTTTTACTATAGCATAGACGATCAAACGAAAGATTTCCTTATAGAAATTCTCAGAGGAAAGCTTGATCTAGACGGAGATTATTTTTAGAATGCTTGAGTCTGTAAGCTTGCTCGAGAAGCTATCCGACATTAAATGGATCTACTCAAATATTTAGTTACGGACGCATAAAGAGAGCTCTAGTAAGGATAATATTGTACATATTTGTTCTTGATTTGTGTCTTTTGAAAAATAAATAAATATCTAAAGCTATTGTCTTCCTGCATAAACAAATCATCTAAGGACGAGTTGAGCAAGGGACTGATTCAAGTTATTGAACTCATTAAGGTAAACAATGTGTCTTTATTTACTGTTTATTAGGGTCTTCGTGTAACCCCATACATATATATATATATTAACCTCCTCTTTTGGTCAGTTGTTTTTCTTCAAATATGCCACAGTAGGCTGTTGTAGCTTAAATGCCAGCGCGAAATTATCCAATTATAAACCCATTTCAATTAATATCATATCAATTGTGTCAATGACAGGATTATTAATGAATATTTTTCGTTGCTAATGACATTTCAAGCACCTTTTTACCTTTAATTTTCTTCCTATTTTTTCGGTTGAGGATTTCGTTGGCTGCAAAAAACGTACAAATTTCATTTGCGGAAAACAAGGTTACCTTGTTAGATCTTAAAGGGAGTTTTTTATTATAAGAATTTCTTTGCTGTCCCAACTGTCGGAGCTGTCAAATGAATACCAATAGCAATGGTAGCAAAAAGTATCCACTCGCTTGCTTGCTCGCTTGCTTGCTCGCTTGCTTGCTCGCTCGCTTTTTTGTCCATGTCCTTAAACTGATTGGGGGGTTTTTGCTCACACAGATATCTTTGCTGGTTTCCTTTCGATTGTTTTCTCTTTGTTCGGTGTCATCGTTTATCACAGAGCGTTGTTCTTGTTGTTGGGGCGAAAGTACACTCTGCAGCAAAGCGGAATGAAAATGACACATCAAAAAATAAGTAAATCCTTCGAAAACAGCAAGAGGACCCTAGTCGGACAAGGAGACACGACACTCCCCCGACATTTTCAATTCTTCCAGACACCAATGTGTCATATCAAATGGATATTGTAAAGCAATTAATTAAATGCAGTGGCACTCTCTAAAATTTCATTTCGCTTCCAGTAAAAGAAAATAATAAATCGATATTGGAAACTGAATTTAAGCTGGCTGGCTGCTGGTACATACCAAGCAATACATGAATTCCATAAAATTTGGCAAACTTGTAAACGAATATTTGATACAGCAAGGGAGAGGTCCGGCAAGGTAGATTTGTAGGAACTGCACGTTTTGGCAATAACTGTCACGCACTGCTTCCACGTCCCTCCGCAAACTTCAAGCTGAAGTTTCGAGACTAGACCACGCTGCTCATTCCTCAGCATCGTCCCCGGAGCACCATCAACCCAAAAGCTTAACCCTTCTCACTCGCACCCTTCAACGCCAGAAAGTAATTCCACGAACAGCGAAAAAATTATGAAAATAATTAAGCCAAAATATGTCGAGAACTCAAACAAAGGCACGCAAAGATAAATATGAATTTACAAAACATCAACAAATGTTATACATAATTAGTTTAACTGATTTGAAAATAAAAGAGTCGGTCGTTTGGCCCGTGCGGAGGCTGGTGTGGTTTGCCATCTCTCTTCGCCGTCACCCACCCAGCCACGAGCATCTAGGCCATATCCCCTCTTTCTCTCTCTCCCTCTGTGTTGTTTTGCTTCGTGGAATGGAATCCATATTAATAATTTATTCAATCACAAAACATTGCGCAAACAATCCTAATTTGTTTGAGTACTGGAGAATAAATCAAGTATGGTAATTTTTTTGTTGCTCGCTAAAGCGTTTTACGCTCACAGCCATTTAAAAATTCAAAACATTTAAGAAACAAAACAATGTCTAAGAGGATTTAATATTCTCCCCCCATCTCAGTTGTTTTTGCACGCGACTGGTGAAACATTTAAAGTGTCCTTTCTCGCGACAAGGAGAGGGAGAAGTTCTTGGTTCTTGCGATGGGGAAGAGCCATGTACTAGCGGTGACCTAAACGGAAAATTGCTGTGGCACAGTTTTAGATGGCCAGATATTTCTATAGAACTCTTGAAGTCGCCAGATACGCGTTGAGTTAAAGAGCTTTGCATAGAAGGCTTGAGCTAGCAAGGGATTTGTATATCAACCTTGGACTTGCTAGCGAATCTTAGGCGCCACGAACTGTATCGGCTAAGTTGCCGCAAAAAATCATAGCAGAGAGTAAGAGAACGCCAAATTTCAATATCAGTTGTGTATCTCGACAGATACGACGAAAGATTTAATGGAAAATATAAAATATTAATTTCTCTAACCAAGTCAAATTTATGTTTTAAAAAATATCGTTGAAGTAGTGAATGATTGTTGAAGATTTAGCAATAGTTTAATCAGTTTGTTGTGAAAGTGAGACATTTTTAGAGCAAAACTTTGAAGATTGAATAAAAAAGAGCTGGTTATGCATTCTTGCATTAGAGAGAGAGAGAGATAGAAAGAGTGAGAAGGATTTGCAAGTTATTGCTTCAGATAACGATAGTTTTTTCCAGCAAATCTTTAGCTGGAGATAGATAAGTATACGAAGTGCAGAGCTAACAAGTGATGACTAAGCTCGACACAAGATATTGAGGGTTTGACTGGTAAGATTTAATCAGTTTTAATGAGATTATCCCCACAACAACTCTCTAAAAAGAGCAACTCAATTTTGTTGCAATTAAACTTTGAATCAATATTCACGCTCACTATTGCCTGCGACTGTAAATGTCATTCATTAATTATGAAATTATTGTGAAAAAATAAACAAATTAATGAAATAAGCAACAACAATTGTTTTTACTAAGGGATTTTTTTGTGCGTGTTTTAACATTATTAATTATATTTATTGGAAATTTTAATTAAATGTTTATTTATGAAATATGTTGAACGCACAAAAAAGCAGCAACAACAGGAAATATCCTAAAATGTTCTTGTGGCGGCCAACGAACGTCGATGTTGTCGTTGTTAAATCAATTTCGCTGTGAAAACAATATTTAATATTCACATTTAAATGTGAGTCGGTGGTGGAGCGATAAATATTTAATAAATTTAAAGGCAATTCAGATTTGTTATTTATTAATCAGCCAGCAACCGATATACACACCGACTAAATATCGATGGAGGGAGTTGGCGAGGAATTGTTTTCAAATATCCACAAATATTTGAACATATCCATGTCTAATTGGTTAACTAATTATAATTACAAATTATTTATTTAGATTTTACAAACTGTCTCTCTCTCTCTCTGAGCCGCCTAGCGGATACGAGTAGTTAGTTGTTAATAGGACATGTATGTTTGGTTGGCTTTGTTGGTGCTGAATAAATATTTGTATTTACTTGGCTTTATTGCTCTTGGATTTATAGAACAAACATTGGATGCAAATACTCCAATGGCCAGTGTTTAATAGTTCCTGGTTTTTGTTGAGGTCATTGCATTATTGTTGCTCTTCCGCTTTATTTTAATTGAGTGTTGATTAATTGCAGCGATAAATATTAATTTTTTCCAATTTATTATAATCACATTGCGACAGTGCAGCAGCTCAACATGTCACCACTAGTTCACACTCATCGCTAATTAATTTATAGCGGAGTGGCATCACTCATCCTTGGGAACGGGAAGTAAGAAACATGTGAAACCCTCAATATAGTTAATAGTCGGCTTGCAGACAACAAATTCGTTTGAGACAAACGAATTCTCACAATGGAACATTTAAAGTCTCTGGATGTCCTTTGTCTTTTGGATAAACGTTCCTCACACATTTTTCTATGATGTGCCTAGAAAAATTGACTGAATATAAGTTTTCGTTTGTCTCAAACGAATTCGTCTTTATTAACTATTAATTATCCTGAGGGCACCTTGTATTGCAAGTATGCTAAGTCGTTTCAGAGGGAATAATTTTCCATCCAAGTGGTTTTACAGTTTAGATTAGATTGAGTTTCCTAGATGAGATTTCTCATACTTCTTCTTTGGCACATTCTGTCTGTCCTTCAAAAATGCACTTAACAATTGGGAAGGGAATTTCAGATGATCGCAAACTATTAAAATTAATTGAAGGAAAGGAGCAGAAATTAATGGTGTATTTACAGCCACCATTTTCAAAGATTTGATCAGATACTGTTCGAATTTGTGTTTTTTATGTGATTTATTTAATATTTCCAACATTTAACAGCGACATACATACATTCACAGTTTTTGCAAACCTTCTCATGCCAAGCCATAGAAAAAGAAAACATAAATTTAACTTCAAGTTTATATTCATTTCCTTATGTTGACATTTATCAAATTGAATTTTGAATTTATGTATCTGAGATTTTACTGCTCTCAAGCATCAATCAAACTGATGATCACGACCAGCAGTAGACAACGAATAGAATATGGCTGGCCAAAAGTAGGTGTAAACTTGAAACACACACTCCAAAGTGTCCAACCGGAGGAGGCCAAGATGCAAGATGCTTGACTTTACTGGCTTGGCACAATGACTCACTCACTGGCTCGTCTTGGCCAGTAAAACAAATGCGAATGATTCACAGCGTTTGACTACTGACTGGCATTCCACAACTAGCGCTTTGAATGTCGCTGTTGTCTATTGCGCTCTAAAGTGGTGAAGTGGGGGAAAAACTGCTTGAATTTGATGGGTTTTTTGCTGCTGCTGCTGCTGTATCCGAATATGTATCGCTCACACACATAAATATACTTCAAGTATGAAATTTACCATTTTTTTATGATCAAAATTTCCGTTGACCTATTTTGCGGTTATGTTGGTTGGCATTTCTTGGATATGTCTACACTTAGACAGCGGCGTGGTTTCAAATGCAAGCAAAAGGCATCGGTGGCGTTGTTCCATATTCGCCATGTTTTGTGTGTTTATTTGGAAAATTATCGTGATTTGAATTGTGGTTTCTGGGGAAAATATAAATATTAATATTTATTTCTGGTCGCACAATTTGTTTTCATTTTGGCCAAATGTTCAGCACTTTTTTCGGGCATTTGCTCTACATATTTCACTGATACATACATACATACATACGTTCGTCTGTCTGTACACCCAAAGAATAGTCCTTCGTTGTGGTGGCAGCCTTTCTTTGAGGATTTTTCCACATTTTGTGTGAAAGGATGATTATCATAGCATACTGTCTAGATTATTCTTTCCGTGTAGGCATCTACTCACTCACATACAGCCGCCATATGGGAATACTCTGATAAATACTTAACCTCAAAAACTAGTGTTTGTTTCCATTGGACATAAAAACATCATCAGCGTGTGTGCGCCAGCCCGTGTGTGTGTCTAAGTTTTTCTGTCGTTTTCCAATGAATTGCATATTTTCGCCAGTGACTGACTGAATGAATGAATGACTTTATGGACCAAAACATAAACTCATTTATGCACATTTTTTATGTTTCATTATTCGTGAATATCATATCGAGCATACATAAATCATGTGCATCTGAATGCCTGAAATAAGTAGAAAATGAAAAAAAAGAAATGTATTTGCAAAAAATGGCGAAAAACAGCGAAACCCAGGGAAACAAACACCAACTTAGCCGTCCATCCCTGGCATCAACTACAACTACAACTGCAACGAATTTGTATTATTTATGATGAAACACTTCATTAAATAAATGAGATACACATTTTATATAAACGTTGTTGTTGTGGTTGGTGCTGTTGTTGTTGCCGCAACAACATTAACAGCGAACGATAGCTACAAACAAAATAGTTTATGTTGTACATGCATATTTTGCGAAATTTCCAAATAGTTTGTGAATAAAGCATCTAACGAGCGGGGAAACTACACTCCACGGCACGATACACTCGAAAAATGTGGCTGTACAAGTACAAAGACGCAACAAGCATCCTCGAAAGGGATCAGAAAAGAGCCTGACTCAATGAACGAATAATTCTGTACTCACTGAAAGGGACTTGTTGTTTGAAGTCGGCTAATGCTGCATAAACTTCACAGGAGCGTTAGATAGTGTCTAAAGCACCGTTTTGGTTGTAATTATAATTTAATTATTGTAATTAAATAATAATTGTAATTGTAATTATTTATTTAAAATCGAAAGTTAATAATTCATTATAGACATCATAATAATTGAATTATTCAACTCATTCAATAATTTAGGCATTTGTTGAAATCATTAAGATCTATTGGACCTAACTTCTACTAAATTTTCTAGATTTTCTTCAAATAAACCTTGATATGTTATCTAATTGTTTCTGTTATCTAATTTCTAAAATACTTTTTCGTGATATATAAACAAAAATTAAAAAAAAAAAACAAATTTTCCATAGATCTTTTATACATAGACATTGACTTCTCCGTGGGAATGGTAGACATAAAAAATAAAACAATTTTTTTCTCAATTTTTGAACACTGTTCCTAAACCACTATTTCTATGTGAAAGTTAAATTTGTAGCCCTCGTAGGTACTTTTAAGAGAATTATATTTCAAAAATGAAACTACAAATATTATTGGTACATTTGGCGAAAAATGTAATTAAAAAAAAAAAGAAAATTGAAAACTAAAAATAAAAAATCGTTTTAGAGTTTTGAAATCCAAAATTTATAAACTAAAAAACCATCTATAAAAAATTAAAAAAATCGATTTTTTTTTGTTAAAAAAATATCCATAAAATCGAAAATACATAAGAAAATGTTATACATTGCCCTTCAACAACATTTTGCATAGTGTAATAAGCTTTCTGTTCTTTCAATTGAAACGCTGTAAAAACGTCGGTTCAATTTTATTGTATTATTTGGTTTAGCTTCGGGCTGAAGATTGCAACGGATAAGCAAATCAGTTAAAAAGTAATTGTCTCAATTAAAAATTATTTGTCTTTGAGTCTGTGCAAATGCTCAATGAATATATTAATAACTAATATATAAAAATTAATAATAATAACTTTTGAATTCAATCGATTAATATTTTTGTAATTGAATTAAACAAAAATGTATATTTTTAACGGAACTACATCGAAAAATAATAATAGGAAAATGAAATAAAAAATAATTACAACAATTAAAAATGAATTAACTAAATTGCCTGTAAAAATGTTTATTTCATCTAATTCAAGAGATATTTTAATTCATGCAATTAATGTTCTCCTTGAATCAAACAAAATAATTTCCACATCAAGTGCTCGTATTCGATTCGAAAACATATGAGAAATGGTGAAAATTAAAAAAACGCCTGAAACTTGTGATCCACACTCACGCACACCAATTACAAGTCCTCAAAAGTCAATGATAGAGCAAAAGGACATGAATTATTTCCAAATGAAAATGTAGCACTCTTCTTCGAATTGCGCTGCCCAAGGAAACAATTCAATATGCCGAGTGCATGGCTAGCATGTGAGCCCACAAAAAAAATAAAAGAAACTTGTACGTATTTCCAATTTCCCAGTATATTTTCCTAAGCAACCTCCGATATTTTCTTTGCACAGCCTTTTGTGAAAAAACACATACACATATGCACACGCGCACAAAAACACAGATGCAAAACAGATGGATGCAGATGCAAGAGGAGGGAGGACATGAGTAGATGAATGCTTCAAGAAATGCCATTTGTTTCTGTTTGATAATTGAATGTTTTTCTGCCTGTATGTGTGTGTGGGTGCCTTTTATCACCTTTCCAACGCCATGTTTCCCCGAGTGTAGCAGGTTTTGTTTTTCCGAAACTAAAAACAATGACGACGATGATGAGGATGATGATGGTGATGGTGACGAGCCAGCACAAAAAATCTACACCAACAAAGGAAGAATGAATAAATGAATGAAAATCCTTAGAGCACACAAACGTAGATAAAAAAGCGTTGCACACATACAAACACACAGACATAGCCTAACAGACTTAAATTTTAAACCATTTTCATATTGTTCATGGGTTGGTTGGTTGGGTTTGTTGGTATGTTTGCGTGCGGCATTAAGGATCCGGATCCATAAAGTATGTGTACGACGACTGACTATGTATTTGTCGTTGAGGTTTTTTTGCTCTTGTGAGCCAGAGCCTGTGTCATTTTATGTTGCCTCTGGAGAGGTTTTAGTTCGCACTATTATGCTGTGAGTGCGTGGCTGTGTGTGTACGAATCTATGACTAACCAGAATGCATCCAGCCATGTGCAATCCCCCTTTCACTCGCTCTCTGTGGGCACAGAGATGCCTTTGTGCGTTTGTGTGTGTTCTCTGTACTTTGTTCTTAATGACATTTCAAAACATTCATATGGATGTATTCAAAACAATGCTAAAAACTCATCAGGCATAAAACCGCATTCAAAACGTTTACTTTTTTCCATATGAGTATGTGTTCGAGTGAGCGCGTGTGTGTGTCTGACGTTGGCTTTTTCGGGAGGTTTGCTTTCTGTCGGTTCTGTAGTTTCTTTTTTCGGCTTTTCCCAACCGAAAAAGCCAGCAACCCGCCCAACCGCTCACTCACCCGCACTCTAGTCTGCCAATATACCGAAAGTGCTTTATGTTTTCATTTTGTTGCAAATGTTGTTTTGGGGCCTTTACTGTTGCCATTGTTGTTGTTGTCATATATGACACTATGAAAATGATGTTGCTATTCGGTGTTTATATATGCCATTAGCAAAAGTGTTTATACGATGATGTGTGTTGGCTGGCTTGGAGAGAGAGAGAGAGCGCGAATCCACGGAAAAACACCAACAGCGACTACAAAACAACTAAATACCGTCGTCATCATTAACATCCTCTTTGTCAGTGGCGGTGGTTGTATGTATTAGCATCCGTAAAGGGATATCAAATAAGGACCGAAGTTTAGAAATTTGCCATGAAAGCTAATTTGCTTAATTACAGTGGCTTTATTTTCTCACAAGGACCTTTAGGAGTTATTTTCAAAGAAAGCGGAACCCTTTTACACCAAATGCGACAATTTTACTCAATGACAAAGCCTCAAAAAAAGTTTTGGGGGTTTTGACATAACCAAGCCCCATTTTTTTTAGTTTTTATTTTTTTGTTTGTCTTATTTCGATCTGTAATCAATATCTGATTTGAACGGGGATGTTGTCCAGGATTTTGTTTTTGTTATAAAATTAAGTGCTGTGCCCGCTAATTTTCATTTAAGTTTTCAAGTACTAATTCGATAATCCTTTAGTATTCGCTGTAGCACCAACTAGTTCGTCATAATAGTCGTTGTCACTACCACCACCACCAGCACTATCGTCCCGGATAAAATATCAGCATCATCATTGCCATTGTCATCAGCATTTGTATCATCAGCATACACGCATACAGTCAAACATGTGTAGTCACATGTTTGAGTCTCTGCTTGTGCTTCTTCGTCCGGGTGTATGTGTGTTTATGCGGGTATGTTATGATTCTTCCATTGTAAATATTTGCTACGCTACCACTTTATAGTCCTTTAGTTAGTCCTTTTAGTACAAAAATGTTGTTGTTCTGAGTCCCCCCTCTCTCACTCCTCTGGAACATACAAAAAGTTATCTCTGTGTTCATTTTGTTGCTTTGCAACAGCAACAATCGGTTTTATTTTGTTTTGTTTTCATAAACTCTCATTTCCCAAACACTGTGATTCTCATGTTAATGTATAACTGAGTGTGTGTGCTGTGTGTGTGTTGGCGGATATGTATTTATATGCTGATGCTGATAGTAGTCGTATGCATTTAATGTTACAATTTGTGGTTGTTATTTCTCATTTATTTCAAGTTTTGTTATCAAACATGCATCTGCACACACACACACACATATGCACTCTTTCCGGGTGGAAAAGTGGGAGAGGGGCGCCTATTATTTGAGGGGCGTTGCATGCACCCAACATATCCATGTTTGTGTACAACTCTGTGGTTGTTGCTCGCCATGCCACCACACACAACATCAACAACAGCGACAACCACGGCCCCCACATACATCCCTGATCGGCAGTCTGAACCACGACAACAAGAACATGTCCGCAGTGTATGTGACACACACGTCTCGTGCAGAAGACCAACAAGGAAGCAACAATGTTTCGCTTTTGTTTTTTCGCCTTCACAATTGTCACTGTTCCCTAGGAAAAAAATCAATTATAATAAAAGTAATTTGCTACTGTACGAGGGATGAGAGCAAAGTTTGCGATAGCGGAATGATACCATCGGAGTTCCAACCCCCATAAAATTTAATCAAATAATAGCAATTGCGAAATTCTTTCAGTCATAACCATTGAAATGCCATTCCAATCGAAATGCAAAGGAGCTGAAAGATACTTGGAAAACTATGCTGCTTCCCGCACCTCCCCTCTCCAATCAACAACAAAGTTACGGCGGCTGCACAAAGAAATGCCAGCAAATATTCATAAAAAATGCGATGAAATATTGTTGCCAATAAAAGCAAAAGTAGGTATAAAGTTGCAACAACGACGAACCAACCTTAATCTCGGACGAAGGGCAACACAGCAGCAGCAGCAGAAGAAGAAGAAAAGCCCCAGCCAAAAGTTTCAACAAAGTCCACCCATGCCAAGGAACTTCGAGGACGATGGGTAGTCGTTTAAAGGTTTCGAGATAGCTTTGCGTTTAAATTCCATCAACAACTTTTGTGGTTAAGAAGACGACAACAACAACCAAGTAGCAACATCAACAGCCAGCACCAACAGAATGAAATGAAATTAAACTGCTTCAGTGATGGGGAGGGAGGGAGGTTGGGCGATGGGAAACACTTTCTGGCAACTTATCGAGGAGAGCACAAAGGACTTAACTGAAAAATATTTCGAGCATCATCTTCATGGGGTTTGCTGCTAAAAGGAAAGATGAGAACTAATTAAAGAAACCCTTAAAAGTACTTAGTATTTGAGCAAAGTTTGACCAGAAAGTAGTTGAAGTGGTAAAATGTCATTAAGAAATTAGAGTGAATGCCAGCAAGAGTTTAATCAATCAGAGAAAGTGTCACTCTTCACATTAAGTACGTGGCCCATGTACAAATATAGACAAATGATATATCATGTTGTTTTGTTGTTGTTGTTGTTGTTTAGTAATGCAACGATATACAATCGTCTGTCACTTGTTGTGTTAATTGATGTCTTTGGCATCCCTGCAGCACCACAACACCCAATGCTTTGCTTAATCTTCGATTTCGGATTCAACGAACCTTCGCAGCTCGAGATGACTTTCATCGGACGTTCGCTGGTTGGTTGAAGGCAGCGTCACCAACTGTATGCAACATTGTTGTCACGATATCGTTTCACCAGCGGGGCAACACACAACATATCTCTCTCTCATATCGTGTTTCTTGGGTTGTTTCAACTTTTTGTTGTGTTGTTTTGGTGTTGTCGTTAAATACCTGAAAAGTTACAATTGAATTAATTTCGTGTTGAACACTTTATGGATCATTTACTTAGAAAACGCACACACACACACATTCATATGTATTATGAAGATAAAAACACACAACTACACAGTTAAACTCCGAGAGTGAAAGAGATTAAATGTGCGTGTTTCAGTACTTTTTTTACTTTAAAACAAACATACACGTTGAGGTGTTGAGAAGACATTCGGCACAAGATTTCTCCCCGTGTCCCGTGTGGAAGTGTGCAAACCCAGCCCAGTTAATGGGCTTTTCATGCGTTTGTGGGTTCGTTCGCTTGAAAAACCGCCACCTTCCCTTCCCCACCACTACAACACCATACTTGCTTGCAGCTTTCGTTTTACCATTAAGAGCACTGATATAGCACTTGGTGACACACTTCAATTTACTCCATCTCTGGTTGGAGATACACACAAACTGACAGCTAAACTTTTCGTTAACCAGTGTGGTGCGTAATTCTGTTTGATTAAAAATACACTCAACATGAAGTAAATCCACATTAAAATAGTCTAATTTTATGAAAATTGTCTAGACACATCAAATATTTGTCAAAAAAGTTTTGGAGAAAATGCGACGCAAAACGTTTTACATACTCTGGTGTTGCCCCACAAATACAAAATTTTGTGCAAATATTTTGTATGAGAAAGAAATTCTAGTACCTCCGGCACAAATGGTCCACATTCCTATGTTAACTTAAAACCAATATGACTTCCACACTTGTACTCGAATCATATTATTTTTTGAAATGTGATAATGTCTTTAGAATTATTTTAAACGAAGTTTGAAGAGGTTTGCCACGCACAGTGGAATATTTTCATACAAGATGCGGCAAAAATTAGAAGGAATAGAGCTAGGACTTTCAAATTTCGCACACATCCCTTATATCGTCTATTTAAATCCGCACACATTTGTCAGTGCCACGCCCAAATAAAAATTTAAGTTTTTTACGATTTTCGAAATTTTATTATTTTATTTTATATATTAATCGTTGACAAACGGCTATTAAACTTAAGATTAATGTCGGCTCAATATTTACATGCGCCCGCATACCATAAAACCTTACATCCCTAAAGTATGTTTTAGATAAATAAATAAAATAACCGAGAAAATATATTAACCGAGAACAACGAAGAAAGTCATGCTTCATTTTTGGCTTCGAAGGTTTTACCATTTCAGTAATTAAATCGATGTTTGCAGCTATAAGCACAATATTCTCTTTAAAATCCATAAATAAAACAATGGTTTAACAATATTTGTAAATGCCGAGGCCGATGTCGACCTCGCGAATATGTAGAAGATTAACAATACTAAATAAATACAACCTTCAGGTAAACCGCTGTCTGAAAAGAAATTCAAAAACTTAATTGCACTTGTTTAAATGCAAAAGAACACCTCAAGAGCTCCTATTTGCTACCAACTAAACGAAATTTCAATACGATACATAGTTTCCGAAATACCTCCCAATAAAGTAACCTCAGTTATGATGTAATTTTTAACTAGTTTATCATTTAATAACTTTAAATGCATCCACAGCTCAATTTAGCCGCGATATTGGTAAAATCTTTTAGAATGTGCTTAATAGGAATGCTCTTTGCAAAATTCAATCAGTAAAGTCGAGATTTGTATTTGATCATGTTTTTGAAATTTGGGCCCATTTCCCTCGAACATATAAGATGTGCAAATTTCTGAGAAGGTCAAAGTCGGCCTGTTCGTTGGCTAATATTTGTCGCTTTTTTTCGAGTTTCCTCCAGTGATTTGATAGTTTGGTGTCGTTGCTGTGCTATTTAATGTCGCACAACTGCACCAACTACAACAGCATACACTTGTTCAACATGGCAGCCAAACTTACAAAGCGATTGTCAGAGTTTGTCTTGAACATTACCTACACTCAACCGCACACACTCATATCACAGACACACACACACACTCTATCTGACAGTTTGTTTGATCATCTGCTCGTCTGTTCGTCTGCCCGTCACCCTGGCGCAGTGACTTTCTTTGTAAGTACGAACACCGTCTTATATTAAGTTTTACGCATGATTTCACCTGGTATTGAGACGAAAAAGAAGAGGAAGAAGTAGCAACAGAAGAAAAAACTTACAACTATTACACGGGTGTGTGTGCGCGAGTGTTCGGCCATTGTAGTACCCTCGTTGGCATTTTTCTGTTATAAAAGGTAACAAAACACTGTGCCACATGTGTATGGATGTATGTATGCATGTGTTGTAGAAGTGAGGGAATTGCAGAAATGAAACTTTCATTTGATTTAAACTTCAACTTTTCCTCTGTTCACAATAAATCGTTTGTTTAACAACAACAACAAAAACAGGCCAAACATCATCGCCACCATCAGCCACCATCATCAACTACATGGTGGACCCTGAAGCGGTGGACTATGTCAACGCATAATGTAAGAAATCAATTTTGAATAGAAGATTATTCCATTTTGTACATTTTATGTTTCTAGTCCTGCCCATTTGCTTTGACGCCATTTGTTGCTCGGGCCAATAATTAATTGGCTTTTTGTGTTTTAGGCGAGAGAACAATCACGACGTTCGTTATCCACTGAAATACTCGTCTCCCAGATAAAAGTTCAAATTAATCATGAACGAAGAAATGTCGTAATCAAATGAATGTTTGGTATTTCTATTTGAAATTAACATTCCAAATCAGTTTTTAATTGTCCCCCACCCTTCCGTGGCAATTTGCCGACACCCCCAAAAACCAGGCATTTGCTTTATGTTTCTTTGTTTGTAGTGCTCCGTGGTGTGGTCTGGTGCAGCAAACCAGGCAACTCTTTTTCAATCGCTTCTATGTGTTTCTCACTTAAATACCACTTGAGTGTGTGCTGGAGATATCCACTTCACCCTCGCCATAAAGAGAAAGAAAAAACAAAAACAAAATCCTCGTATCCATCCTGGGTCCCCTATTGCAGGGCACCCCCTTCGCATATAAATTGGTGCGCTTGTTGTCGCTTCCCCTGGCTAGCCAGATCGTTTATCATGTCCCCGACAAAAAGTTTCATTCTCAGTTTGACTTTAAAAGCGTACAAGTGTCAGCTTTAAATACATTTTGTTTTATGCTCCATGAAATTAACCTGCAGCAAACAACATGACCATCATGATGATGATACACATGATGCAGATGATACAGATGATGATGACGAGGAACGATGATGATCACATCGCCTACATATCGAATATGCTAGCCAAGTGCATGTGTGCCTGTGTCGGTGTTGGTGTGCCGAGTGATGACATCTGTTTCTTAATGCATTTTTCTGTGTTCTTCTTCCAGTTCGCCGCCGCCGCTTCCATTCCATTCCCTTCCTCACTCTGCCAGTCGGTTAATCGTTTGCACAACATTTTCCTCATCCCGAACTTGTGTGCCTTCCATTTGCTGCTCTTCCTGTCATCTTTTTTCGAATACCATCTCTCGTTTCTGCTCAGAGTTTATGTGTGTGTGTGCGTGTGTGTTCGGCAAAGTTCCGTTTGTTGCAGACAATTTGATTCCGATGTCGTCATAAAGTCATTTTCCAAGGCACTTGAACATGAAATTCTTGGCCAAGTTTGAAAATGAAAAGTTTCACTGACATGTTTTCCGAATTGGAATGAACACGAGAAAATAGTGGGAAAACTCGGCAATCGTCACCAAAAAAAAAACTGGTCCAAAGTTACTTTGGGATTTCTTAGGGTGTACCAGTTGTGAGTTATATTTGAAAACTTGCAAAGTAACGAATTGTCATTGGCATATGCTAAAGCCTTATCGTCCTCGATAGTGTGCGAATTGGCCATAAGTAGTTCAGTCGGGTGTTGCCAACCTTTCATATAGTAGGCCTGTTCGATAGAGCATACTAGCTTAATATTTGTATGGAATTTACTCGCTTAACAAGAAGGAGCTTACTACTCTCTTAGTTACCGAGTACGGTGGTGGTGACAGATCTGTGATTTATTTAAATAAAACCAATGAATAAAAATGTTGCCACCTTAGCAAGTCTCTTAATTGTAAGCTAGTAAGCCCAATCGATCAGGCCTAGTATCGTTTGAAGCTGCGACCGAATTTGGAATTTCTGAGTTGTCGTGTCGTCGAATAAAACATTATTTTGACTCAGATTTATAACAATTTGGGGAAACAGATACAAATTATGTTTTCCGATTCGATTTATTGGTAGCCTTTTGTGGTTTTTCATAGTGAAAACTTCAAACTTTTTCATATTTTGTGTGAGTAGTTTCTAAGAAATAAATAGCTTTCGAATGATGCCTAAATGATGAACATTGGAAGCAGTTGAATTGAAAATAGTTTGACAATTTTGGCTCAGAAAAAACATTTTCTGTTTTAAACTATTTTCAAAAAAAAATGGAATCTGTGACGTCATAGGTCGATATTCTTCATGTAGGAATTATTCGAAAGATCTCAATCCCTTCTAGTTATTTTTCCTAACACCTTTAGCAAAACCTTTTCAAGAAATTTGAGTTTTTAGTTGTCATTTTCAAAAACCACAAAAAATTCTAAAACAAGAATAAAAATCTTATATTAAAGTGCTCTCGAGAGACTATTAATAAAAAATGGTCGAAAAAAGCATGAAAAAATTACACGAAGAAACATAATTTTAGAGGTGTTTTCAGGAGAGTTTTGCTTACAAACAGTTGCTTACCCAGCAACGAAATATATTGCAGATCAGCAGTAAACAATCCAATCATCATTTCTGGAATAAGAAACATATTTTTGTATTTTTCAGTTACAAAAATATTGGTAGATTTCAAATGATATTGGTAGGTTTATGATTGGAAACCATTTATCTCAGTGGCAACACTGGCTGCGGCTTTGTTGGCAATAATGCCAAGTTATTGAAATTTGGGAATTTGAATTCCTTGTGCTCCTTTCACTTTTTGACGGAATGTGGCAGCATTTTTCTCTAAACTTGTTGATATTTACATATAATCATCACATCTAATTTCAACTGCACTGCAAGTGTTTAAGCAATTGAAAATGAAAATGAAATTTGCGAATTTCTCTTCTCCCAGCATCGTAATTCATAGACTGTAATAACTTTTGGCACAAATTTTATCATAATTTGTTTACGACTCGCGTATAACGCATTACGGCTAGCATCTGTTTACGGCAAATATATTTCGCTGTTTATGGCGAATATAACTTTTGATTACAGCAATTACCTATTACGAATATGTAATTGTTTGTACTTGGTAAGATTTAAAAAACAAAAACAACCAGTACAATCTTGTTGTGCAATGTTTCCCTACTTCTTCGTCCATCTCCGTCTCTATTTCTGCTTTTGTTTGTTTTCTCTGTCATTAATTAAAATGTTGATCCGTTAATCAGCGCTTCGAGTATGAATTGGTCTTTTCTCCATTTGAATTTCATTCATATGCAGCAGCTAAGATGCTAATATCTGGCCATTGTTTTTATGAATGCAAATTTCGCTTTTACTGAATGACTGACTCATTTACGCAGAATGGACAGTGGTGTTCGTTGGCTGAGATCACAAACTAAAAGTAAAACATTTGCATATATTAGAAAAAATAAAAACAGCAAAATGGAAATGATTTTGTGAAATTATAGATGCAATGAATCATAAGCAGTTTCTTCTACGGGCCACTGTGCCGCTCTTCCTCCGTCCCACAGTGCCATTTACACTAATTTCTTTAGTTTTAAAAGTGGGCAAGAGCTGCACATTTTGTTTAAATTTATAATTGGCACATGTTCCACAAACAGCAACGTCAGGGAGGGGAAATGAAATGATTTAGTCGGTTAAGAGTGAGAGGAGGTTAAAGTGTTCTGCACATCAAGCTACCGAGTGACATGTTGCATCCTCTTGGAAATGAATGGTTTCTCTTCTCTAACTCGCTGTCATATGTCTGACGACGACGACGATTCGGTCAAAGGAAAACATTAAAAACAAATAACCACCGTGCATACGTATGTATAGATGTGTGCATGAGTGTTCATCATCAGATGCACAAGTGTCTGGGTGTGTGTGCATGTGTGTGTATGGATATCATAATAATAATTACAAAATGTCCTTGTTGAAAGTGGAGGCCACAGCAGCAGATGATAAAGTAGATGCGAGACAGACACTTGCCTTGCCATGTGGCACGGCATGGGCCACAGCAGCATTAGCAGCAGTGAACAGTGGCACACACAAATGCAAAAAAAAAAGAAAAACACCGGCAGCAGCAGCAGCAAGTGGTTGCAGTTGAAAGTCGGCTGGTTAATTGAGCAAAAGCATGAGTGGGCTGCCGACACAGCCATAGACCCGGGCAGACAGTCGTACAGACACACAGTCAGACGGCACACATGATGGCGTTGTTTTGTTGTTTTGAAGCAGCCACTAAATAAAACATCCATCCAGACTTTGTATGAGTTCTGTTGAGTTGAGATGTGTCATCATACGTCCTGGGCTATACAACTCGTGGTACGAATTTCCACTACTGCGTTGTCTCTCACGGAAGCTTTTTGTGATGAGCTGTAAACTTTGTGTGCGGGATGTTGTCCGCAAAAACAATTGCTGTCAATAGTGTAAAGACACCCTTAAGATATTTCTTAGAAGAGCAAAGCCTCTATTCAAATATCTGTGGTTTCAGAGGTTGTTTGTCAATTTTCGGCAGCTAATGTTTACGAGCATTATGGAATTAGTTGAAATTTGCCTAACTTGATCTCATTTATCGAAATCTATAGGAAACATCATTTCCTATGCCAAGGAATAGCTTTATATTTAACATTTCATGAAACTTGTTTAGAGCATCTGATTCAGAATTTCTTAATCCAGTAAAAACGATGGACGAAAGTTTTGCCCAAGATATAAAGAAAATTAATTTCAAAAATTCACAAATGTTATGGGCGCAAATCATTGAAAATTACGACCCGAATTATCCTCAGTTTTGTATTTTTCTTTGCCCTCTTCCGCGTAGACAGATAACGACAGTAAATCGGTATTTCATAGGCGTTCTCCTCAAACCCAGTTTCGCTGAATACAACTAGGTTTTGGTCGAAAAGTCGCTATAAAAGGTTTAAAGTGGGACATTCCCAGCCAAATAATTTGGAGGGTAAGATAAGCCGAAAGGAACTCATCACTTACCTTTCGGATTACTTTTAAATGGTTATGGGGAAGATGACTTAGTCGCAGTCATACCAAGAAGCCAAAGAATAACTACTTACTTCCACATTAGAAATATCGCAAAAAATGTAATATGACGATTTGTGGGCCCTCATGGACCCCAATCATAATTTAATCACTTTTGGATCATTTTGAAGGCTTATATGAGTTTTAATTTTTTGAAAAGTGAAAAGCATTACCAATAGCTACTTATATAAGTCGTTACTTTTAAGTCAATATTTATTAGTTGCAAGTAGTTGTGGTGGTAATGCGATGACATTACCTAGTAATGACATCTACTTACCAAGTTTTCGGTGGGTTGTTCCAATTGCGATTAGATCTATTATCATTTTCCTGGGTTTGGTGCAGCCACATTCGTACCCGAATGTGGCTCCACCCGGTGTGGTGGATATAGACAAAAACAGATTTACATTCAATTTAGATGGCATGTGTGCCCCATTGTATTGTAGTCGTCCTCGACGTCTTCGCCTTTCACTTTGAACCACAACCACAGTGCAGAGAGCTGCTCACGTGTTCAGCTGTTTCGAGGAGAGGTAGACTCGTTGTAGACCTTTCCCAGCTAACTTCTGGCAGCACTTTAATTATTTCTCGAGTGTTTGGTTTGTTTCACTTTTTTTTAATTATTAAATGCACCGAAAGAACACAGAAACTTTTAAAACAATTTCGAGAAAATGCTACAACAGCAACAACAAAAACATAATCACAATAACAATAATAATAATAAAACAAAAGCAAAAAACTCGCCAGAAGAGTTGACACATTTCATAGAGAAATGTCGCTGCACACACACGCACACAAAAGGCACAAAGTGAGAACCGGATGTAATCATATGCCAGTGCTTGTGAGCTGGAGAGCTATTGTAGGAGCTGCTGTGGGGCTGTGCGTAAGCATACACGACATGTAATTGTGTGTGCGTTTCCGTTACAGCATCAGGAGAAATGAGTCCTGTGGCTATAGAAAAAAAGGCAACATTAAAAACTGTCAACGGCACGTTTTCTACAAAAAAATACAAATTCTTAGAAAAAAGACACCAACACCATCATCGCCAACAACAGGAGCTCACACACAAATTAAATGGGCGGGATTGAAGTGTCGGCAGGGGAACACGACGACGACGGTGAAGAAGAAGACATTAAACAAAAATGCCAACATTCCTGGGAAGGTGCTGCGGTGGGGATGCTGGTTGGATGGGTGCTGGTGTTTTAGCTGTGGGTGATGTTTGTAATAACTCGCCTAGCTTTGTCGTCGCCTCACGTAAATGAGACTGCTGCTGCTGCTGCCGTAGCTGCCACATCGCGAGTGTTACATTTATGCTGTAATAAAAACAACTTTACAGCTGCGAGGTGCTGATGTGTTTAACTCCAAACTAAAATCAGCAGTAACCATTTCATTTGAGCTCTTCCGGGCCCTGCATCCCAACGTCCATCCCTACCTACCCACATGCATCCTCGGTGCGTTGGCTGGTGTCCCACACCGGGTATGAGTATCTCATCTCAACGCCACCATCAAGTGTGATGAATGTTTAGACCATAAAATACATATTTGTTCTACGTTCTTCGTGCTATCCATCCTCACACACATAGGGACACACACATGCATGGCGCCCACAGACACAAAGTAAAAGACAATTTACTCTAAATGCTTTTAAAGCCATGCCCAGGCTGGGTTGGCCAACAGCACCAGTTCAGTGTTCAGTGCGCCGTGCAGAGTGTGTGCCCCGAGTCACTCTCGCACTCACACTCACAGTAGTGGCAACATTGTTTTCTTGCCGTTGTATCCATCCTTTCGCTGTCCTGTCCGTCTTTCTGCCACTCTCGACATGGAAAAAAGAACTTATGTTGACAGTCGACGCTCGTCGTTCGTTGCAAGCATCATAGTTGCAATTAGTTTTAAGCATTTGTTAGCAAAAACTAAACGCAACAAAGCTGTTTGTAGCCGACCGAAGAACTATTCTTGGGTTTATGTTTGGGCTGCTGTTGCTGGTGTTGCATCGTTGTACTCGTGTTCGCAGAAAAATGTCAGGCACCCACTACTGGGCCATGATTGTCTTGTAGCCTCTCCTTTTGTCTTCCATTGCAAAAGCATTTGACTTTGTGCAATTGCAAAGAGTGCTTCCTCTTCCCCTTGGTGTTGGTGTTAGTGTTTTTGTTTGTTCGGACGAGCCAAGGAAACTTAATTTACTTTATTAAATCACAAAATGCGCGAAGCTTTGATTGCAGGAGTTTTGCTCCATTTTTCAAGTGTAGAAATGGTCCTCGATTTTCAGATGTCAATAAATGTCAGAGTCGGCTTTAAACAGCGGCAAACAAATATTTGGAGCCATCATAATTATTTTGCCATCATAATTGAACGTAGATAAATATAAATAAATTTTTAGGTCTCAGACACAGCATTTTTATTTTGTTGTTGTTTTATTAGTTCAAACAAATTGTTTAATTTTTAGACATTTTTGTACATTCAAATTCCAGCTATTTTTACTTCTTATGATGGAAATTTTTGTTTTCGTAATGGAAAGGAGGAGAACCACACTCAACTATGCACACCATATTCTTATTTCATATCTTGAATGGGGAAACATCAGCTGTGGCGCTGTGCATAGAGTGCTTGCGTCACCATGCTGATATAATACTTACAGTCGTATATATATTTACTTATAGGGTGGGCCATGTAACAATTTAAATTAGAAGTATAGCAAATGTCAAACATAAACCTGGTTCAAATTTAAAATTTTAAATGGCCCACCCTATATTTCAATTTTAAATATTTTTATTTTTTTTGTTGCATAGTGTTGTCGCTGTTGTTACTTTCTAGAATTACCTCATTTGACCCGGTTGAATGTATTTTATTTGTTATTAACCATTTGAATTACTACGCATTTTCTTCCTCCGTTTATATGATGTCATTCATTTCATTCTTTCTACCACTTGAGTAACTTTTTAACAATTCTCATATTGGAATGATGACTGTCATCACAAAATAAAAGAAACAAAGCAAAACAAATAATCCCAAAACTAAACACTTCATAGATGTTTGGCCAAATGAATTTTGACAATTCAATTAAAACATAATTTTCTATCTCGAATTCCTCTATATCTATCCCCTTATCTAAGCGTTTATCTACAGTCAGCGCTCACCTGGTTTCTCGTTTTTGGAAAACCAGTTTCAATTTAGGATTTCTCATCTTTAGCTTCAGCTCTCATCTCCCGCGTCAACGTCAACTCATTATTTCTTTTGGTTTACTCGGCAAACAAGACATTTTTTGTACGAAATCCACCCAAAGCACAGAATCGAAAAGGCCACATTAAATAATAATAATAATGTTTGCCACTCACTCACTAGCAGCACTACGAAACGAAATAAGTGTGAAACAATCGCAGAAAAAAATTTAAATAATTTGAAAGATCAGACTAGACCAGACCAGACACAGATAAACAAGTCATTCTTTATGAAGAAATTTCGGTGCCGTTGCTGTTACACATGAAAAAAACGTATGCAAATTTGATAATAAGTTGTACAACAACACAACGAGCGTAGCGTGTTCATAACGATCCGTCAGATACACGTTTGCATGTATGTATGTATACACATTAATGTATGTTTAAAATGATTTTGACACATCTTTAACGCGATTGTTTAAACAGCAACAACAACAGTAAAGAAAAACAATAAACAAAGAAGCCCGAGGTACAGCAAAAGCAGAAACAGAAACCGAAACATTAAGTAATCAATTATTTACAAATATTTATTAAAAATAGCAAAATTCAACAATTGTTTGATTAAAAGGTCGAATAAAAAATCAAGAAAATTCAATTCAATACAGCCAGAGAGAGATCTTCCCAGGGAATTATAATTTGAAATGAGTCATCACTTAGCAAATCAGGCACACCACGAATTACTCTTCGAATTATATTTATAGCAGCAGCTAGACAATCAGAAAAAAGTGAGTAAAATTAGGGTATATTTTACACTTGATTCTAGTTCCACGTTTCTCAAATCAAATAAGTGTTTTGATTAAGGACAATTTTAGTATAGTTTTCCTCAAACCATGAAACTGAGGAAATTTTTCCTGAAACTGAGGAAAATTTTACTTCAATCGGATTTATTTCCAAAATAATCATTTTACATAATTACTTAACACTATTAGTTAATAATATTTTCCTTGGCATATTTTATATTTTTCAAACGCTTTATCATTTATACTGGTACGTCTTAGACCAATACATTTTGCTATTGGAATTCTGCCTTTGTGCCAAATATACAAAATTCCGGAAAACAAAAAAATGTTGCTTGATATAAAGAAGAAGTTTAACTAAAAATAAGCTCATTTGAACTAATTGTGTCTCAATACTACAAATATCAGATTATGCTGCAAAATTCATATGAACTAATTCTCAAACCGTTCCATGATACTTCTGTCGTAAGTTGAGTTGAGGAGGAGCGTTCACACTTCACACGTGCTCAAACTCAAATTCATACAATGGAGAGCAATTGTTTCCTAGCCGCAATTCTAATCTACAATATATATTTGATACTATATTCCTACCTTAAGTTCTTCTACAACTCAGCAATTAAGTACGTTTTCTGCAAATTTCATTTCTGAAGTACTGCAACTGATTATTTCTGCAAAAAAGTTTGTCTTTTTTGTGGGGCATCTCTACACTTTTTTGGGTGATTGACGAACCGGAAAAACGCCAGCCCGAACATTATAAATAATAAGAGGTGAAATTGGCAGAATGCTAGAAAGGGAAGGAAGGAAGGAAGGAAGGGGGGAAGTACTCCACAAAGGAATAACAAAAACTCATCATTTTTAGTGATCCTGTTTTTGTTTTGTCTTCTGCTTCAGAACACTCACTCGTCAGACTCTTCTTCTTCTTTTTTAATTCAAGATGGTGTTATTGTCTGGTTCGGTATCCACTTCTCGACAACACCAACGCTGTGCGCTCCTCTTGGCCCACACTCGAGTAAGTGGAGCAGTGGCATCACTAGCGTCATCTTCATCAGCCGAGGCGGCAACAACTGAATGTTGCAGTGCAACTTTGTGAGCCAGTGTTTGTGTGACGTGACGTCTGCTCAACAGCACAAACAAATGAAAGAAGAGTGTTGAACAACTCTTCATTTTTTATATCAATCCGTTGCTTCATTTTTCGTTTTGTTTTCTCTGCCTCTCGTCCTCCTCCCATGTTGAGATTCGAAAACTGTGTTTTTTGTTCTTCTTTTTCTGGTGCTGTTTACGTAGATACCCTCGTACATGGGTAAACGCCTTTATGATGTACGAGCTGGAGCTGATGCTCGACTAGCATCGATTGATGCTGCTGCAAAACAAGCAAAAAACACTCTGGAACATGAACATCATCAGTATCCTCATCAACGACATCATCAGCAAAAACCCCAAAAAAAGCAGCAAAGCAGCTCTAAAAACACAAAACGCCTGTTAAAAAGCGAAAACGTTACCTCGCTTAAATGATACCCGTAATAGTCGTACCAGAAACAGAAACAGCTGCTTTGGTTCAACTTGGTTTATTTAAATTTACTTTTATTTCGTATCGAAATAAGCAACACCGCCACCAGTAAATTCTTTTTGGATTAATTTCATTGAATGCCATACAAGGCCAAAACAATATTCGAACGCAGAAGGAGAAGATGATGAAAACGGTGTCTCCGAAAAACACCTGCCTCCGATGAATTTTAAGGATTTTAAGGTAGATGTCTTCATGTGGTTTCCGAGCGTTTTGCAGAGACATGAAAAAAGATTTTCAGATTTTTTGTTGTTGCTTGGGTTTTGCGGAAAACATCTGCTTTTGGTAGCTGCAAAAGTTTAATAAATAAAATAAATGTGACATTTTGGAATGCTGGCTGGCTGGGATATGTTCATATTTTGTTTTGCTTTGGCTTTGAATTAAGGATGTTTAAAGAAATCTTGTCTTGAACAGATTGAAAGCTGAAACTGCCGGAGAAAGACTCGAGCTGATTAATTGTAAGGCATCCTGCTATTGGCTCTGTGTCTGGTGAGACGTTTGTGACAGACAATTGTGTCTGGTGAGACGTTCTTTTTTGTTTTGTGCCGAGGATTAACTTTCTAAAGCGGTTGTTTTCTTTTACTTTTGAAACAAAATAATATTGCCAAAAGTGTTGTTGTTTTAAAGAAATTTGTAAATTGCAAAAATTGAGTTAATGTGCTACTCACAAAAATTCCAATTTATTCATAATCGCATACATTAGCTTAAAAACAAATTCGATATCGAGAACTTACGATTGAAATCATTTTTTAATTTCTACGTAGGAAGTGTAATTTTTCAACAAAAATTAAATGGTTGACGAGATTAATAACTAATCTCGTTAGAATTTGGATAATTTTTTGTTGATATAAATGTTTACAATAAATAAATACATTTCGATCGTAACACTGTCGCAAACTAATACGAACATGATTTGAAATTGTGTTGCCTAGAAGATGAAGAAATAATATTGCGACAGAAGTAACTTCAATTGGAGACCAGGACAATACCCAAAGAAATATTTCTGGATGATAAACTGCTGATCTTGCCAGATTATCATCCCGAAGTAATCTACATGATATCGCTAAACTATCACCTGGAGGATAAAAAAGCGATGTCGCCAGATTATCACTTGGAAGATAAAAATGCAATTTTCTATTTATATTCAATTAAAATTAATAATTAAAGGAACAATTAAGAGCTACTAAATGGACATTTTTCACATGCATTTGGAAAAAATAAGCAAAGCTTGGACCTGAAAATGAATCAAATGAAATTCAAAATGTTTGTCATTCAAGCTAAAATATTCAGAAGTTGAAAAAGACACCGATTTCCTTTAATTTTTTGTCAATATTTCATCAATATGATAAAAGGACGACGATACGAAAAAATAATACTTTGATGATTTCCTTCAAAAGGATAAATGGAAGATATTGTCGAAATATCTTCCTGAGGAGATATTTTCGAAATGTTCTCGCACTTTATTCTCTGTGAGCTGACACCAAGTTATACTCATCATAATCAAAGTTTTGTTTTAATCTTAGGACTCAAGAGAATACCAAAAGAATAATCAAGTGATTTCTGTATCAGTAAACGTGGAATAGAATTTCATTTCGAGGCCAGAATGGATTCTCAATTTCCGATAGATTTTTTGCACGACTCAGATGATGTCATAGTTTGGAATTATCATCTACATCATGGACGGTGTCATCAAAACATATTTTCAAATCAATTTCGTTCAAGTTTTCATTTCACTCAGTCCGCGATACAGCGATAAAAGATTTATTTTCAGCCCGATAGGAACGGGTCTCGTGAACCGCATTGCTCCAAATTTGGAAAAATCATTAATTTTTCAGCGGGAATTTATTAAAATCACCATTAAATATATCAATCGCAGCTAATTTTCGAAAAAAAAAAACAAAACGAAAATGTTTTGTTGTGCCCCTCGTTGCCGTGAGACATTCAAATTCGAATTCAACTCTGAGGCTGTGGTGGATGAAAGCACGATGACATTTCGATACTCGGCGGCGTTGAATGAAATTTACAACATGCAGAAGAATTCACTCTTTTATTTATGCCTTTGCAGCACAACATTTATTTTATTCCCTTGAAAATCAAATTTATTGTTTATTTTTCTTACGTCGTTGATCTTTGGCGTGCGTATGTGTGTGTGTGTAAAGATATGTAAATGTGTGTGAGAGGGAGCGAGTGTTTAGCATGAAACGCACGCACATATTTAACCTGAAACGAGACCTTTGACTTGTGTTTCTTGAGATCACCCATTGTTCCATGTAGAACAGCCAAATGCTCCCCGGATTCATGAATACGTTAATTTGTGCCTGCTCTCCACACAACCACTCCACTCCTCTACTCTTCCGCGCCGTCTTGCTGTTCGATTATGCTGTTTGTTGATTTCCTCGGTGCCTGTGGCTTGTGTGTGCCTTGGCTGTTGTTTGAATTCAACTCGAAAAAGTGTCAGGAATTGAAAACATCTGCTTTCTTTTATTTTGTATGCCCCTTCACCGACCGGCGGACGGACGGACTGTGCCCGTTCAGTTCAGTTCATCGTATGGATATTTATGAAGTGCTGGCTGGCAGCAGGATCCCTTCGCTTGCCATTCCACATGGTGAATGTTGAATGTATATTTAGGTGCAACCTGGTGCGAGTTGCCTTGCTTTGTTGTTTATTCGCCCGTCCGTCCGTCCGCCCGTCTGTCGGTGTTTACCCTGTTAAGGCCTATAATTATTTATACAATTTCGGAAATTATAGCGTTCGTTGATCGCATAGCTTTTGGAAGAGATTTCATTTCGAAGTTGTATAGAATTCCGTTGAAGGTGTACGTGTGCCCGTTGTGCTAGTTCGGTTTAGCCGACTGCATCTCTGCCATCCATTAGAGTTAGTAGGGAAGGAACATGTGTTCTTCTTTTCGTTTTTATTATTGAAGAAGAAGAAGAAGAAAATAAACCATTATAATTTTAATTCTTTTTAATCACGCCGTCTGTGGTGTTAATACTCCGCAATTCCAAATGTTTATGTTACAGAGAAATTTTAATTGATTCGAATTTCGTAGGAATTTTGAAGAATGTTTGTGTTTTTAAATATTGAGTCGCTGCACATTAAGTCAATAATCGAAAATAATGGCATCTCTAGCATATTGTGTGGAACAGAGTGGAAGGAAAGAGCAGCGGATTCTATTTTATATTTTCTACGTGAAAACAACAGTTGTTCTGGACTACTCGTTCTACTGGCGGTTTGTTTGTTGCACGCTTTGCTACGGTGCTGCCAGATTTTTCTTGCGTTGATAACAGTGCTGCCATCTTACAATTCTTTCAAGTGTCATCTGATGTTTGAGAAGCCTTGATTGCAACTAAATAATATGCCTGTTCGATTGGGCTTTATTGGTTTTTCGCTTAACAAGAAAGTTACTTGCTACCCGTTCAGTGGTAATGCCAGATCTGAGATCTTGCTGCCATCTTACCAAGTCTCTATAAGCCAGTAAGCTCAATCGAGCAGGCCTAATGTTTGGAGTCTGCCCCGTAGTCCATTATTTTTCAGTACATCCAAAAAACTAAGTACTTATAACCCCATATTTGTTAATAATTCCAGGGCATTTCTCCTCCTCTGCTGACATTGTTTTAATTTGTTTGTTCTCCGACTATTTTTTCTTCTCCCACTTAAAACTGGAAATGTTTCGCATAATCTTCTCGTGGCAAGAGCACACGTTCCATTCACAGAAGGAACAGTAGTTGTGCTGTGTTGTCTTATCTATAAGTTTTAATCTCTTCAAAATATGACTCCGAATACCAAAGAAACATTCTTTTGCATATTGTCATTATCTTTATTATCATCGTATGTGCTTTGTGCATATGCGAACGTACGTAAGTCTGTATGTGTTTATATAAATTGTTAATAACTTTCTGTGTGTGTGCGAATGAGTGTGTGTGTGTAGACCATGTCTGAATTTCATTCTCAATCTTAAGTAAATAATGTGTTGATCTTAATAAACACTCCAAACACCATGGGAGAGCCAAAACAAAGAATAGAACTTCAACACAATGGGAAAAACTTTAACCGGAATGATAACGGCCGCAAACAATACAACGCATTTGTGTTTAAAACTGGAACAAAGTGAAGTTGGCCGCAGTAGCTAGTAGTTCGTAAGGAGGAGAGGTTATTTGCATTTTTAAAATGCTTTCATTTTGGAGTCGAGTTAATAAGTTAGTGTTCATATGTATGTACCTTGTGTTCATAGGCCGAAAGAATTGGGTTTTTATCTGTTTTAAAATTATGTTTGCCACATGTGGTTTATACGGGTGCATACTTATGTATGCGCCAATATTTATGGCCATAATTTATGTTCAGTAATGTTTAAACTGTCACCCAGTGAAAATCACTAGGTCATTGAATATTATTTGCAAAGATGCTATATAATCAAGGAATTAGTTGCTCAGAGGGACCATTAATGATTAATTTGGGCAAAATGAATACTTGCATACTTTTACAAAAAAGCTTTTAGTTTTAGTGTTGTTTCATTAGTGATAGATTTTGCTTGACTTTTTGAATGTAATACATTCGAATACCGGCTATTTGCCAAGGTAATGACAACGCAGGCACTCTATTCCGAAGTTCCACTGATGAGCTATCTCCACACAGGATACAGCGTATTTCTTCTCATTTCCATTACCAAACACAAAATTTCCATCGTTAGATGAAAAACGTTATCGCAATAGCTGTATGTATTTTTTGAATTTTTGTATAGTTTTGGCAATTTCAAACGTTCAAATTCCAAATCATTTGAAACGTAATAATATCGTCTCAAATATCGTTACATTTCAAAAGAAAAGTTCCATAATGAGTCCTTTGGTAATAAAAATATTCTAATATTTTTATTTATTTATTCGAAAAATCGGTGGGCAAGCATCTAATTGACAGTGATTAATTGCTTTCTTTAAATAGGAAAACATTTTCTGATTAACTTTGTTGTAATTGTCCATTTATTTTGTTGGGTAATTTCAACAAAAAGGACCCAAAATCTAAAGTTTTGTACATTCACCCGAATTGTTTAAACATTTTGCATATTAGTTATTCTAGCTAAAGTTGGCAGGAGGAAGTCTGTTTAATTTGAAGCAAATCGGTTCAGATTTAGATATAGCTCCCATACAAATGTCGCTTCCGATTTGACTTTTTCCGCTCTATAAACCACATATTTCACTCGATTTGCTTCAAATTTGGCACAGTACTTTATATTTCAACTAGAATCATCTATGGTGACAGTGGGTAAGATCGGTTCAGATTTAGCTCAAATACAAATTTCGCTCTCAATTTGACTATTTTCTCTCCTATATGTGGTCTATATTGTGCCCATACAAAAATCATTCCATTTATCATGTTCTCGCAAATTCAATTGTAATGCAGAAGAAAGTGGAGGGTATCATATAGTCAGCCCGCCCGTTTATAGTTAAAAAATCAATATATATATATTTTGTATAAAAAATCATCATTACACTTCCAAACTAGTGCTCGATAAATGCGAAAGCTCTTATTTTGAGTGATCACAAGTTGTGCTGGGCTGCTCGTAGACTCATGCGGAAACTGAGTTTTTTGCATTGCATTTTTTATCAGGTTTGCCATACTTTGTATTGTGTACATAAGTAGCTACAGCGTCTAAATATATAAGTATATTTATATATATATATATATGAATATGCACATATATATTTACATATTTGCTATATAAATGGACGTTTTATTTTGTACGGCTATAAAGTCGTTAAAATTGTATTATTATTGGTTTGCTTTTGTGGGCTTTTCTTTCGTTCTCTGTGTTGCTTCCCCATCATCCCCAAGATCCTCGTCCTCCTCCTCCTCGTCGTCGTTTGTTGCTGTTTTTATATGGATTTCAGTAAATTCTTAGATACTCTCATAATGATAAAACTGCATTGTTTATGTCCGTCGCTCCGTCCGTCTGTATGTCTTGCATATATGCAGATATGCCCGCATGTTGGCCGTTGCAACATGTTTTACGAACGGGGGCTAGCTGGCTGGTGTTGCAATGTCGGCTGGAGTATCTTGTGACCAGCTACACAAGTTGAGTTGAACTTAAAACTCTCACATTATCCACTTAAAACTGAAGCTGTTGTTGAAGCAGTTGCAGCAGAGTGCAATGACGCTTACGCTGACGATGCGGATGACGATGGTGGTGGTGACAATGATGATTATGATGGCGATGAGGACGATAATGATGGGTTATGACCAGACTTAAAGAATCTTAACATCATTGTCATGTGAAGGTCTAGGTGGGAAGGGATGCAGGGCCCAAACAGGAGGAGGTGATTATATGCATGCATATCATCTCTATTGTTGTTGTTGTCGTTGTTGCTGCTGTTGCTTCTGCTTTTGTAAAATAGGTACATTCTGATGATGTGAGTACTCTGTTGTTCGATGCTGTTGTAATTTGTCAGTTGCAGCAACTTCTTGGGTTACATCCAGTTTCCGGTCTTTGTGCGGCAACCATCAACAGAGATGTGGGTAAATGCCCCCCTCCCCCTGTGCCATCGAGGAGGGGAAGAAGAGATGCGAACGTACCTACATACTTTCATGGAGAGTATTCGCCGTGTTATCAAATTGTCATCAACAGTGGCATTATTATTGTCAACAACACACATGTGCAAAGGCAGAAACGGCAACACATACGTAGAAGGTTATTGAATAAGAACTAAATAAATTTAATTTTAAGAGAAAGTCAATTTAAACTTGCCCATCAGGGGTGTCAGAGTCCGTTTGTTGTCGGAATCGGAATTAAAATTCGATTCTTGTTGGAATCGGAATTAAAAATTGACGTAGGTTTGGAAAGAACGAAAACACAATTTTCGATTTGGATTCTGCAACATCCCTGACTTTTTGGAGACTTTAGTTCCGATTCCGACAACAATCGGAATCTAAGACACTACTGTATATTTTCAATATGTTCCTCAAAGGAGTATATTTGAAATATTTTTTCATGACATCCGAATCTCTACAAACATCTCTGCATAGCAAGTACCATGCAAGGAACTTCCAAAAAGTTCATGCCGTTTCTGTCCATTCCGAACACGAGACACTTTTGCTCATCCACGAAGCCACTCACTCACTGGAAACGATACAATTTTTACGAAGCCTGTTGGAAGAAGTATGCAGTTTTTTCTTATTGTGTTTTTGTTTTCTTCCCAATCAAAAATACATCGGTCAAAATGGGTTAAGTTTTGTTTCTATGGTTATCTCAATTTTGTTTGATTTGAGTTTTTTTGTTTAGAGTGAATTTTCAAATGGTCTAGAAGTTTTTCCTTTTACATTCATTCCTGTGTAGATACTGAATGTGACAAGTTGTGTGAAAATAATTTAAATTAAATAAAAAAAATGATTTGAATTTGAAACCCGTCTTGATTTTTATTATTTTATCGGGAATAAATAATTGTGAAAATCTAACAGGTTATGGGCCCAGATTACGCCCTATAACCAAGATAAGAAATATGGACAAGGTTAAGAGAAACATCAAGCCATTTGATGGCGAAAAATATTCAATTTGGAAATTTCGAGTAAAATCACTTCTGGCGGAGATTGACGCGTTGAAAGTCGTCGATGGCGAAATTCCTGAAGAAATTACTGAGGACTGGATGAAAAGGGAGAGAAATGCCAAGAGTATTATTATTGAATATTTGGGTGATTCGTTTCTTGGATTTGCGAATGCTGAATGCACTGCGAAACAAATTTTCAAGAACTTGGATGCCATATATGAACGAAAGAGTGTTGCATCGCAATTGGCCATACGGAAGAGATTATTGTCGCTGAAGTTAAAAGGGGATTCTTCATTGTTGAATCATTTTAATGTGTTTGATGATTTTATAACTGAATTGTTGGCTTCAGGAGCGAAAATTGAGGAAATGGATAAGGTGTCTCACTTGCTGCTGACGTTGCCGCCATGCTATGATGGGGTTATAACTGCAATCGAAACGCTGGCTGAAGATAATTTGACATTGGCTTTTGTGAAAACTCGTTTACTGGACCATGAAATCAAGTTAAGGAATGATAGTAAGGACACAAGTTCAAAAGTATTGCAGGCGATAAGAGCTAGTCAGTATGCGAATAATAGAACTGTGTCGCATGCATTCAATAATAGAAACAAATTCAAGCCCAAGAAACATTTTAAACATCTAATAAAGTGTCACAACTGTCACAAAATTGGACATATTAAAAAAGATTGCTACGCTTACAAAAGGACTTTGGATACGAAAAAACATGAAAGTTCGGGAACAGCACATGCCGCAGCTCAGCCGGAAAAAGGTTTCGCATTTATGATGAGTCGTGAGGATACAGTTCGCCAAGATGGAAGCGTGCCTTTTTTGCTGGACTCTGGAGCTTCAGACCATATAATAAATAATGAGAATTTATTTTCTGATTATATTGAGCTAAAGTCACCAGTCAAGATAGCAGTTGCCAAGTGTGGAGAATACATCTACGCCACAAAAAGAGGCATGGTGGCACTATGTAGCAGTGATCGATATCAGATAACACTGGAGAATGTTTTGTTTTGCCAGGACGTTCCACAGAATTTGCTCTCTATAAAAAAGATGCAAGATGCTGGAATGACTATTGAATTCAATAATGAAGGTGTCAAAGTTAGTAAAGATGGCCAAGTAATCATTGTTGGTGAGTGTGAGAGAAATGTACCTATTATATACTTTGACTTGTGTGAAAATCTATGCGTGGCAAGTGTTGTTAAGTGTAATAGTTATCGATTGTGGCATGAAAGGTTGGGACACATTAGTAAAGGGAAGTTTTTAGAGATTAAGGGCAAGGATATGTTCAGTGATACTCACTTCTTGGATGATGTGCGACCGGATGATGGATTGTGTGAGGCTTGTATAAATGGGAAACAGGCTAGGCTGAGTTTTAACAAAGTTAAGAATAAGGAACATATAAAGAGGCCTTTATTTGTGGTTCATTCGGATGTTTGTGGTCCGATAACTCCATCCACGGTTGATGATAAAAATTATTATGTGATATTTGTTGATCAGTTTACTCACTATTGTGTGACTTATTTGGTAGCCTATAAATCGGATGTATTTTCGGTTTTTAAGGACTTTGTTGCTAAGAGTGAGGCTCATTTTGACCTAAAAGTTGTCAATTTGTATATTGATAATGGAAGAGAGTATTTGTCAAATGAGATGCGTGAGTACTGCGTTTCTAAAGGCATTAGTTATCACCTGACAGTTCCTTATACCCCACAATTGAACGGCGTGTCCGAACGAATGATAAGAACCATAACGGAGAAGGCTCGTGCAATGGTGAGCGGTGCCAAAATGGAAAAAGCCTTTTGGGGCGAGGCTGTTCTAACAGCAACATATTTGATTAACAGAACTCCGAGTAAAGCGTTGAAGGATGGCTTGAAGACACCGTTTGAGATGTGGCACGGTAGAAAACCTACTTTGAGATTTTTGAAGGTATTCGGCTCGACAGTATATGTACATGATAAAGTAAGGAAAAGGAAATTTGATGAGAAATCATGGAAGGCGATACTTGTTGGATATGAGCCGAATGGTTATAAATTGTGGGATGTGGAGTCTGCGAGATTCGTAATAGCACGAGATGTTGTTGTTGATGAGATAAATATGCAGCATTCTAGAGCTGTGAGAAGACCAGAGAGGCACAGTTCTGGTAGTGTGGTTGAATTCCCGAATGACAGTACGAAAAAAAGTGCCAAATGTTTTCCCGAATGAGAGTAGGGACGTTGATTTCCGGAATGATAGTACGGAAACAGTGCAAAATGTTTTCCCGAATGAAAGTAGGGATGTTGGATTCCGGAATGATAGTACGGAAACAGTGCAAAATGTTTTCCCGAATGAAAGTAGGGATGTTGGATTCCGGAATGATAGTACGGAAACAGCGCGAAACTTTTTCCCGAATGAGAGTAAGGATGTTGGATCTGCCGATTCGAGATCAGAGAAAATGCCTGGTATTAGTGGTACAGATGAATGCCAAAGTAAATTATCAGATACAGGTTTAGGTTGTCAGAGGACACTGCCAGAGGTCAGAAGAAGTGAGCGATTGAAGGAAAAACCACATATATCCTATAAAGAGAATGATTCGTCTTTGAATAGTTGCATTTTAGCAGCTACAGCTTTTATTGATGATGTGCCGAAATCGTATGAAGAGCTTGAATACAGGGATGACAAACCATATTGGAATAGAGCTGTTAAAGAGGAGCTAGATTCTCATTTTTCGAATGGGACTTGGACCGTTGTGTCGATGCCGGAAAATAAGAATGTGGTGGATTGTAAGTGGGTTTTTACGCTGAAACATGATGAGCTTGGTAATCCAGTTAGATATAAAGCTAGACTTGTTGCAAGGGGTTTTACCCAGGAGTATTTGGTGGATTATGACGAAACGTTTGCTCCAGTGGCAAGGGTATCTAGTTTCCGGATTTTGATGTCTTTTTCCAACCAATTTAATCTGAAGGTTCACCATATGGATGTGAAGACTGCCTTCTTGAATGGTGTGTTGAAGGAGGAGATTTACATGAACGTTCCTCAGGGTTTGGTTTGTAATGAAGGCGAAGTTTGCAGGCTGAATAAGGCAATATATGGTCTTAAGCAAGCTGCAAGGTGTTGGTTTGAGGTTTTTGAGCAGGTATTGAAAAATATTGGTTTCGTGAACTCGCCTGTGGATCGTTGCATTTATTTTCTGGATAAAGGATACGTAGACGATTTAGTAATAGCTACAGCAAATGATGAGACGTTGACGAAATTTAAAGAATATTTGATGAGTAGGTTTAGAATGACAGACTTGTTTGAGATTAGATTTTTTATTGGAATTAGAATTGAGAGACAAGGTGGTAAAATGAGTCTGAGTCAATCGGCTTACATTAAGAATGTTTTGAAAAAGTTTGGAATGGATGACTGTAAGCCAGTTGGAAGTCCGCTTCCGGGTAGGCTTGATTATGATGCACTGAATTCTGATGAAAAGAATGATGCGCCTTGTCGCAGTTTGATTGGTTGTTTGATGTATCTCATGCTGTGTACGCGACCTGATTTGAGTACCTCAGTCAGTATTTTGAGCCGGTATAGCGGCAAGTGTAATAAAGAATTGTGGCAATGCCTTAAAAGAGTTCTTAGATATCTGAAAGGAACTATGGATTTGAAATTGGTTTATATAAGGAACTTGGATTGTAAAGGTATATTTACAGGATTTGTTGACTCTGATTGGGGTGGTAGTGGAACTGGTAGGAAGAGCACTACTGGTTATTTGTTTATGATGTTTGGGTCGAGCTTGGTTTGCTGGAATACAAGAAAGCAGAATTCTGTAGCAGCGTCTTCTACTGAGGCAGAATATATGGCACTGTTTGAGGCTGTCAGGGAGGCGTTGTGGTTAAAGTCAGTGATGAATAGTGTTGGGGTTATGGTTGAAGACCCAATTTTGATATATGAAGATAATCAAGGCTGCATTAGTATAGCAAATAATCCCACATGTCACAAGAGATCTAAGCACATTGATATTAAGTACCATTTTTCTAGAGAGCAGGTAGAAAATAAACTAATCAAAATTGAGTATATCCCTACAGATAACCAGCTGGCTGACTTGCTGACGAAACCTTTGCCCACTGCTCGGTTTCTGGGTTTGAGAGGTCAAATTGGATTGGAGTAATTTTGAATTATATATATTATAATTGTTAATATTTTTTTTGTTTGCTGGTCTGATTAGGTTTTTCTGGGTTTTTCCTAATCCTTGCAACAAATGTTGGGCCACTTAATTGTAACTCCCAGATTTCACAACTTGTCATATACAATAGTTATAATGAATGTAATTGTAATGATCGATATATTTTTGAGGGGGTGTGTTGGAAGAAGTATGCAGTTTTTTCTTATTGTGTTTTTGTTTTCTTCCCAATCAAAAATACATCGGTCAAAATGGGTTAAGTTTTGTTTCTATGGTTATCTCAATTTTGTTTGATTTGAGTTTTTTTGTTTAGAGTGAATTTTCAAATGGTCTAGAAGTTTTTCCTTTTACATTCATTCCTGTGTAGATACTGAATGTGACAAGTTGTGTGAAAATAATTTAAATTAAATAAAAAAAATGATTTGAATTTGAAACCCGTCTTGATTTTTATTATTTTATCGGGAATAAATAATTGTGAAAATCTAACAAAGCCATTTAATTTCGTTTTCTCTACTGTCCCCTCTTCCTGATGACAACAGTGACACTTTGGTTGGTAGGCATTATGATAACCCTTTGGGCTAAATACACACAGACTCCTCGAATAGACGGCCTGTCACACGGAAGGAGGCGCTTTCCATTCTCCTCAGGTGGTATTTGATTCGTTTGTTCTCTGCCTTCCATCAAATTCCCTTTCTTCGCGGCACTATAGACTTTTTGTTCGTGTTGTTTGTTCCTTGTGGTTCTTTGAACCTTCTGCCTTTTTCCCTCCATTGCTACTGATTTTTCTCATCTCGTCACATCACTTGGCGTTTTTCGCCTTGTTCAACGTCTTTTGTGGCGTATTCTGTCAAGCGGTGGATACCTTATTTCAAAATGATTTACCACATAATTAGGGAGTTCTTTCCGTTTTCGTTCGCCTCAATTCATCAACAACAACTTTTATTATTTTTGTTGTTATTTTTTGGTGGGAAGAAAGATTGAAAATGTGCAGAAAAGCGAAAAACAAAAGCCGTTGAAAATGAAAAAATCAGAAATGAAAAATACAACAACAACAACAAAATAAAATCGTTGCCAGTGCTAGTCTCACGCCTTCTTTGGCATTTAAAGCTTCCGTCAACGGTTCGTAGGAATGGGCCGCCGAGTATTTGCGTCTTCTTTTGTTTCAAGAGTTTTCTTGTGGTGCCGGCGTTTTTCGTTTTCGGCTGCCTGAAAAGCAGTTATTAACTTATTAAATATAATTAAATGAAACTTCACACCATTGTTAATATGGAATCTTGGAAAACAGACCTTATGCACAGGGCCCCCAGCTCCAACCATTTTTCCACCAGCGCAAAAAATGTGTGAGTGTATGTGTGTGTGTGGGGGGGGATTGAGTTTTTTATCTGTTGTTTTTTCACATCGTCTCTAGAGTTGGCTCGTTTTTGCATTCTTTTGCGCTGATGCAGAGATTTCTTCAGCGCTTGGCTAAAACGACATTGGAAACCGAACAGAGATAAGATTGTATGGTCTTTTCTATAATTAATACCGAAGGTTAACCCACGAATTCGCTGTTGAGTTAAAGAACTCTAAGCCATCCGCCGGCCAACCCCCTCACCCACCCCGACCACTCTGTTCCAGTTCCCCTCGGCGCAATAGCAATTATTACCATAATTTGTAATAAAAATAATTAGAATGAAATAATAATAATAAAAAGTTTTTATGCCTTACTAAATATTTCTCTGTTTTTCCGTTTCTTTTCATTTTAGGTAAGTTGAGACAACTGGGTTTTTTGGAAAATACATAAAATTTTACAGTAAGTAGTCATAAAAGGTAAACTTCAACGGCCTTAACAACATCACGCAGAATAATTAAAACTGCCAAATAAATGCGTGGAATGCCGTGGAATGAATGGCAGTGTTAAAACAGCCACTAAGTAGGCTGTCGTCGACATTTGAGAATAAAATGAAAATCAATTTTGCCCAACTGGGAAGATGTGGATGCACCCCGTCCAATCGTACTCCTCCTCCGCCGAAATAATTACTCATAAAACTACATTTCGAATTCAATTTCAAACTTTGATAATTGTGTGACGTGCTTGGAAATAATCACGACACGAATGTGAAAATGAAAGTGGAATAATTTCACCACATATGAGAGGCTTGTGGCATATGAAATAGATGAGGATGGTTAATTTGATGTATACACACCTACACACACACTCACACCAAAGACATCACCTCCTTTTCGGCTAATTAAAATAATTGTTGGTATTTCGACACTTATTTTTAATTGGCTCAATTAAGTATTTGGATAATGTGGCTCCAATTTTAATTGTTACAGTTTCCACTTGAAATCGCAAATTAAACGTTACAAAAGAAGTAACAAATTTTCATTGTCACGGGGTCGTTCACATCGATGTGCAACGAGTTGGTTGGCCAGCTCCAGTAGATGTATATGAATTTCTTCTGCCAGAGAACTAGGATATCCTGACTGGAATAAATTAGGTTAGTGATGACCCTATAAGTTCCACAGGAACTTGGTACACCCCAGTGGAGCTATCTTATGTCACTCGAAATGATTTCAGTATTGACGAGACATGCAGTCAAACGACTTTTGTAGCATCTGTGGGGACGAGGAGAAGATTGTGAGTTTTTAACATCTTCTCTATCTCCGTCTGGATATACGTCTTCTAGTTTGATGACAATAGGTTAAGCTTTATTCGAAGGTTTGGGCGACTTGGCCAGTATAGACATCGATAGGATGAATTGTTTCGTGAGTCGCACAGGTTCCTTCCGACGAGAGATTTGAAAGCCCGTCGTATCAAAAATGTCTGTATTTAAATCTGAACCGATTTGCATCAAATACAGTCCATCCTTACACAGACATAGGGATAGAGCTAAATCGACTCGGAAAGTGATTCTCAGTGGTCGTTACAAACAAATGTACAAAGACTCTGGTGAAGGGATTATCCATCGAACCCGAGAACATTGGTGTACAATGCCAATACTTTATCCGACTACCTCCATACGATGTATTTGGGAAATATATATGTATGCCACTTGACAAAATTAATTCTGACAACGGATTCTGATAGAGTGGATTAATATTTTCCCTCTTTTCCTCATACTTATGATGAATCGGCATGTGAAACCTTGTGATCCTTACATTTTAAGTATAGGACGTGTTCAGCAATATTAATTGAAACACTGCGAGGAACATTTTTGTGGAACATTTCATACCTCCAGCTGTTCATATAGGGGTCTTTTTGGTTCCTTTGTGCAAAAGGGTAAAAAAAATCCTTGAAGCCGAGCTTTAACGGGTCAAAATGTTCTACAAAAATATTTGCTATAAAATTCTACTATAAGTCTCTGTATACACCAAAACTCGCAACTCATCTTGAATGCCAGAAATAAGTCAAAATTTAAAATTAATTTTTGGGTTAATTTCGTACTTTTTCCGAATTGGTGCTAAACTGTTCCACAAAGTTGAATTTTGGGGTGTGGTGTGAATGGAAAAAATATTCTACATCAATTTCGCTATAAGTCAACGAACAAAGGAAATCTGGAGACATAATATATAAAACTAAAATATCAGTACCAACTTGTGTATTGAAACAAAAAAAATATTTATTATTTTTTTCTTTTAACTCTTGGCAATTCCCCTCCCGTTATCAAACAATGACAGCTATAATGAGTCAGAACTTACATATTTTTAGGAAATTATTGAGATATCCTCCATCAGCTACCACTGAAATCTACACATTATCTCCATTGAGATACTTTCTTACCATCTTTGTAGGATATACAAACTAGCGTGGTCGGGATGAAAAACAAATAAGTTTGATCTCCTAGCCATATTACTTTAGTGAATAGTCACAGATTGCATTATGTTTAAGTAACCCCAATATTCCAGCTGGATCTGTTCGTAAACTGTGTTTTTGTTGTGTGTCTCTCTCAGGATATAATGGAAGCGAATTCTTAAAGTTTCGCCATGTTTACATTATTAAAAGCGCATTCATTATAAGTTTTAATGTGTTTAATGAATGTAAACTTCAGTATCTGTTTCATCGCGCTGTTTGCTGTTGATGTTTCTGCAAACTAATGCATCTTGGAAATTCACATAAATTTGCAAAAATCTTGGAAATGTTCGGATGTTGTTCGGATGCTGCTACTACTCTCTGTGCGTACCAGTGTCTGTTTCTGTTACAGGAACTGAAACCAATTAATAAATGTTATGCAAGTTTCGTTGCCGGTGCCGTTGTTATTATTTTGTTATTGTTTTTCCCAGGATTTTATGCAAATACATCTATGCTGTAATAACAACAACAACAGCCAGAGCAACAACAAAAAGTTTGTTATTATTTTACAATTTTAATATTACAACTTTATGCTGTGCTGTGTGCTAGTTCTTTGGGCGGAAGTAAAGTAAGCAAGGGAGTGCACTGTAAAGAAATCAAAGCAACACGAATTACGGAATAAAAATTGGCTGCCAGGTTGCTTTTGTAGTCGTCCTGGCGGTAAGAGTACCTCAGAGCTTAAAAACTTTCGAAACCCATCCATACGCATCAAAGCAACACCGCATCGCACCGCACCGCAACTCCGTTCCGTTTCGTCCTACACTACACTGAGAGAAAATCAAAAGAAAAACTTCGTTCAGTTTCGTCCTATCTGCCGCCTCTTTTTCGATGAAAAGTTTAGAAGATGTTTTTTGTTGGCTTGTTTTTGTTAAGACTTTCACAGGAAAAAAATTACAATTGAATTATTCTGGCTGAAGCCAAGCGAGGCAAGAACAATTTCACGGAACAAAAACACGACGAAGCAACAACTCTCTTCCGAAAAATGCATGGCAAATTAAATAAACAACGAACATCATGTAGATCTGTAAATTTTTAAAGTAAACAGAATTGTTTTTGCTCCGAATTTAAACTCAACACGGCGAATTGTGTGCCGCTGCTGCACAAAAAATGCGTGTAAAATATGCAAAACTAATATCCAAACTTTGTTTACTTTCTTTGGAGGTGGCGGCGGCGGCAATGGAACAATAACAGCAACATCGAGAACTGAGTGCAAATGGGAGAAATGGCAAGAGAGAAAAAAAGCGAAAGGAAATAAATAAAATAAACATCAATAAACGTTTTGCTAAATTCATATGCACAGCCATATTCTAACACTAGCATCACTAGCACTTGAGCCCCCTCCTCCTCCACCCCTCTCTCACTCTTTTCCAGACCACGTATCCATTCATGGATTTTTCCCGCCCGTCGGTCCGTACGAAGCATATAAAGACTCACAGTGGTTTTCGAAAGACTGGTATTGTTTGATTGAAATTCGGCAGAGCCATGGCTCAGATTTCAAGTTACCAGATTTACTACGGAACCTGGACATTTGGGATAATTATGTTTATATTCTCATAGGCCAATTATCTTAACCATTACTTTTTCGGATCAATATTTTGGGTTTAAATTGTTTTGTGGCAAATGTGTGAGTATGGCAACACTTCTGACAATTAATCAAAATCAAAAGGCAACGCTGTAATTGAATCAGCTGTTCAGTTTACTCATTTGCATGCAGAAGAGTAAAATGGTTTCAGAACCGTTTTGACCGGATTTCACCTGTCAAACATAAAATCAGAAAAAAGTGGATTTTGGATGTACATTCGAACGCAGTATATGAATTTATGAAATATCACCCAATTCAACGGGGAAAAATCGTAGTTTTGTAATGGCATTTTCAAGCCACTGTGCATATTTTTAAAACGGCGAAATAGTAAACTGACGCTCGGATAGACGGACGGCCAATCGTGCAACCCCTTCACACTTTGGGAGAGAGGAAAAAATCAGTAGCCACAAATGGAGAAGCCGCAACTCAGTACAACAAGCTCGCTGGAAAACGGCAACGCAAAACAATACAAACCCAAAATAGAAACAGAAAAATATTCATCAACTCTGCTGCAATGCTCTACGTACGAATGGTGCAAAGAACACTCACACACACATGCATGCAGCAAATACGCGCTATTTTACTTGAGCATTTTGTGAAACGTGACTTGTTTTTTAAGCTCCGAGTTCTATTCTTGATTTCACTTTGCGAGTTTTTTGCAATTTGTGCGCCCCCACCGCACGAGAAATGCACTACGTTCGTTGGTAGGAAGGACGGCTTTATTTAACAAATCTTACATAAATTCACGTAACGTTTTGTCGGGTTTCCGCCGTTGTTGCTGCTCCCACACTCCGCACGGATTGTGCTGATAAATATTAATGTCTGGCAACCCCTTCTGTCGGCCTGATCGACTGCTTCGTGCGGCAGTGTAACCAGGCATCGTCTTTCTTGCAGTTTGTCGCTGGTGTGACACCTTAACATTTATGATTTGTCTAAACTATTTGCTCTCGGCTGTTGGTGACTTTTACACTCCCTTTTGTGGCGAATGCACTCGTACTCGTACACGTTCGCTAGCAAACATAAATATTTATATATGTTGCATTTGCACACATCTTAATGTATTTTTTCCCGGGCTGAGTTTAGTTTGCATATCGTATTGCTTCTTCGTCAAGTAAATAAATACGAAGACACTGTTAAACTGTTTGCATTCTTTGCGAAAAAGGAGTTGTTTGTTGTGCGAAAGTGTTGCCAAACTGATGGGGGGTTGTATAGAAATAACTAAGTCAGAGCACAACAATCAATTGAAGTATAGGCAGGGAGTTAAATGAAATTTTGGAGGTTAGTTGTTTTATTACAACTTATGCGAGACACAACAGATGACGACGCAATCAAAAAAGTTTATCCACAATTTACACCGCCAACAACAAGGACTCATGACGAAGGTGATCCCATTGTATTTCACCTCTTGGCGAATAGTTTGTGGCCGCCGTCTCTGTGGATTCCAACTGTGTTTAATTCTCTTGGATGTTATAGTCCAGCCTAAACATCTATCTCTTTCTACACTATGTTTAGCCGCACTGTCAAACTTGGAAGTGTCAATATTAGCTACGGCTTTAGGTGGCTACAGATAGAATGCATTTGATAAAAATTGACCACAGTGCAATTGGATACGAGCTGTCGAATTGACAAATCGGATTTGATACTCCACAATTGAGATATTCATGTAGGTTCTGACTCGCAGAAACAGAAATGTATACGTTCAAATGACTACTTGTTTAGGCGTTGCCAACCCAAACGATAAAGATACTCCACAATTGAGACATTCAGGTGTGTTCTGACTTATACGTTGGCTCCAAACCACCGACTTTTTCGTAGCTTCGTGTCTTTAAATTTGAGATAGGGCTTCAAAACATCTAGATTTTTGAACATATCTCTTCATTTACACGATCTAAGAGTAATGCGATTTAAGATAATAAGTTTCGAAGTGCTTCGAAACCACCGTGGAAGTCAGAATATCCCTGATTGAACCACAATTGGTGATTTTTCAATTATATATTGTGAGATAGTGTAAATATACCCAACGATTTTCTGCTCACCCTTAAGAAATACATCTAGGATGTCTTCTTTAATTTCTAAAACAAAGCCGTTATAAAGGAAAAGCTCCTTAAATTTTTGTAAAATTAATACCTCCTTTTAAATTCAAATTAATTTATTTTGAAAAAAAATATAGATATTTACAACATGTTGCCTTCCTCTTTCATTCGCGATCTACAAATTAAGACATCTGTTCGAATGGCAATGCTGCCAAGTCATTGGCCTGTACCAATCAATATCAATAGAACAACAGTGAACAGCGGTCATTCTAGATACGTGTAGATGTCGCTTTATATTCATGTTTTTATTTCGCGGATTTTTCAAGTATTGCGAATATTAACGGGGCGACCTTTCGAAAAAATTCCATTGTTTAATTTGCATTGGCATGTAACAATTTTGTACAACAAATATGAATTTCCCTCAACGTAGAGCTAAACTTATTACAAAGTAATAATTTGTTTATATAGTCTACGCCATAAAAACATACGAATCGTAGGGGTGCTCTCTGCAAAAGAATTATAACTGAGAAAACCATTTTTTCTAACAACAGTGAGAAACAACATCCAGAGTGGACTCTGTATGTTGACAATTTTCCCTTTGTGCCTTGTTCAATATGATATAAACAATGCCTATTTAAAAATCCAAACATATAGTCAAATATCATGAGTGGAGATAAAACTAAGAAATTGTAACTCGAGAAAACAGATACTTATCGAAATTTTTAGAAAAAAAACACCTGTTTGCATTCAGTTTGTTTTCAAATGAAATTAAACGATGTGAATACCCTTTATGCATGTGAATTCTTGCACTTGTCCGATGTGTACTGTCTGTGTATGCATCTCAGTCAGTTTAAATCGGATATGAAAATTTTAAAGTTGTTGGATTCTTCGCTCTGCAGAGTAGAAGGAACATGTGCGTTGAAATGAAAACAATAAAGTTGGGTTAAAGTATTGCCAGATTGTTTTCAGGCACATAAACATTATGATATTGCCACATGCAGCACGTGTACAGGTAGCTGTGGACTAACACGTTGGCTACGTATGAGAGCAATGCAATGTTTTGAACTCGTCAAGAGGAAGTGTTTTGCGCCAGGCTGGCCTGTTGCTTTATGGCAGACTTATGCTTCCAAAAAATATGAAAAAAAAACTCTTGCAAAATTTCTCAAAACAAATGCGAAGAGGGGGTTGTAAGAGAAAGACGAATGCATGGGGAGAAAAACTTTTAAATTTAATAGTTTTCAAAAATTTCATTAATATTTTTCTTGCTACTGCTTTTTTCCGCTGCTGTTGTTCTTGTTGTTGTACTTGTATGTTTAGTAAGCATAAACGACAGTAATGCCACATGGGAGAGATGGATGCACTACGCCAGCAACGGGAGGCGCTCTGTTCCGCACACGAACAGGGTGAGCGTCGGAATGTGTGGGCAACAGAGTGTGCACCATGAACCATGAGTGCACAAAATGCAATTTGTACGTGCCTCGATTTTGTTGTATCTCATACAGATACATACAGACATACGTATTTAAAACTTTTTTTCATATCGCCTCAGACGAGAGGACCAGAAAAGTTTTTCCTGTTTGCAAATTATAAACACAATTCTGATGTCGTCGTGTTCACACATACACATCCATACATACATACATTCATATGTACAAACGTACGCATAAGTAGTGCCAGTAAAAGTATCCGATGGAACGTACGTGGCCCGGCCCGTATCTGTTGGGGTCTTTGGAGGACAGCCATTGTCGAGCTCGACACAAATGGAAATAATAGTGTTTTGTTGTCGGTACTGTGCTGTGCTGTGCCGTGCCGTTGTTTTGTTTTAAATGAAATGAAATTATGAAATATCACATGTGCGTGTATGTGTGTGTGTGTGAGTATGTCCTTGCCACACTCACTCTCTCACACATAAGCACAATAGAAGAACTCGCTCGTTTTATAAATAGTGAAACTAAATATTAAATACTGTCTGTTATTGTTATTGTTGGTGTTTGTGTTTTTGTCTTCTTGTTGTTTTTCTGCAACTCAAACATAATTTGTTGTTTAACCAACATTACTTTTGCCTTTTGTTCGAATGCAAAATTGTTGTTAATGTTAAACATGTTGGTTTTTATTATTATTATTATTGTTGCCGCCTTCCATTATTCTCTGCATTCTCATTTCATTTCCCTTTTTGTTATCGCACTTTAATATTATTTATGTATTTCCTTTTGCACATGCACATCACCACTGTCCACCAGTGCGAAGGCAGCATAAACAATGTTTAGCATTCATCTGAGCGAGCTGCCTGTTTTCTTGCAATTAACAATTAACTACACACATACATACACAGTTTTACTGGCAAGTGTGGACGAGCTACATACAGTGTCCGAGTTTATAGATACTGTGGACGGACAGCTTCCATTTTTTACACTTCTTCATGTACTCGGTGCATCCAAATGAAAACAGAAACAGCAACTCTTTCATTTGTTTATTTCTGTTTTCAAAATGTGAGCGATGTTAACAATCAGGGAAATTGAGTAAAGCCGATTATGAGTTTTGTACACATCGTTTTCATTATACAACAATAATTAAGTCGGCCTTTGAAAGCGAATGGCCAACTAATGTGGCCAACTGTTTTCTGTGTTTTCAATGTCTGTGGCTTCTTCATTTCGCCTTTCTTTCAGGCTAAACAATGTTAATTTTCAATTGGAAATATTATTAAAGGGTGATTCACACGATCTGATTTCTCGCAAAACTTCCGACGTAAATGTTAAAGGGGAACGAAAGCGAGTGGAACACCCACAATTTATACGTTAAAATGACTGCTTGTGTAGGTGTTGCCAACCGAATCCACAAATAATATTGATACTCACCGGCAGTTGTTCGCTGCAAAATTTTTTTGGTTGGTTTTGGTTTGCATCTCATACGCTCACTGTACTTTCGATGATCGTGTGTGTTATCGCGTTGCCAATTTCTGCACAAAATGAGGGCACTTCAAACGCATGTGTTAAACGTAAGTGTTGTCAATCGTCTCAGGTCTAAAAACACACCAAATGTATAAACATTACGATAGAAATTAGGATAAATGAAAATTTTCATTTCGTTTCCATTCGGACAATTTTTTACGAAAACATGGTGGATGACGCTTTTTTTCTAGCAGGTGCGATACAAATAAATATGCGAGTATTTGAATGGGATTTGACTTCTATAAATGCCAATTTATAAATGAAGACTTCTTCCTTTCAGTGTACTTTTGGATGAATTATGCCCTATATTTCATATAAGAAAATAATCAACAAACTTTTCTCTTTAAAAAAATCTCAATCCCGTTTGAAACATCGGCGACTGAACTCGGACATAAGAATTTAATCTGATGAGTATCTAGTAATCTTTGAATAAACTTATTAGATTTGATTCAGATAGGCTTTAGCCCAACGGCAGTAGGTTCAGCCATATCTGGATTTGTTTTTTAAATATCTGTTGCCATTACTATCGGTAGGATAATTTAAGATAATTGGACTTGACCAGAAAATTGTTTAGATCCAGATCGATTTAATACAAATTCATTGATAACAATACTGCCACCTTATCAAGACTCTTAGTTGTCTAACAAGTAAAACAATCAAACTCAGTCAATATCATGGCCGACAATGCTGCCAATGTTATGTGTAAGCCTACAAGTATAAGTACTTGGCATCACTTATAAATTATTTTCTAATATCATTTACAAACCGAACAAAGTTGCAAATATTATAATTTTTGTTCTTTTCGTTAAATTTCGATTTATAATTTGCTTTAAGTTGTTATCGTTTCCCTTAAATCGTGTGTATTTTAGACATTCAAACGCATCCTATTTATTGGTGTATCTAACTTTAACTTCTAATTCGTTTGTAATTTGAAGTGGAAAAGTAATTGTGTGAAAAAAACAGCCCAACATCAGTCTGACAATGCTATTAATTATTTTCTAGGTGACTTTTTTCTTTCAAAACAACTACTCAGATCTGGCATCTGTGTAAGATAACATCGCATCAAAATAAACAAACTCGAAACTATTTAAATGAAATGAATATATATCTATAAACACTTCGTAGTTAGCAGAGATTCACGCAATATATTCGTTTAATTTAAATCGATTTAAACATTCACACAGTATGGATGTATACAAAACATATCGATATCAGCAAATGCCAACCATGGGAATGAAAACGAAATGAGAAAAGAAATTTATGCGTGAACTTTTCGTACTCACTCTTCTCACAGCGAGCGGCAGCTCAGAAAAAACTGTCGGCTTCGAATCCGATTTCAAATACACCTAGATTCAAATTACTTGAGGATATAAATTGTGTGTCTGCGTCTTATTTGGCTTCTTTCTCACACAACGTTTTGTTTTATTTTTGGGTGGTATTTTGTAGATACGAGTACTTTGGCATTGGAATCTGTTTAAGATAAACAATACAGCATTGATTAGTTTGAAAATTATGTGTGAAACCCCGAAATCCGACTAAATGCCGGCCCTCCTCCTCCTACCCAACACACACACACACGCACATCAAGTGTGATGAGAACAAGATTTAATTAACGCAGAAAACGACAAACAAATTTTTCCTATGATTTGGAAAGACTTTCAGGAGTGGAATTCATCTTCGTCTCCATATCCAGCTAAGATGGTTGTGACTGGGCGGGGTAAAGGATAAATTGAATCAACAAGAACCAACCAAGCAACTGGCAGCGAAGAAGTATTTTGCATACTTAATCAGAAATTTATTTAAAACTTGGATAAACAATAGCGGCAACATGAAGATGAAAGAAGCGCCACGACGGCAACGCAACACCAGCACAGCATAGCACATCCCATCCCTACGATAGGAGATGAAGACGAATACAACTGTTCTATAATCTCCTGACAATCTGTCAGATATGAAGGCAACTCTTGGGTAAAGATTCCTTTCAGTTTGGTTACAATCGAGGAATTCGTCTTCAACCGCCCAAGCAGGAGCTAAGGAAGATTGCAAAAGAATTGGCAAAATAAAGCATATCCTTTGGCAGGGATGCCATGCCGCATGTCGATAATAAGCACAAATGAAATTTGTAAACGATATTCCTACTCCTTCGTTCAGTAAGTATGTCTACTGCACGTTGAGTGCGGGGACCATCCCCCCTCATACCATCCTTCTGCGAAACCAAACAACCACATAAAGAACAACCGAAGAAAAATCTGTGAAATTAAAACGAAAATTTACATAAATTAAAATAACAAAAGTAAAGCGTTTCAGTGGAAGCACGACACACACCCAACAAAAAAAGAACGAAACAGAGCAGAAAGGACGACAAAAGGATTACTGAAAATTGGGCTTGAATAGAAGAAGAAGAAGATGTTGAGATGAACGCATTCACAAAATGTACGTATTCCAATGCAAAGAAAATACAAATATTTATCAGCGCCCCATTCAACCAAGAGGTCCTTCACTCCAAGGAAGCGCCGGATTTTCTTTAGCTATGCCGCGTGTGCACAGGGTAGTCCTTCCCATACACACATCGCTCAAACAGTTGTTGTGATTTTTCACATCTTGGAATTTATTTTCGTGTTGGGAATATGAGACAATTGTTTGCTTTGTCTGCAGTTTTGCCAGCAACAAAATACAACTCAAACAACAAACAGCAAAAAAAAAAAAAAAACAAAAAAAAAGCTCGCTTAAGCAGAGTTCTTTTGCCTTGAATGAATTTTTTATTAAAATAATTTTTTATACAAATATTTGCAATTTCTTCATAAAAATTGTTATTAAATTGAATGCCAACCAATACACTCCTTTGTGTTGTTGGCGTGGCGTTATTTTTATTTTTATTTATATTTTGCCAAAGAGTCTGGAAATATTTAATATTTGCAATTCAATAGTTGAAGAATGTTTTTCATGTACATTCGTGTACTTGGTTGGCCCAGACAGATAGATGGGTTGGCACAGTGGGCGGCGAGTGTTGAAAAACGTAATGTGCAATGTACACAGAAGCTTTTGTTAAGTAAATACTATTATTTACATTATTTGATTGGTATATTTTCACAAGAGAAAAAAAATCCGACATCATTCGTAATAACATAATATATATTTTACTAAATAGACGGGGTACACTTTCCCAAGAACAGAATTGGACGTTATTTTCGCAAAGGCTTTTTCCAAAAGGCTGTGGGAATGGAATCTAAATTTTGAAAGGACATATGAACTAAACGAGAACCACGTGTGGGTTCTCCGAATCCCAAATGCTGAAATTTTGACACTAAGCAAAGCCATCTAAGTGAAGATGAGCTTCATTGCTGGGGATGATTTTGTTGGGAAAACATTTATTACTTTTATTAAATTGCTCGGCGAAGGGAAAACATATTCTCCACTTTTTAATAATCCTGCACTTTTTTGGTTAGCGTATTGCTATCTTTATCGTATTTATTAATACTAAAATATATGATAATATAAGGGCCACTGTCTTATAGTGCCGTCATAGAGCATATCAAAAATGAGAATGTATCGATTGAAATTTGTATGCTATGATTTATTGTGGCAATACGAGCTGTGTACGTGTAAAAAACCGAAGCATTTCGTGGCGCAAGACCAGTGGTCGCCTGACACTACTGCAAGTATTTTGGTGACAATAGAGTTCCAACTTTGATTTGAAATTTGACAAGGAGGGGTATTTCTTTCATGCGGTGACATTGAATGGCATCTGATATGGTAAAACAGTTCGCTTTGTCAAGGATTCATGGAAACTAAAAAATAATTTTTTACATAAAATTTCCATATGATAATTATAAAGTCTATTGCCTAAAGACACTAAGTGCAGACTTTCAAATAAGAACATCCGTAACATGATCAGTGAACGGCATCAGCATAGATGTTGCCACGCTATTCACGACCTTGAGAATCAAAGCACAAATGAGGATATGTAATGTGGACATATTCCCAAAACTTGCCTAGAGTCGAGGTCCATTAAAAACGTCTGCTGATCTATGGGTCGTAGCACACGGTTGATACACAACTTCACATCAAGCCGAAACTTTCCTACTTCCATTTGTCTAGCTATCTAGCAGCGGTATTCAAAAGACCGCCGATAAGAAATCAGTCGCGTTGCAGTTTTTTAATTAGAAATATGTCGATGCGGCATAGCTATAAGGCAATTATTTTGATCGCCGCCTATCAATATCTGGGCATGGACATTGCAAATTAAGCACAGTTGTACAGATTTACTAAAGATGTCTCGCCTCATAAAGTGTTGGCGCAACTTTTTCCGTTTTAATTAAAAGAGCAGGCGTGGGTTATGTCGATGGTGAAGGGTATTAAGGTTCAAACCGCTCGCAGGTTTTCTTTGTGTTCTATTGAAAGAGGCTTCTCCTTCATTGAGGAATGTCCCTCGCAAAAATGTATCGTCTTCATCATCAGCATGTTACACACATGGATTTTTCGGAAATGTACTCGATACATTCTTCCCTGTAACTACCTTACAGAAGAGGCAGACCATTCCACACTTGGCGTCGCCAAATTCAGATAGAGGCAGCTTGTACTGGTAAAAGCTGGAACCAAATAAAATCACTAGGCTCGAACTGAATCGATTGGAACGAATTTATTTATCGGAGCAGAGTCCTATCAGCAACGACGGGAACATACATACATATACTAGGAAAGAATAGTATAAAGGCAAAGAACAGAAAACGATGTTCAGCAGAGAAGAAAATATGGGAGTCGTAATGCGGATCTTTCCGCTACGACTATAACCTGATCTCTACCACTGTAATCCTCCACAATGAGGTACATACGTATGTATGTTTGCATCACATTTCAAATATTTCATGTCATCTCTGTCCAGAGTTCTAAGTAGGAACAGTGTGTATGTAGACACCTCATTGTTGAGAATTCCTTCTAGCTACAGAGAAATACAAAAAATATATTTTATCGCACAAAAGACTCAATTTTGATTTAAAAACAGTTGTTGACACAACTAAATTCCACAATGAAAGGTGGTGGTGTTCCCCTTTCCACGTGCCACGTTCCACGTTCCATAGTGAACAAAACACTTCAACTACAATGCCGAAATGCAAATTGGAATGGTTTAATGGTTAACGGAGGAGAATGGAGAACAGGCGAATAGGAAAAACTGGGAAATGGAGACAAACTTTGCATACTTTTAGGCGCTATCTTATAACAGTGGCTACACTGAAAGTCATAAAACATGATACAGCGCTAAGTTGTTTGTTGTCATGCAAATGCGAATGTTTGTGGCAAATGGCGATGGTGTTCTTGTGGAGTGTTGTGTGGGGCGTGGGGCAATCTTTGGCAGAACTAATGATGATGATTTGTCAAATTTGGCTATATGTTCAAAGAATAAAAAATCCCAATCTATCCACACGCATACACCAGGTGAAGTTTATGAGAGTGCAGGACATAAATTTAAAATGTGGATTTTCGTGCTACAGAAATTTAAGAGAACACCATCCTAGAACCGAATTGGTGGTTTCCTTGTGTGTGTGTTTGTTCCTTTTTCTATTGTCTTCTCTTTTTTCTTCTGTCTCCAGTAAACCGAAATTATATTAAATTGTGATGTCACTAACAAATGCTTGACTTTTTGAGTTTGTTTAGGCGGCTATGTCTGTGTGGTGTGGTGTGTGTCAGCTCCAACTATATCCTAAATGGCCTTCTAAAACAAAGCCCGAATAAAAAACACATCATTGGCTTCCTTATTGCCAACAAAACGTTGTCACAATTTTAGATATCGTCGTAGTCGAAGTCGTTGCCGTTGTCAGCGTCATCGCCATCGCCATCGCCATCATCATCATCAGCAACATCTGCTGGCGGTCGTCAAGGCAATCACTTGTGTAGGTAATGATTTTGTGAATGGTGTATAAATGTTGACTCTCAACCAACATCAACGTCGTTTTTCTGCTCTTTTTGCCCGGCTGCCAAAATGTGTTAACTTTATTTATGTATAGGATTTGTTAACCTCGTTTTGAGCCCCGTACATTTTCACGGTACAATTAAAGCTTTAAAAACGTTTCTTGCTTTCGTTTTTGCCGTTGTTGCTGCCGCTGCTGCTTGTAGTGGTGGTGGTGCTCCGCTGTTGGCATTATTTTTTCGCTTTTTTAATTTATTTATTTCCTGTGGTGTAGCAATATATCGGTTGTTGTTGATGTACGAGTACATTCACATATCAGTGTTTCCATGCAAAATTCAAAGATTTTCTGCAAAAGATTAGAAATATTGAAAAAAAAAAACAAAATCATAGAGCTCAGATTGTAGGACTAATTTTAGTAAACAACATCACGATTCACAATCGTTTATAAGGAAATCATCGTAGGAAAGTCAAGTCTAGGGAGTTCTAAAAACATGTGAAAGGAATATTTAAATTAAATGGGTATTCTTATAGCGATTCTATATCCTGCAGCTTGGCCATCTGTCAACTGAAAGTTTTTATTGTGGCCTGTTTTTGATTTGAACTGGGATATTGTCCTGGTTTGAGAAAGTTTTTTATCATAGACATGCCTACAAGCAGAGATTGATTGCTGTAACCATATTCTAATAGCATAATATTATGATTGGGATTATGCTCGGTGTAATCATAGTGTAATTATATTTAGCTACACCAATGTTATGATTACCCACAATCATAATACTCAATCATAATATGATGCCCTTCTATTGCCATAATAGTAATCATATTATGATTAAAGTTAATCTGAAGAAGGGGAAGTTCTGCTCCTACAGGATTCGAAAATCCTTTGTTTTGAGACCCATTTTTGCAGTTTTTCCCACTTGTATTCAAAGAAACACGAATAGAAAACGAAATGAAATTTTTGTTCGTTTTGGTGTGGAATAACTCATTTATGTATATAAATATTAAGAAGTAGATATGTGTTTGTTGGATGTATAAAATTTTAAAACAATTTTCACATATTACACAATATATTCGATCCCTGTCCCTACACCCTCTGCCCTGCTCCTGGCCAACTGCATATCCACCACCGATATTATTTGACAATGATGGATTTCTGGGCAATAAATATTAAATGAGCTTTCATGGTTCGACGCTTGCTGTTTGCAAGGTCTGCTTCCTTGTTTCTGTTAATGTTGAAAATTCCACATATAATGCTCTTGTTTTTGTGGATGTGTGAACACACTCTCGAAGTGCTATGTACATGTTATTGATTTATAAATAAATAGATGTAGTATGTACCACACACACATTCGCATGAGTGTGTGTATGGGGGTGTGTTCAGTGTATTGGTCTATTTATGGAATTTATGAACCAACAACAACAAAAATGTATATGTTGCCAAAAAAAAGAGACTAGGTGTTTGGCCTCCCAACAAAGAGGTTTTTTATCAGCCAATAAGTGTTATTACGGCCATAATTTCAATTTCGCCGCGGTGTTGCCAACCTGCTAGTCCAATTCACAAATTCCGCGAAAAATACATTCGGTATTAAATTAAGTGGTCCATATTAAACTTGGCAGCATTGAGTTGACTTCCACTACACTTGCTTCATTCAGACAATAAAAACAGAACATAATGAAGTTGGCTCCCTGGGGATTATTCCATAAGGCGAAATGGAATTGGGCGCCAACACATTAAACAGGACACAACAAAATTGGATGACTTTCCTTCTTTGGACCATTTTTATAGCATTAATTTCCTACCTTCAATTGTTTGTATACATCAATTTCTGTTCAACAGATTCTAGACTTTTAGAGTTTTTTTATAAAAATTTGAAATCCCTGGTTGAGCATCTTTAGCAAATTAAAGTCACTTCTAATTTCAGGCAATCATAAACTGTAATTTCATAAATTTGCACATATATTTCGCTGAGTATAAACAATTTGAGTCGTTCTTGTTATTTTTTACCTTCTCCACTGACTAATGTCAATATTGTCGTGAACAACAACTTATTTATGGCCCAGACAACACTTCATTTATTAACCCTAAATTAAGTTGGTCATTTCCGATGATTCGGCAACTCTGGGTATTTGTATTGTGGTGGCCCGTATTATGATCAAATAATGCTAGGTAAGCTTATAACTGACCCACAGCAGAACCACACGAAAAAAAGAATAACATCAACATAAAACAGACAATTCCAGCATCAACTACGGCCATAAATTGTAGCGAAAACAACAAAACTGTAACGATTTTAATTGATTTTTATTTAAAAACGAACACAGAGCCATTATTATGGCCAGCCAACGTATTTATGATATACACGGCCAACAAAAATTCACAATGATTTATGATTGTAACAATTTTATGTACCAAAGGATACTACGCTGATGTGCTCGGCTGCTCTTTTTGTGTTCAATTTTTGTATCGTTTTTTCCCTCTTTCGTTTGTTGGGAGGTAATTTATGGTCCAACGACAAAATGGGAAGTGAACCAATTTGTTTAACGTTTCGCAGGGTCTTTTGGCTGCGTTTTCGCCTGACATTCCATGGAGGAGAAAAGAGAGACAAGGGAGGAAACCCAAGTCTAAAAAAAGTCCACACGCATAAAAACCCAAAGATTATTGCTGTTTTACTTTTTCTCTCGGCTATAATTTCATATTCTTACTTTAAAGTTTATTATTTATCCACAGCGTTCATTTCCGGGTTTCATTTCCCCAAATGAGGCCAAAATGAAAGTCAGAAGGGGAGAATGGGGAGTCAAACATATTTGTGGATAATTTGTGTTTAAGGACCGGTGTAAAGTAAAGGTTTATCAACTAAGAACGATGTGTTTTTAATGCATGTTTGATTTGTGATCATTCTGTGGGGGTTACAATTATTTAGAATTCGTGGTTTCTTTAATTAAAGTAACATAGCTAACATGTCAAGAGAAAGGTCATACCGTTAACATTACCGCGACCATTGCACTTTTCGTTCAACAAGTTGTGAGAAATCCTATAGCCATCCAATCGAAATCACTTCAAAAAAGCTTCTTTCGAATTCCAGCTATTTTGATCGATCTTGTTCTTCTTGCGAATTACATTTTTACATTCAACTATACACACTTTGGTCATAGATGTATATCCTGTGTGGGGATAACTCATCAGAGGCGCTTCTGCAGAGAGATCTTATTAGACAACCACCCACAACAGCAGTGAGTGGTGAAAATTGCAGCAGTTGAATTAATAAACCCATTAACGCCCAGAGAAAAGTGTGGTTCAGTTGGTTGGCATTAAAAAGATGTCCTTATATGGGTACAGAGGGCGGTAATGGGTTATGTTTAGCTGTCAAAAGTACCCCCCAATCCCACTCAACTGTAAGTTTTGTTTTCAAATGATACAATTTTGGAATTTTACTAAGCTTTTTAGCTATTATACGACATACAAGCCCGTGTCGTGTAATAGCCCTATGATCCTCTTAGGCTCGAAAGAAATAATATAAGAACCTAAACAATGTCAGCAACCATAAACATTTCTACACTATCACAGCTCAACGACGATTTAGTTGGGAATTAGAGAAGATATTTTCAGTTCCACCTTGATAACCCTTTGTGTAGTCTACGTACACTTCAATGAGTAGAAACAATGGACCAACAAACAGTTTAGCAAAACTGAACGTGCGAATGGCAGCACGAAGAAGCTGTAGATAACGGCGACGATAAAGGGATAGATGGATGGTTGGATGGATGGATGGAGCACAACCACAACATATAAATGTTGCAGTTTAAATTCTAAACCGACGGACGGACACACAACGATATAAGTGTCTGTTAATGGGAGGATGAAGCAAAAACACCATTTTTTTTCCAACTATCACAATTCCCTTCAGTTTGTTTTTTCTTCTTCTTCGTCTGGTTTGTTTCCCTCCACAGCAAAACCCTATTCAAAGTATGTGCATGGCATGGCTGGGAAAAAAAAAACACACCTCAAAGCAGAAGACAAAAGCGCCGAGAAACCAACACAAAGAAACGTTCAAATTGAAGGGAATCGCACAGCAAAATTTGAATACAAAGACCCTTTTTAACATGATAGGGTATTTGCTCCTCTGCGACTTTACCATCCTACTCGCCTACTCGAGTTGGAATTTCTCGAAATTATGCAAAAATTATTTTAGCTTAAATGGTTGTTGTGTTGCTGGTAGTGTTTTTCTTGAGCCGTCGCTAGCATTTCTCCTCTTGCTTGGATTCCATGGTCCCATCATACTTTGGCGAGCATTTCACCTAATTGCGAGGAATATTAAAGTGAAAGTAAGCACTTTGTTAAGGCCATCATAATGTTGGTACGCAGACCTACTACTAGTCGGACGGACTAACCCTTCGTACAGTTTTTTTGTTGTTTTTTTTTTTGCTCCTTCACTTGCCTTCTTATGGCCGTTGTCCCTGTCCCTGTCCTTGTTGTTGTTGTATTGGAGAATTCTTGGAAAATAACCAAGTGTTGGCCTTTCGCTTTAGGGTCACTTCCGTTGTTATGTAATAGTGGTTTTCCACTGCCACCACCAACAACAGCATCATCATAATAATCGTCGGCAGCAGCAGCAGCAGTAACGTCAAGAAATTGAGAATGAAGGCCCGAAAGAACTGGCCAAAAAAAGTTTGTGTTTTTTGTTGTTCTTCTCCCAAAAGGACACGCAAAAAATTAATTGTCATTTGGGTTGATTTTTGGTAGTTAAACACAATGGAATGAGAAATAAAAATTAATTAAAAGAATTTGTTGCATTTTCTTCTCAATCTTCTAATTTTTTGTTTTCTTTGGAGAGGTCGTTTGGCGCTTGTGCTGCAACATTCATCTTGGCCTGTGGAACGAACGTCTGGACTTGTGGCCACGTTGATTCATTAATTTTCGGACGAAAGGGATAGCTTGGCTGGTGACAACATTGTTTCCACTACACTTGGCAGCACTTTAATTTATTTAACTCGCATATTGGTTGGCTACTCGCACATCTCTCTGTAGAGCAACATCTGATTAAAGAAATCAGTAGACGTAGTCTCCGTGTCTCCGCCAACGACGTGTACAGCGAGTTCTTATGTTAGCTCCCTAATAGAGACGCATGGCTAATTTGTCGACCTATATTAACCCTATATTAGGGTTAACCCTGAAGGTACATTTTTAGAGAAAATGAGAAAATAAAAATATTTTCATTAGTAATTAGTATTGTGTCATGTAGGCTTGTTATTTAAATTAATTCCAAGAAATTTGGATTAATTCAAAACGAAAGTTGCTCGAAACAAACAAAATCTAATTGTTACTGCTCCTTAAAGCGAAATCGATCTTAGCTGTAAATTTATGGGATCTGACATTCAAAATCGACTCCATGTCAATGCCAGCTCGATATCTCCTGCAGTGTCTAAGACAGAGATGGCAGCTTTGAAAACAATCTTCAACTTGGCACCACTCGTCCTGCCGTGTTCACAATTTTGTTATGTTAAGCTGAACGCTTAGACAAAATCCCATGGTATGAAAAAAGCGTGTGTGATGTTCCTATAAATCGAGCACTTTTTGCCATATCAATCAAAGCCACCTAACCCAAGATCGTAGGATGCGGACTTGGATCTTACTTAAACAAGTGCTCCAATAGAGTACTTTGACCTTGAACTTGCGCTCTCCTTATCTTTGCACTCTCAGTTTTCATTAGACGACATAATCTATTGTTAGAGTGTAGTGGATTACAGATTGTGATTGTTCAAAGGATCACATGAAGAAACATAATGCCCTGTTGGCCGTATGTCCTTTGTATCCTTTTCGACTAAAAGATAACATTTGCATTGTTTTGCGAGTGTCTCTGTGTGTGTGTGTGTGTATGTGTGTCAACATTTAGTTAATGCTATGACATTCCGACAGACACATGGTCTTTATGTACTTTTGAAGATGTCTGCCAGCATGGGCTTACACATGTTATCCCTATTCCATCACAAATATTCCAAGAATTTAATTATCTGCAGACATCATCTTGTCGAACATCTCCATATGGAGTGAGTCCCCCGTGGAGCTCTTTAACTCTTGGAAGATCAACTTCAAAGTGAAACTTTATGAAAATACCTTTTCATTCGATATTTTCATTTCATTTTTATTTTTATTAAAAAGCATTCGCCGTTATTGTTATGCCATCTGACCCATATATTTTGTCACAAACTGGTGGGACAGGGGAGGGACAGCATTTAAACCCTCGATAAACTCTTAAAAAGTAAAACACTTTCGCTCTTTCTCTCTCTCTCCCTGTGGAGGTCTGGCTGGTCTGGTGGTGTGGCGGTTCCCACAAACTCAGGGGACATATTAAAAATATGTGAGTTTGTGTTAAAATAACAGTAATACCAAAATAACGACAATGTTAAGAGGGACAAAAGCGATTTCAGGATATATACACACGTACATACGTGTATGGCTGTGTGTGATTGTATACAAAAATAATAATGAAAAAGGAGAACCTAACCATGGCATATTCCACAGCAATTTGGGTATTGCCAACCGTTGAGAATGTGTGCGAAAGGGTATCGCTGACACTTCCTTTAATTCAACAGCATCTACACAGCCACTCATACATATGTGCTTTAGTATGTGTGTGTGACTGAGATATTGGCAGTTGTGGTACGAGGTCAGTGTTGTAACGTGGCAAACTTTTGTTCAATCTATATGAAAAGCTACTAGTTTGGGATGCGAAATGAGTAACCAAATATTGAAAGTAGTCGCTTTCATTGAAATTTACTGTAAACTTGGCATCACTTAAGCCATTGGCCGGCATTGAAGATGGGTACACGATAAGGTTTGCATCCCGGGATTTCCCGCGGGAAAATTCCTAGGAATTCGCACATTTTTCATTTCCCGTATCCCGGGAAATTCGTACGGGAGTCCCGCGGGAATTCAGTAGAAAATTTTACGCATTTCTTCGCATATTTTTTTCCATCATTTCCACAATAAAATTAAAAATGTTGTATAAAAAATTAGATCACATAGCTTTTAATTAGGTATGTCAAGTGATGCAGTTGGATGACAAAATATTTTTAAACTGCGTTCAGTTTTCGGATATTTCCTGTCAAGATCCATATGAAAAAAATAAAATCAAAGAAAAATAGATTTTGGGCATGTATCCGAATGCCAAAAATAAAGAATTTAAAGTTTTCGAAGCGACAGGACAAAGAACAAACATTTCATTTAATGCTCTACTCACTATTAATGTGACGATCGTTCTCCGTCGCGTCCACTTTTTCCAATAAAATAAGAAATATCTGATCGTGCTGTCCCGGGAAAATGAAAAAATAATTCCCGTTTCCCGGGAAATAAAAAGTACGGGAAAATGCAAACCCTAGTACACGACCACAGTAAATTGAAACCTTCGATAATGTTGTCATACAAGTACAGTCAAATTGACCCAAGACCAAGTGAGCGACAATTTCCCACACCCAGACGTTGATGAGCACATTATCGTCGATGATTATACTATCGTTCATGTCGTCTCCAGTTATCACAGCTTGCAATTCAGATCTTCATGATCTCAGGTTTACAGGACCAGGTCTCACTGGGGATCCTGTGTTTAGAGTAGATTCTCGGTACTCGACGCTCCCGCGAGAGCGGCCACGTAAACAAGGCTTTTACTGGATTGTGCTTTTTGTTAGATAAGCTTTACTCATAAATGTCGCCTCATAATTAATCAGTCGCCTAATAAACTCGATTGGCGACAGCATGATTATATTCTTGAACACTGTCTCCTCAATAGAGTCAATTGTCGATCAATTTGTCGATCAACCAAGCGAATACCGATTACCACAACTAACGGACCAATTATTCGAACGATATCCAAAAATTGTCTAGGTGTTTTGAATGTAATACATTCGAATTCCACCTATTTCGATGAAGTTTTTTCTTCTTACAGAGGACATTTTTGTTTGGCAATGGAAATGAGAAGAACCGCACTCAACTATACACACTTTGGTCATATACTCGTACGTTTTTCACAATTTGTGAGGGGATAACTCTTCAGTGGCGCTTCTGCACAGAGTGCTTGGGTACCATATATATTATATATTTTTGCACGTGTAGTGCGTATTATATACACCCATATTATATACGGCTTTTCCATCCAGACAATGAATACTCGTTTACTGTGCTCAACTTAGTATTCGATATTCTGCCAAGAAGCATCTCTTCTGGCTGCGACGCAAAATATCCAAAACCACACTCTACCCAACCTCACTCTATTCACCCGAGTGCGAAATTTTATTATTTTGTGCCAAAAACTGCACCTCTGTCCCATGCCATGCCATGCCACGTCAACCACACTTCCCAGACCAGCCCCCCGCTCTGGAGTGGACCAGAAGGCGTTAACGGAAGTACCGAATAGTATCATTGTTTACATATTGTTCAGTATTCAAAAACCCATTTTTTATGGTTTTATGCTCCGTTTGTGGACTTTATGGTATTGGAATAACATTATTTTCTTTATTCGCCTGGTTTTTTTCTCTGCTGGTTTCCATTTCGTTTCTTCTCCCTTTTTCTGTCCCATTCACTTTGGGTTTAAGGATACTTCATTTATATATAAGTAGGTTGTGGTGAGTGTGGGTGCGTGCCAGTATTTGTTTGTGTCGTCTTGCCTTGGGAAATTCCATAAATATGTAAATGTCCTGCTCCTTTTCAGGCCGGTACTGGAGAAAATAACAACATTGCCAGGACCAAGGTATTCGATTAATATTCCAAAGGTTAACATAAATTCTATTAACTTTTTTAGAAGTATATTTTATTTTTTTAATTATGAACACCACACCATGTCCATATTTGGGGAGGGCCCACCAGCACAAGAAAAGTTCGGTGTTTATTTGTTTTGGCAGGGGGAAGGGGGGATTAAGACGGGTGTGTGTGTAGGGTAGCACCCATTGAAAGATTTTAAATTTAAACAGATCTTTGGCTGTCGTAGTACCTTCCCTCCCGTGTTGCCCTTAGTTCACCTCATTTGTAAACAAAATTTCCATTCATTAATTTGTTTAAATGTTGATAATAAACATTACAACAACACGAGAAAGAGTGTGTGTTTGTGTGCGTGTCTGTGTCGGTGTCTGCATCCGTATCTGGCGTTTGTTTAATGATTTCCTTTGTCGGCTGTTGTTGTTGTTGTTGTGGAAAGTTTCTTGGGCAATATGCTCGAGATGTGTTTATGCCCCAGCTAAACAAAAACAACGACAAACACGAATAATTTTCCAACTTAATGTTGTAAAATAAAAATTAATTTTCTCTTTTTTATATCATTTTGTATATTTTAATGTTATAGTGGTGTTATTGTTGTTGTTGCTGTAAACAAAAATCCTTTCGTGTTCACTCCATTTTGGGGGAAGTGTTGAAAACTTTATTGTTGTGATTCCTCACAAAACGTTGTTGTTTTTCCTCCATTTTCCCTGAATTTTTGGCTGGGGGACGTCAAAAATTAATAAACAAACCAAACCAAGAAAAAACAGAATCATCCACAAACTTGTTGACTAAAATTCATTTACTAATTGTTCGTGTACAAGTTCATGAATTATGTGCAGAGGGGAGCGAGGACCTGACAGCCAGCTTCTTTTAGTGGGAGGGGGAATGGTAATAGCATGAAATGGCTTAAATGGCTGTTACATAAAAAAGGTAATAGCTCCAGAGCGTTATAAAGATGAAGGAGCTGGGAACTGCTTTAATATTTATTTCAACTTTTATGCTGCTCCCCTTTTAAGATCGGCCGGCAGGCATCTCGAATATCCTCCCACATGGATTTCATGAAATCAATATTCTTCCCAATACTTCATGAGTTGCTGTTGCCTGGTCATTATCTCAACACAACTTCTTTGCCATCCCTCCCTCTGCACACACTCCCGTTCAAGGACAAACTTTTCATGTGGTTGCCGTAGCCAAACAAAACTTGTATCACTTGTTGCCGGAAATTGATATTATTAACAAATCCTTTAATTACAATGCTAAGCCGATGGCAAGAAATCAACTAACCACTGTCGTCAAATTAATCTAAAGGATACCAACTTGTATTTCATCATCAGTCCTGGTCTTAGTCTACGACCTCAGAGGCGAGGCGAGTCCGAGAAATCTAATAATTTGTCATCAAATAGGATTTATGACAAATTTCCATGGGGAGGGGTGTGTGGCGAATCAAAGAGAAATTATGAATTAGGAAGTGATAAGGGTAGGCTTAGTAGAATAACAACCACAACAACAAAAAGGAAATGCTAACAATGATAAGCAGATGATGGCACAGTAAATGAAAGCAAGGACGAGACCAGGCACAACACTGATGTGTGACAGTGATGAGTGTTAGCACTTGAATTATAATATCTCTGGGCCATGCTCGGATGATACCCACTGCCAGAAGAAGAATCTATCTGCTCGGCTCTGCTCGGCTCGTATGTCTTGGCATACCTTGGCTCATAACTTTTTGTTTGTCAAAATACTTTTTTAATACGAATTTGTATGATTTAGTCTACGACGCAGTCAGTTAATTTTGTTTAAAAGTTTACTGGTTTCGTTATTTTCTTGTTTTTTTTTTTTCTTTTTTGATTTGATGTTGAAACTTAACTTTTTCTCGTTTGTTGTGTTTTTAACTTTATTCTGAACAATTTCATTCTTGTTCCTTTTTCATTTGGTGTGGTCCATTTATTGTGGTCTCTGCTTCTTTTCTTGCGCTGCTCGCTTTGTGTCCACTTGGCTGTGGTTGTGGGGTCTGGTGGTTGGTTCCGGGGGAGGTGGGGGTTGTTTTTGTTGGTTTTGACTGCCATGGGGATCCTCGAGTGGCACAAGGACACTGTCATTCAAGCAACCAATTCCGTTTTTTGTGTCGGTTGGTCGGATGGTCGGGTGGTTGTCTTTGCCTTTGGAACATGGTCCACGTAGCTGGGATAGTAAGAAATTTATGTATATCCGGCCAGCAAACATTGTCACCACAAATATTTGTTAAGAAATTCCCCAAAGATGTTCGCGTTGAGCAGGACGACAGAGTATGTAAAATCCATTTGGATAACCATGTTGTGGACATACGGAAAAACATGAACTATTGGACTTTGAAGAAACAGGCATGGTGGCGCACAGGGGCTGTGTGGCAGGATGTGGTAATAATTTCTCACAATTGCATTTGTCCGAGACAAAAGGACAACCACTGCAAATGAAGAAGCACAACGAAACGAATTAAGCCAACATTGTGTGTAGTCCTGGCAAATCAAATAAAATTTTAATTCCATGAATTAATTTCGCATTGTTCTTAGCTAGGCTTTGGAAGCCGAGCCGAAATGCCACAATTTCTGAGGAAATTATGTATTCTCGTGTAAATGAGCAAAAATTTGTAGAATTCAGGAGCCACTCTTCGAAGGGCAGTTCTAGGGCGAACGGGGGTTGAAACTACAAGAATTCCATGAGAATTAAATCATTAAACAAACAGAAGAAATATTTTTATGTTATGCCCTTGTAAGTGTAGGATTAAGTTAATATCATAATTTTTATGTAGACTGGGCGACAAACCTGGGAAGAGAGCTCTAACAAAAATGAAAGGAGAGCCCTGGCACTTGAGTAGGTTGGGGATTATACGCACACTATCAAAGTTCTTCCGATCATTGATCCGATCTGTTAAATATAGGTATTGTGATTGAGAAATCTCATGTCAACTACGGCATAGTGAGAATGATGTGATGTTAAAACACCTCACGGGAGTCTACTGGCGCGTAAGCATCCTGCACCGTAGGTCCGTCGTGGTCCGTCTAATTTTCCTATGCATATCCGATTATAAATATCAAGCAACGATAGTAACGAAGTCACAATTTTTTTTCATGAGATCAAAAAAAATGCGTTAATAAAGTTAAAGTTAAGTGGGGGTTTCGATTATGTATTTAGTTTATTCATGCGAAGAGGTCGGTCTGCTTTGTCGTCAAAAAAGCTTCGTTAAGTAAACCTCAACTCTTTGCCGCAAGAAAGGCTTCGGAATGTTCTGTTCTGATGCCCTACCTCTTCTCTGTGCTGTAGTGAACCTAGTAAGTTTCATTTGAATCATTTCATTTGTCCGCTGAACACTTTTATTAGACCCGCTCTACATTTAGAAACGGAATCTGAGTTTAAAATTTCAAAGAATTGCAATTTCAATTCTTTTTCGGCCGATTAAACCATATTTGCCAGTGTCTTTGGGCGTGCTCACTCATCCACTTATTTTCTGAACTGATTTTATTCTGCGCCACTGCCACTTATAATATTTGTGTGAAAATTGCTTCCGTCAATTGAAAATGCTTATGAATTTACAACTTTACCGCTATCGTTTGCTCGCCGTAATTCATACAACTAATTATAGAATTTTGAACTATTTTGTTAAATGTAGTTGCAACATCCGGTATAAATACCGGCATTGGCATTGCGACATAAATATGTGTATGATGTCTGTCGGTGTATAGTCGTAAAAATAACTGTGCAACTCGCAGACACTTGCACCGACTAAAGCGAGATCATAAAACTTTTACAACGTGCTGCAGCAGTTGGTTGCATGTTAACATATAATAATTTAGTGTTTGTTGTTGCTGCTGGAACATGACGCGAGACACAGCTTCAGAGTTGCTTGTGCTGCAATAACTTTTTGTTACTCGAAATTTTAAACAAAATCCGATTTAAACACGACGTGGCTGGCATTAAAAGGGCGGAAATGGTTTAATTCCACTCTAATCACATTATGGTCGTCATGATGAAAATGATGTGCCAATTTTAATTGAGATTTGAAGCACTCTTTTAAAGTGCTGGAATTTGAAAAATTTCAGTTTCATTCCACCGTGTCCACCATGGCCGACGACATTTTGCAACAAAGCTCCATGCCAAGGAGGCCACCACCCTCCTATTACCACCCGCCACCCACCACTAATCAACATCAGTTCTGTCTCCGTCGGCAGTTTGGCAATGCAGGTAGCATCAGAGATTATCTCCGAATTAATTATGGCAGTTTGTGTTCTAGGTTTCCATTTTCATTCAGTTGTTCTTCTTTCGAGCGAGAGCTTCCCAAACATGCAGTTGTGTTCATTTCGGGGGTCGTTTGGTTTGTTTGTTTGTGGTGTGCCTCTGTGTGTGTGTGTGTTCTATTAAATTAAAAAGTTTTTAATTGCTACAAACATATTTAGATTATACTCGCTCCTCTATATATCCTTTCGCCTATACTCTAACTAACCTATTCTCATTATACACTCACATATGTACGCGTGCATGTATGTGCGTGTGTACCAACATTCTAACACACTTGTGTGCATGTGTTTTTTCTGTTTCTTTATCAAATTTCCAAACTTGTTTTACTGATTGAGTTTCGTACTTTCTTTTGTGTCTTTCCAGGTAAGTCGCCCCAACTGCTGTGGCACGTTATGTCTGTTGGTGTAATCAAATATCAACGCTCACATTATCGCCTTATGTCAACGCTTATGAGTGGCAAAGCAGGAAAGTCTCAGCAAAACACTTGAGAACTTTTCGTTTTCGTGGTGTGTGGAAAGAGGTGAAGTATAAACACACATACATGCATATATAAAACCCAGGGTACGGATTTTGATGACCTAGAATTTCGTGAAGTGTGAAAGACCTCCAAAGACCCAACTACTATTGAAAAGTACATTTAATGATAATGGGGAGGGATGATAGAGGGAGATTTGTTAACATTGGAATTGGTCCTTGTCGGACAGATTTCTGTAAGACTTGACTTGGACTTGACTTGGACTTGACTTGACTTGACTTGGACTTGGACTTGGACTTGGACTTGGACTTGGACTTGGACTTGGACTTGGACTTGGACTTGGACTTGGACTTGGACTTGGACTTGGACTTGGACTTGGACTTGGACTTGGACTTGGACTTGGACTTGGACTTGGACTTGGACTTGGACTTGGACTTGACTTGGACTTGACTTGGACTTGACTTGGACTTGACTTGGACTTGACTTGGACTTGACTTCGACTTGACTTGGACTTGACTTGGACTTGACTTGGACTTGACTTGGACTTGACTTGGACTTGACTTGGACTTGACTTGGACTTGACTTGGACTTGACTTGGACTTGACTTGGACTTGACTTGGACTTGACTTGGACTTGACTTGGACTTGACTTGGACTTGACTTGGACTTGACTTGGACTTGACTTGGACTTGACTTGGACTTGACTTGGACTTGACTTGGACTTGACTTGGACTTGACTTGGACTTGACTTGGACTTGACTTGGACTTGACTTGGACTTGACTTGGACTTGACTTGGACTTGACTTGGACTTGACTTGGACTTGACTTGGACTTGACTTGGACTTGACTTGGACTTGACTTGGACTTGACTTGGACTTGACTTGGACTTGACTTGACTTGACTTGGACTTGACTTGGACTTGACTTGGACTTGACTTGAACTTGACTTGAACTTGACTTGAACTTGACTTGATTTGGACTTGACTTGGACTTGACTCAGATTTAGCATGGATTTTACTTTATTAGTCGTCGCATCAATTCAAGAGATTTTTTGATTTTTTGTATTGTTGTTGTAGATATGTTGTACACGGTGCCAATTTGGTCCGCAAATGTTCACTGCTTTTGCTGCCATTATCTAGCGCATCTTTGCAATATATTTTTCCAATTTAAGAATAACAACTCGTATTGTTGTTGTTGCCGTAGTTTTTCCTCACACTGTCGGCTTGAGGATAAAACAAAAAAGACAAGAAAGCCGAGGTCAAATTAAATTATTGCTTCTGTTCAACACTAAATACCGAAAAGAATCAAAACTCATACTAGATTTGAGCCATATAAAGATAGTTTTTTGTTTTTTGATTTTATAAAAAACAAACAAAAGAAAGGTTTATATGTGTTCAACTCTCTTTAGGATTTAAGGACTATCTTTCGTTTTTCTTTTTTCACTTTTTTGTTGTCGTCCTTGTAATTTTAGTTTTGGGTTTCGTTCGTTCTGCTTTGTTTGTCGCTTCATACTTTTCGCAACGAAATTTATTTACAGCATTTCGTTCTTAACGTTCCTTTTTTCTTTGTTCTTCGAGGAATCAACAAGTGTCGTTTGCATGGGCATGGGTATGGGTGTGCATGGCATGGCATGGCATCATCGTCAGCGTCGGTGGCTCTTGTTGTTCTCTATATGACTTAAATGTTCCACTTTTGTATCCTTGAAATGCTTGAAGCAGTTCATATACTTCAGTGCTAAGTTTTCCCTTTTATAGCAGCCAGACCCCTTCCCATTCGAGGGGTGAGTGTACTCCAAATGGAAAAGTATGTTAAGAATAAAACTAACATTTTCAAATATGAGTGAATGGGTGTGAGTATTACAGCCACACACACACACACACAGAAAGCAGAGGCGAGAGTGGAAGAGAGAGAGAGAGAGAGGGTGTGTATGAGAAAATATTACATTTACGCATAACTACTACTACAACAAAAACAGCAGCACGTATGCACATTATGTCCTTTTTGGCTTCGCAAAAGGCAATCCTATGCTTAACAAGGATGTGTTCGTTCCACACATACAATATCCTACCAGCAGCAGCACCAGTACTTGTTCCCATTTTTTCTTATTTTTGTTGTTGTTTTTTGTTTGTTTCGCAATCTTTTTTGTTCATGTTTGCTTTACCGTTTATTTTATTCTAATTATATGCTTGACAAAATGCAACAGCAGAAAAGCCATGCCGCACACACACACACGGACGCTCACATGTGAATGGAGCACCTGGCGACTGAATTACGCCCGACATTATCCAATAACACTTAGTCAAATCTTTGAGAACCAATACATGTAGCAATCGATGAAGTCGTTCTTCTTCTGAAACTCCACTTCTAGGATATCAGAAGACATCGGGAGCTATAGTCTAGAGGGAGATAAATAATGAAAGTTGGACCAGAAAATAACATGGATTTTTTTTTTCAATTTTCTGAAACTATTGTTAATTAAGAGATGCTGAGATTTTCTGCCAAACAATAAACTTGTTTAAAATTCAATGATGCCGATTTTAAAACCAAAATATATTTCCGGTGTCAATAGTATGACCGCGAGCTGTCCATAAATATCTAGGAAAATTCATTTTCCTTCCTTATGTATGCGAGCGTGCATTTTAGCATATCTCTGTGTGTGCGTCCCATAATTAATGTTCTTTCTGCTGTTGCTCCACTAGCGCTGGTCCCACTACATGCGTAACATTACCGCGCTTCTCCTGTGCATTGGAGGCTTCCTAAAAAATCCACGTAATTGCGGAAAATGCTTTCGACGAGCACGAGTAACTGGTTTGTTGCCAGCCACATTATGCCATTTGCCATGTTCTTGGTGTCCCTCTTCTCAGCCGCAGCAAAGTGACAGGCAGCAGCCATCATCGCACCCATCCATGGGCTGCAGGAACATTCCTATTGTTTCAACAGCTGCAATTGCAACATAACAAATCTTTGCCAGTTGTTCGTTCCTTCGCATGTGGCGTTTGTGTACTGCCTGCAAAACTGACTGCGGCGGAGACTTCAAGACACGCGAAAAAGTTGTTCCAATCCAGTTTGGTTGTTTCATTTCAGTTTGGAATTATTTGCCTCAGCCACATTTTCCATCCTAAGTTAGACAGTAAATGTATCACCATTTATTTTCTTGCTCTGGACATTTTCCGAGTATTTTCAGCTAAAACAAAAAAAACTCGAAAGATATTCAAATAGAGAAGGCTGTTTAGGGTTTAGTACACTCAGAAAAAATATGTTAGTAACGACAGCATGAAATGATGAAACTCTAGGTATTTCTTTGCTATTTCAGCTAACAGTTATAGTTCAACAACATGTTTGTTAAGAGGCCAAATTAGACCTACAGATTATTTAATGTGGCAGCATTTCTTTTTCCAACAATTCTCCAGACGATCGTTGGGCATAGTTTATTTCAAATGGATAGGCCTAAAAAGGCATATTTAAAGGCCAACATACCTTGGTGAAATCATACCATAAATCAGAGATTTTGGACCATCGTGATCTGAAGAAATCTTTTGACTATTGATATTTTATTTACACACATATAGACATTGTTTGCTGGGTATGAGTTTTTTTTGGGAAAAATAAATTTTTTTGTCAGACAGACATGTCTCTGGTTAATGAGTCAACAGTTTCAAGCGAATTTTTGACAAAAATCTTTTGGTTTAAAATAGCTTTTTCCCTTTTACTGGACTTCTTTTTAGTTGTTGGTGCTTTTATATTCCCTTACAAAGTTAGTGACACACATTCCAATAGAAGTCTGTTTATAGCACCACGGGTGTATTATGTTCCCTGCTGATCTTCATTCACTTCTGATGCAAACATTGCAATTTCCACATTCAAGTGACTGAGCTGCAACGATGATGAAGCTGCTCATAAACTGCCTGCAACGAATGCAACGAAAGTGTAAAGGCAACAATATCTAAGGACATAATATAAGTGTTTTTGAAAGGTACATGAACACTGTAGTTATACACACTCTCTCACACACACACATATGGTCATATGCAAAGAGCACGAAGGATAAGAAGGAAGAAGAAAATCGCAAATACTTTATTGAAATATCAAGATTTATAGTAAATCCTATAAGTTTGAAAGTGCTGCTACAAAGATTTATGTGCACAGAAAGTAAACTGCCAGGACATTGAGTGAGATAAAGGAGTAAGAGAGGCACACACACACACACGCACATACACGTGTACATAAAACCAGCAAGACCCTGGTACCAGAACATTCAAAATGTTGTCTTGTTTCGTCTTTTTTCTTTTTCTTTTCCTTTTCTTAATGTAAAATCTCAAAAAGGCGTCTTACGCCTATTCGGAACAGTGATAGAGTACTTGGGCGCTGTTCGAAGCGGTTCCCATTCACACAATTTATGTGCAAGTGTGTGTGGGCACGTTCTGTTTCTATAGGATGGCCTCTTCTTCAGTCCTTTTCAATGGAGGAAAGCTCTATTTTTGCAATGACACTCACTCACACACATCCATTCAGATGGTGGCACGAATAGGTGTAAGCGTATTCCTTGAGCGCCATGTGGAAAATATTGAAATTAAATTTCAGTTTTCGATGACATTGTCACACGGTGCTGTGCTCGTTTGTTCGTTCGTTCGCAGCTGAAAAGTGTGACTTTTTGTGATTTTTCTGCTTCAAAGCGCTGCTGCATTTATATCGACTCTGCGGGAGAGTTTTTTATTTTCAAATTTGAAAAGTTTATTGAACAGATTTGCCAATGGCAGAGGAAATATTCCAGAGTTCAAGATTTAATAAAATTGAGTTTAGCTCGGAAACGAAAGTAAATTAATAAGAAATTACACATTGCCCAGCAAAATATTTGGAAACGGGAGCCAGGGATAATTGGCTTTGGGTCATTGTCTCAATGACCTTTACTTGACGATTTACGAGGCTTTCAAAATCAGTGTATATACATATGTATGTATGTGTGTGGAAACATATTTATTTTGTTGACACTTTTTGTTGGCGTTGGCAGCTACGTAAGAAAAATATATTGTTTAAAGTCGTGTCTTTGCGGGATTTTTTCCATCATTCCGCCTTTAATACCGATTTGAAATCAGCCAAGCGTTCATGTGTTCACACATGTGTGGGGGAGCATGAAATAAAGAGAAACCCCGTTCGCAAATCGCTCGTGGAGAAAAAAGAAAATCATTTGAAAATGAAAATGAACTTTGTTGTTTCGGAATGTTTTTGGTTCGTTGTCGCCGCCATCGTCGCCGTCGTCATCATCGCCTTTGTTGGCATTTGTGTTGTACTTCAGTGTTGTTGGTAATTAAGTCTGAAATCCAATTATGAAGCTTATGAAAATTCAAGAATGGAAAAAAGTACAAGGAGCGAAAGAAAGAGAATCAAAATGAACGAACCCAACCACCAACTTATACATATTAAGTTCCCTTGTGCCAATTTGCAACAAAAGCAGCCACCAGCAGCAGCTACAACAAACATGCAACAAATGCATTGCAACAGCGACGGCAGCCAAACCTATCAGGGCAGCCAGCAGCAAGACACCGAGAGAAGGAAGCCAAGCCGACTGTTATGCAGAACGTGCAATTAACAACAATTCCCTCGACTTAAACGGTACCACACACACGCACGCACACACCACACGGCACACTTGGCTCAACCAGCTCAACATCTTGCCTACTCACCCACCCACCCTCTCCACTTGTACGCTGGCATCAATATTCATGTTGTACACACATGTATGGATGGATGTGTTCGCTCGTTCCTGCAAATGAACAACAATACTCATGCACTCGTTGGACTCGCTGTACTTGTGGCAAACAACACATTTAACAACTTGTTGTTGCTGCTGCTGTTGTTGTCGTCGTCGTTGTACTCAAACTTTGGTATTTGGAAGTGTTCGCAATCCGAATTTGTGTTGTTGTCAAAAAGCGTTGCTTGTCCCGCACGAAGAGTTTATACGTGCCAAATTTAAGTGAGAGCGCGCGCGAGTGTGTGCGTGTGTTGTTATGAATTAGTGTATTGCCGCTAAAGAGTCCATACTTTCTTTCATTCATCCGTACATACGATGGTACATTTAGCATTTGCAGTTCGCAGTCAACGCCAACTCGCTCGTATAGTTTACAACTAATGACAAAAGGCATTGTCTTGAACTTTATTTTCCATCAAAATTCTCACGTAATAATTGCGTTTAAAGTTGTTTGCATCACATGTACATACATATTTACAAAATTGTAGCATTCGATCCCCGTTCACAGTTCCTGCTGCGAAACTTTGTCATCATCACAATATCCAAACATATATCCAACTCATGCATCGACATTAAACTGGGTGTCCAAAATTGTAGAATTCTTTAGGGAGGGAGGGAGATTCCCAAATATCTCTCTACTGAAACTCTCTGAAATGGAATTTTTTAACAGGATGCAAAATGTCTAATTTAATGAGTTGAGATTAGACTAAAACCGACTTTGTTGTGGTATTGTTTATGCAGCGACCGATTTTCTACAGCAACAGGCTGTGAGAGAAATTCTTGGTGTTTCATATCCCTTAATTAACCCCTTGGTTTCGTGGAACGTGGGATTTTAGTAATTCTGATTTTAGACTCTGCAATTAGAATCAAAGCATGAGTTTCATTACCCACTCTAACAAACGCATATGCATATTTAGCAAAGGCGTTGAGAACCACCATCTTCCAGATAGTCCATGTAAAGTTGTTGCCAAGAGCTTATCGTAGGTATGGCAGCAGAACATGTGACGTGGAACTTCTACCGCGGATAGCTTTATTCCGGCAAAGGGGTGTTGGAATAGCAATGATAGTTCGTGGTTTGGCTTTTGCTATTACGAAACGTTCTTACAGTCACACACATATAATTTCTCACAAAAGGAAGAATTAAGAAATCCGCAAACTGCCACTAGCACAAATCGCATGTCTTTGATGATGGAGAGGGGAACGTATTGCAGTCATTTTTGAGGAAACATTCGGGTTATTCACGTGAATATGTCGGGTTCATGAAATCTAATCAAAACCAATTGTAAACATTTATCTGCTCGTTTTTAGATTTAGTATTGTTTGGTTAGTGATCCCTTCTGACAAAGGAAATGTTGTGTTTTGGCAATGAAAACACCTCGTCCATATTACAACAGTGCCAGTACTGGCTCTTAGATATTGTACAAATTGACAGTTCTATTGCAACGTTGCCAGATCAGAAAGAGAGGTACTCTAGACACGTTTTTAATTTCCCCATAAAGCCCAAATAACAGTAAATTAAACAAGAAGCTTAAAAAAATCACACATTTTGTCTTGCCAGGAGTTTAGGCTTCATCAAGGAACACATAATCTCCGAACACCCTATCCGAGTGTTCGTTTTGCTATCATGCCGGCCCTATCCCCACCACTGCCCGCAAACTAAACCTGTTTGCTGTACATGCAGTTTTTATGTATTTATGAATAATTGCAGCAATTATATGATATATTTCCTAAACACATTTACGATGAGGCCGTTAACAACATTTGAAATATTTGCCGGAATATGTATGCCAGAGTGTTGTTGAGTTGTTGCAACTACTTTCTGGGCGATTGTTATCATATAATGGCAGCAACGACAAGAGAGTTACCAGAAGAAAAGACTTATTTGTGTGGAACTGTTGAGGGTATGAATAGCACACTAGGCCTGTTCACGATACCACTGAAAATCACGGTACGTACAAGTTCCCTTGGGGCACTTGCCCTCCTAATGATTGAATTAACAATTTGTAATAATGCATAAGTACAGCTGTGAGAATTTCCTAAACAATGGCTTTTAAATTGTGGCCAACATGCAATGGCCAATGCATTTTTGGATTTTCTTATTCGAAAACGAAAGGAAAAACTATTTAATTAATAGAGCGTTTACCACCAGTATTTGCTCGTGGTGACAATGAATGTTTGCCTTAATTTTCAGGCAATACTTTGCAATGAAATAAATTTGCATTTGGGGTAGATCCTTGAACTTAAATATGTTTATCCAACTCTCCCTACCTACTGGCATTTGTGCGATTTTCCTTTTTTTTTGTTCTGGCACAATTTCAGAAATTTCCAATCAATATGTTTGCCACACTCATTGATGGTTTATTGTTAATACGCTCATCTGTATTTATATATGAATGGATGTCGAAAATACACATTTACATATGTATATATGTCTATACATATATGTATGTCTGTATGTATACAATCAATACTAATCGTATGTAATCATTTCCATTTTCATTTGCTGGCAAAGTTTCAAAAATGCCCATGTAATCCTTTCTAACTTTTTTTGTATTTAATAAAAATATGTACATATGTATATTTACTTACATACGAGTATGTATATTGGCGTGTTCCGTAAATGAAGAATTTTTGATTTTTTGTAAATTTGATATCCATAATTGAAATAAGGCATTTCAAAAAGTCCTAAAATGGATATGGCGCAATCACTCACAGGGTCTTACGATACCTCTTCGATGTATTCTACATTTTGTCTTTATCAACTGATGTAGACTCTCTTAGACTAAAGGGTGAGGGTATAAAATAGATGGGTTTTTACTCTGGATATCCGAACATAAAATGCCGGCTGGTGTGACACTTTGGACACAGATGTTTTTCATGTGTCCACTTAAAAGATCACAGCGTTTGTATGCTTTGATATGATGATTCTAACGGGAAACCCTAAGTCATTTGCGAGTATATAATATATACATATATTCCAGGGATTTCGACTTTCAATTCCAAATAATTCGCAATAATTTCAATATTAAGCAATTTATTCAAACTTTGCAAAACTTAGTTTAAGTACGGGTTGGGCGGAATTGGCACGCCCCTTCTGGTACCTCCCACGCTAATGGCCTATATTCCTACGTTAAATTTAAACCATGGCATTTGCTAACATGTTCCACAATCAATTTGAACGTACGAAATATGGTGGGCTTTGCCACGCCCCTTTCAATACCTCCCACTCAAATCACCATAACTTTTGTACAATTAAAGTTGTTATAACTTTACATACGGATCATCGGAATACTCTCAATTTGATCTTTGGCGATTTTATAGACATTGCCTACATCAGGATATGATAGTTGATCATCTCGCTTTACAATTGATTTAAAAATGGGGACGCTGGGCCCATGTGCTACAAAGCTTATTGCACCTGCCACATATATAATCCGCTACTTAGTAAAGTTAAGCACCCTCTAACTTGCAAGCCGTTTTAACCGACTGAAACTTACTTTCTTGTTAATAGCAAAATTTACTAACACGGCAGACGATTTTTAAAATCCCATCCGGGCATTTATGCCCTCCTGATCGACATCCCTTGTAAACATATGCCCATTGATACGTTGAGATTTGCCTGATATCATAAAACAAATATCCACTCATTGCAGTTTTCCCTGTAATATATATATATATATATATATATATATATATATATATATATATATATATATATATATACATATATATTATATATGTACATACACATGAATCTTCCTATGTGAGAGTGCATGTCGTGTGTTCATACAATTTCATTAATTATGTTACTTTGTATCGCAATACTTGTGAATGCATAATAATTATTTCACTTATTTTACTTTATTCGTCTTGTGAGCAATACATCATTATGCCAATGATGCATTAATGATACACGCGTGGTCATGTTGATAAGTGCACTTTCATATTATAATATCAATACTCTCTTGATATCCCTCTTAGGATTGGCAGTTTCCTTCGCGGTGGGTATGGAAGGTGTTTGGTCATAACTTTCGAATTTTAAGAGTTCATAGAATAAATAGGGAAAGATTGTCGTGAGTTCAAAAACTTGATCTCAGGGCATTGCGATTTATAGCAACTCATTCCGAAGGCAACGATGATAACATCAGAGCCTCTCTCATCCTCTTGGCGATATCATGCAATTGTGAACGTTTATCGGATATTCTGATCTGATGGCTGGAAGGCCTTAGGAACTTCGATTACAAATTGGGCTCTTCCTCAGATCAAATGTAAATCTGTGTAATAAATGGAGAATATATCAACCCCACTACGATTTTTGGTTCAGCCCTTCTGTCATAAATGATCCTAACTGCAGACCAGAATCAAAAGCCCACCGAGTTTGTCTCATGTTTGTCTCTTTTCACATTTACGTAAGTCAATAAAATGAATGAAAGTCATGCCTTTGCCATTGAATTGATTGCGAAAATGAAAAATACAAGAGTACGTACGCATTGCCAACAGTCCAACAAATATGAGGCACAGAATTGCACTGCTGCAGAATTATTCAAAGTTGTCTTATCTGATTGCGAAAATCAAACACAGGGCGTCCAAGTCAGGACGGGACGTACGAGTGACTGATTGTTATTTACATCTGTGACAGAGCGATCAGCGATGTCGTGTCCTTTGCACAACACACGCTGCTGTCATGTTGGTATGCCATGACTGTCTCCTTGCTCCACATCCTGTGTGAGTGTGTGCTTTGCATTGACTCTCACATTGTGCTGTGCATTTTTCCCTCCTCGCCCCCTCCATATATTTGCGATAATTGTAATATTTTTCAATTAAACGTCTTAATATTATCTTGCACTTTTTGTCGTCATTCTGGACGATGCTAATTGAAAAATAACTGCATTTTTGGTCTTCTGGCCCTTTTTGGCTGAAACGTAAAATGCACCCTGCCAGCGGACGGAGGAAAGGAAGGAATCACACGAATATTGCGAAGTGACATTACACATTTCACTTTCTTAACTGGGAAGACGCTTTTCTTGTTCGTCGTCTTCGCCATCGTCTCATTTTCCGCATTTCATCTGTGACTGTCGTCTGTCGGATAGTCGGCTGTTCTGTTCCGTCCGTCCGTCTGTCGTTATGTTTAAACTCCATAACTCTTCCCTTTCTTTAGTTCCTTTTGCAAAAGTATAAAAAGTGAGAATGAGAAGATTGTAAATTATTAAAAGAGCATCGACCGTATTCTGCTTCCTTTTATCTGCTTTATTTAATATTGTCTTGCTGGATTCTGTCAAATGCCTTGGCGTGGATATAAAATCTGTCATGACAGTTGTTATGACACCTTGGATTAGACCTGGTTTTAACCTATAATGTATGTGTGTGAATATTCTGGTTTGAAATATATGTCATCCAGGAGATTTTCAATATTCTCACAGCACACCTAAATTGTAGCTCAGGTGTATCAGTCCTAAATGGAAATAAAGACTGAAACTATTTTCGTCCAAGCTCCTGAAATCGAGTTCTTGTATTACAAGATATGTGTCACCTACGCCCGTGAGGAGTGTAGGATATACAAGAGTCGGCTCGGCAGTACTTGCATACTCAGTGTGTGTAATAGTCGCCGGGATAGTGTTGTACAAATATAATTTTACAATTTGCGCAAAGTTTCCCTATTAAATCCTTTACTGTCAGTCGCTTCATAAAATAAAAGATTCGACGGCATGAACTGAGTCGGAAGTAGGGTAGAATACGCGGGTGGTGTGATGAGGTGGTTCCAAGAGAAAAGAGTTCTCCCAGAATTGATGAACGTGAAGAAAATCAAAAACAACCGATTAAAACAAAGTTTGTATAAGAGAGTGATTGAAAATCGGCTCACAAAGAAAATTAAATCTCCATGTTTTTATATTTTGCAGACTTATATCGATAATAGGGTCTGTAGATAACATTGGTTCACTTTCAGTCTAACTTAGAATACATATTCTAATTATACCCTCCACTAGGGTATAAAGAAATGTCCAGTTGTTTGTAACACCCAAAAGGAAACGAGATAGACTCATCGTTTATTACAACGATCGACTTAGAATCACTTTTTGAGTCGATTTAGCAATTTCCTTCCGCCTGTCTGTCCATCTATTCTTTTAATCAAAGGACAGGTCACAATTATTGTCCGATCTTAACAAAAATGTGTAAGTTTGGTGGGCCTATTGTGGGCTATAGTGGGCTATTTGATTTGAAATAAATCGGTTCAGATTTAGATATAGCCCCCATACAATTTTCGCTTTCGATTTGACATTTTCCGCTCTAGATACCACATGTTTTTACCGATTTTCTCAAAATTTGCCACAGCACCTTGTATTTCATCTAGAAACATTTATTGTGAAAGTGGGTCAGATTTAGATACAGGGCGCATAAACATGTCGCTCCCGATTTGCCGATTTTCCGCTCTAGAAACTATATAGTTTAACCGATCTTTTTAAAAATTGCAAAACCCATTTTAATATAACCCTCATACAAATATCCTTCCCGATTTAACTTTCTTCCCCGGCTTCGACTGCAATTGAGAATATTAAAATATTACTTTATTTTAGAATATGTTTCTTCAAAAAGAAATAATTTTTCATTTTAGTGTTGTTTGATTAGTAATAAATTTTTAAATTTAAGGTGTTTGTTTGAATGTGATACATTCGAAATCCATTTATTTCGATCAAGTTTATTTCTTCTTATGAAGGAAAGGAGGAGGAGAACTACACTCAACTATACACCCGTTGTCCATATACGTATTTCGTATCCTGTGAGGGGATAACTCACCATTGAAACTTCTATATAGAGTGCTTGCGTTTAATTTATTTTATTTTAATCTAAGCCCTGGCCTCTTACTGGAATTTAAATAAGGAACATAAATTTGGTTCATTTCTATTTTTAAGAAAATAACTTTGTTTCCACAAATTTGAACAAGGACCTCATGAAAATGATGCATTAATTTTATTCGTTTTACGCTCTAGACATCTCGACCATGTCGTAACTTAACTTCCCGTCCCTCGTTTATGCACTAGATGAGCTACAGTTTTATTCATTTGTCTGTATTTACTCTTAATGACAGACATACACGGATCTGTAGAACAGGGTGTACTGAAAATGTACTGGTTCTCAGTGTTGAGAATGAATTCACCCATGTGCGGAAGCTCAGAATGAAAACTTTTTTATTTTTGGAAGGGTTTTCACTGCGGCAATTTTGTAGTACCCACTTTGCTTTAAAAATAAATCGATAATTCGATAGGTTAGGTTTTATGTCAGGCCCAAGATTTTTGGATAGACGACCTCAAAAGAAGAGAAAAATTAGTTGACATTTTAGCGATATCTCGCTTAGTTGGTAAAATCAGACGGTAAAATCGATTTTTTTTTCAAAAGTATTAAAAAATAATATTAAATGCACTTTAAATAATACAAATACGCGATTATTTAAATATATTTTTTGCATTCGGCGCTTTTTACTGGTTTACAAATCATTTAAAAAGTAACAAAACTTATTTTAAAAATACAACAAAATTTATTTTAAAAAGCCAGCGATTCAATAATAGATTTTTCTGAAGTGGATGTTGACGAGGATGCGTCTTTGATCCGGTCACTAAGATAGTTATCGAAAAACAAATATTTTATTTTTTCCACATTTTCATTTTACAATAAAATATTTTTTTGACCTATAACTCGTTAAATAAGCGAGTTATCAATATCATGGATTTTTCTTATTTTGAGGTCCTCTTTCCAAAAATATTATCAGATCTTGGGGCTAGGATAGCATACTCCTGGTGCCGGTTAAAAAAAAAGACTCAAGACCACATGTAGCACAAGAACACTATTTTGTCACTACACCCTATTGTAGAAATTACTTGTTTACATGTGTTTGTGTGTGTGTTTATCTTCAACTCATCTGTGTGCAAATGATAGCCATTGTTGCTGTTGTAGCAGTTAAGCAGAGCATGAGCGAGCTACGCTGGTTACGATCATAAAGTAGCAACGGCAGCAGTTGCTGCTGCAACAACGACCAACAAATGTTGCTTGCCACGCATTAAAACTGCCATCTACATTCGCTCACTCACACAGAACTGCTCTTTCTGTGCCCTGTTCTTGCTGCTGCTGCTGCCGTTGCATCTTCACTTGTCTCTTTTGCTTTTTGGTGGTAGCAGCAACCCGTTGCTGCTGCACAAGATGAAAGATGAAAAAATCTTTAAATTTTGTGACGCGACAAAGTTTCAACATAAATTTTACTTTAGCAACTGTTAGAAGACATTGCAAAGCTGTACCCTATGACAGGGCAGGATGCAACGTCTGCTGGCGAGGAGTGGGTCTGCTCGGGGGCTGAGGCAGGCAAAAGAGAAATGACATTTGTATTGGTGTTGTATGACTTATAAAATGTGTGTTTTAGTTGTTGCCTTCCTTTGGGGGACAAACCGGGTCCTTAATTTTCTTCCGCTTTAAATGGCTTGGCATGTCCCCGTTTCCACATTTCCCCGCAACCTGCACCATTCGACCATGGTACTGTTGGTGAATGTGCAGGAATAAAAAGAGAGTGAACTGGTTTTTATTGTCTGTTACTTGATTTGCCCCATACACACATACATACATACATTAAATGTATATAATTTTTATCTTTTGGTCGGTGTCCCCCGACTGCATAAACTTGAGACATATTTCTGGGCATCATCAACATCGTGGCGCAAGAGTTATTGTTACAAAAAGCCTTGCATAAGTAGTGAATGCGTTGGGGCCAAACTGATGATGATCTGAGGATTTGTTGAAAGGACAATTTCCCTCCAGAACGGATGCCATTATTATTACCCCCTCTCTGACATTGAGATTATTCGGTTTAGGGTTATCCCGAAGAACGAAACTGGTGGACTATGTATTCCAAATGAAACTAGTGGAACTGCTGCTTTAAAAGTACTTAAATACTTCACTTCACTTCGGACACCTAGTTACTCACACTTGTCCTTTCCTATTACTTGGCACCCTTTCCCCTTTGTTACCCTACTCGAATTTACTGCCATTTACCCGAAAATGTATTGGCCATTATTGTTTTATTCATGGAAAGCGTTCAACTAAAACTCAAATGTTATAATCCTCTTTGACGGTATATCATTGCTTCGAGTCCTTAGATTGCCATACGCACAGCGGAGGGCTGGGCTGAGCACACGATACCCGCCCGCTTCTGCTCAATTCATTTATTATTTATATAAAATATTGAGCCATAAACTTCTTAAACACTTAACTGGCTGGTCGTTTTCAGCATCCCGCCTCCTTGTTGGCCAAGTTAGTGGCAACATTTCTGTGCGAGAGAGCGAGCGCGTGTATGTCGATGTGTTTACAAAGGTGTTTGCCACGTGTTTCCCTCCCCCCCTCGGGCAAGGACCTTGCCCCATGTCTGTGGTTGTGCAAATAAAACTTGTGTGTGTTTCTTTCTTGTTCGTTTACTTTTCTCTTTACGAAAGGAGGTTGCAACCTCATGAGCATGAATTCCCCTGGTTTAAGTTCAAAAGAAATTCAAAAGTGGATTCCATACAATTTCGTTAAAATGTTATTGGAACATGTACTTTTGCCACTTTTTTGAATTACCATGGCACCTGGCATGGCAGTCCCCGCATTTGGTTGTTTTCGATAAGAATTATTTGGAAACAAATGAGTTGAGATGGCTCTTGATAATAAACGAGCGAAAACACTTGGCGTTAGGCAGAATCATTGCAATTATGATTGCTTAGCAACCATAGATCTTGGCAGGTTTATTTATGGATTTAGAAGCCCTCGTAAGAAGCCCTTATTTGGGAGACATTTTTGCGGATAATTGTTTCTAGGAGTTCTAGGGAGAGACGCATCATGCACTGCGTCGTGAATACCCAAATGGTTCATGTCTTGGATATTGTAGTCTTTGCTCTCTTTCAAAGTACTCCCAAAAATTGAGCTTAACTCGATTTCAACTCAACCTCAGTCAGAAATTCCCGATTGAAAGCATTTGTGACAAGGGAAACCAAAAATGAGACTCCGAGCCGAATAAAAGCCTCTGTTATCGCCAAAATCCACATTGCGAATTTCTATTTGAGTTGTCGAATTTACGGACAAAGGACTCATATTTTTACTGTGGCAAATAAATATCCCATGGCCAGGACATTAAAATTGAAACATTGCTCCCCCTCCCAGCCCGCAATTCATTGCTGAATCCATAACTCAGAGCCAAGAAATGTAGCGTGGCCGACCGGATTCCTTTCATATGTTCATAAATTACCCCGTAAATGTTATCAAAATTCCCATTTGGGTAATGGGCATTTGGACCGCTTCTACTTAACCCTTTTGACCCTGTGCCGAGTTTCTTTCTTCTTACTTTTCATTAGTGGTGAACATATTTTTATGTTTTTGTTTTGTTTTGTTTTTTTTCGGTCGTTTTTGGTCGAATACATACATAATTTACGTCTGACAAGCGTAAAATATGCTTAACAAACCATTTTACAAATAAGAACTCCCCCACCAGAAGCCGTGCGTCGTGCATTGACCGGGGCAACTAAATCTTCGCATAAAAATGATTCATGGACCTTTTCTCGATGACGGTTGTAAAAGTTTTATGCGAATGGACACGCTGGATACCATGGACACCGTTCGATAAAATCAATAACGGATATTGTTAAGAAATTTGTTTAAAATCGACCCGAATTGACCGGACGACAACCAAGTAACTCAACCATCCATACATCAATCCTGTCTGCCACCACCACCACCAGCAGCATCAGCATGGCCACTGCACCACTGCCACAAATGGACCGCATGATAATACTACTTACGAGTATTACCACCACTTGTACACGTACTTAATCAGCAAAATAAAACACAGCCAGGGACCAGGATATGGATGCACACACACACAACCTCAACGTCGGCAGCCGCAATTTCTTCCTTACATTTCCCTTTCCGCAGTGATCGGGTCTTTATTTCGATTTGATTTTCCGGTTAAGCAAAGAACGAAAGGCAATGAATCTCCTCTTTAAACTCAAATCCATGCCGGACAAATGACTGTATAGGCCCTTGTGCGCTCGTGTGTGCCTGTGTGTGTGTGCAGGGCTTAGCCATAATACTACCTACCAACCGACTTCCAGGTGATTGGGATTCATAATACGTTTGTAACAATTTTTACGGTCAACCGTTTTCTCTGGTTTCATTTTTTGCCTTTTGCCTAGAAAAAGCTGACTTTGTTGTTGTGGCCCTTCGGTTTGGGTGCTTCCTTTCCTTCCACGCCCGCCGCAAAAGGATATCATGTGTTGGCTTGTCCTGGCTTGTCTGCTCCATTTTCGTATATTCTAATTTAATATAAATGCTTTTTATGTCCGAAATGTTTGATGAATTGCAAAATTGGCATTTTCATGGAGTGTTGGAGCGTAACGCAGCGACCCTTCCACCGGGGCTCAACAAAGAATTTCTTTACGTTGCCATATGCGTAACGAGATATCGATATGGAGACGCAACGGCAACGGCAACGTCAACGACGACGGTGTCTTGGTAGCATGTTAAGTGACATCAGCCCACACACACACACACTCAGCTCAGGATCTTTCAGAAATATGCCAAGGATATGGAACACAAGACGGAAATCCATGGGAGTATGTTGTTGTTGCTGTATAAAATCCTTAACATTTTAATGGAAGGTCACCACTCTCCTCCTCCCCCAGGGTTCCGTCGTTTCGTTATTTTTAAATGGAACTGGGCGGGGATTTAACTTAAGTTGGCAACTGATTGCTTTCACTTTGTATTCTAAGGCTTTGTTTACTTGTTTGTGTGTTTATTTGTTTACACTAGACTTTTTCATTGACATGCTCTTTTCTTCTATTTTTTCTTTTTTTTCTGTAGGATTGGCTGCACTTTCCTTTACACTCGCAGATGAGTCACTCGATACACGAGAAAAGTCTGATCTCACGCTGAAATGTCGCTTCACCGAACAGTACGACGCCGAGGATTTCACCTTCTATTGGGCCAGATGGACAGCGAATCCGGCACAATTTGAAAATGTGGCCATCGGCGATGTCCAATTGAATTCGGGCTATAGGTGAGTCAAGATCATTTTAACTTTTAAATATATGTAATTTGTATGAAACGTAATTATAAAAATATGTCCCCCTTCTCTCGTCATTATTATTCCTCTGTACGAGGTGTGATCAAGATGTCACCATGTTGTCGTTACGCTGTCGCGAAAATTGTGTGGGAAAATATTAAATTGTTGTTTTTTCTCCTTGTTATTGATCTCTCCTTTGGGAAATTTCCACAAATTTTCGTGTTATTTAATGCTTTTGTCCCGTATTTATAATTTTAATTTATCACTTAGTCGGCCGTACGACGCCATAATTTTTCCCGCTTTGCATTTTCTAACGATCCTACGACGCCAAGCGCTTCATTGTAATTTGTTGTATATGTAAAGTCATAAAAGTTAATGTGAAATATTAACAGTATTCGGAGAGGGATTGGAATTCCTACATTAAAGACACTTCAGTGGGCTACGCAGAGTTTGAGATTAACTCAGTTGGTCAGCAGTCTATTGCAGGAGAGAAATGCTGCCAACGAAATACAGCAAATGTTTTTGTTATTTGTTTAATCTGGAATCTGGCGTACAAAGATATAAAACGCAATAAAATTTTCGAATTTTACTAGAAGCTCGCTACTCAAAATCCATTTTAGGCGAATTTCGAAGACCTTTTTAATATGACTTCAACAAGTCCGCCTAAGAATGCCTTCCAGAATCCAAGAATTCATATTTTGGAATCACTTCCTTTTTCACTGAACAAACAATCAGCGGATGTCCTCTATAAATGCGGAAGGATGATAAGTTCTTGGAAGAAGGAAAGAGGTCTTTCCAGACCCTCAACAGACACTACGTTGAGTGTCTGGAAAGACGTGTGAATCTATGGAATGTTTTCACGGACAGTATTAGATCACGAATATCCGAAGCACAAAAGCCATGAATGAATATGTATCATGAAATGAAGGTATCTTTTGGACACGATCAAGTAGTGGTAGCAGTAGCAGCTGATCTTTGAGCTCCCGGCGTTGCAGATATTGAAAGTGAAGTACTTCTGACGCCGCTTTAGAAAGTAGATTGGGTTCAAACTCCGATCCTATCCAAAACGTTGTCGATAACAATAAAATAATGGGAGGGGAAACGGACAGAGTCCTCTGGTACTCCTGCGATGAACCTATGCTCCACAGCAATACGTGTAGTGCGATCTCTGAGGGAAGTTCGATATAAATCGAAAGAATTCACTACCAACACCAAAAAAACCAACATTGTTCTGACAGCAACGTCATCAGGTCCCCAGTAGATCGATTGCTACTGAAGCTATTGGTCTCTAAATACCTCACAAGATGGTGGTTAACCATATTCTCCATAACCTTGGAGAGCGCAGGACAAATCGCAATCGGGCGGTAGTTTGCAGAGTTATTTCCTCCTGTCTTGTTTAGGGATGGGCTGGTCTTTCGCAATCCTCCAATGCGCTGGTAAGAACTTTGCACGGTAAGCAAGATGGAAAAGGTTAACCGAAGAAGAGCACAAGGCTAGTGCTGAAATCTCCTCTGGGTCCGAGGATCTACTTACGTCGAGATTTGCGAGAACCACTTTATGCTCTTTGAGCATAAAGGTAGATATCAGGGTCTAGATTACCGGCTATAATGTCTCCTCGAAATATCTCCCTGACATTTGGATTTCCTTCAGCCTCCGAATTCGCCACTACATCTACTTAACTTTTACAATGAATGGGATAGCGTTTGTGGCTGGCTGACCGTTTTAAAGAAAAATATCCAAGAAAACAAACAGAATAAATGGCTCTTTAATTGTGACGAATAACCAACCGAAGCATTAGGTTTTCTGTTAAATCATGTTTAGATATTAACAAAATCCAATAGTGAGAAGACCAAATAAAATTCTATGATCCAGCAACTTTTTTGCCCCCGCATTGACTGTGGGAGCTGCATCTAGTCACCACCAGTTCATGTGATTTAGTGTTGCTGTCTGTTTCTGCTTCGTTTCCATTGTCTTCAGCTACTTCCGGCAAAGACAGAAATCATGCTCCTCCACCAATAACCACTAGAAGAAAAATCCTAATTAAAATCAAGTCGTCGTAACACAATTTAACCACAACAGCAACAGCAAATGTCTTAAGAGTCATTAACTTTAAACCAACTTTGGCTGAGTTTGGTTAACTACATGCCTCACTGGCTGACTCTACGAACAGCCGCTGGTCCTTGGGGCTGGTGTACTCGTCGATGTTTGGTGGTTGGACTCCTAACAATTTTAAGCCACTTGCTGGCACTTATACATACATACATACATACGTCTGCTTCATTAGTATGCTGTTCTGCATTTAGGATTTCGGCTTACTTTTCTTTCATTCACATTCCAACCGTGCCTTTTGCTTTTTTGTATATTTGAGTGGGTTTCTGTTCATATATCTTGGCTCAATGAGTTTGCCATTTTTTTCTGGGCCGTGATTTAAATATGTCGAAGTTAAAATATATACATATTTCTAGCTTTCTGCTTTCCATATTTAAACTATTAATATTCGAAATAATGACATTTAGGATTTGAGCGTTACGTTCATATTTCAGGGCTGATGACTCCTCACAAAAGCGTTGGTGGGAAATATGCTGAATACCTTTTTTGCTCTCTTTTCCATGTCCTTAGGATAGCGTTTAAGCGAGTCTGAAAGTGCACTGACGGCCACAGTACGGTTGGTTTGTGTGTTCCTCTGGCTGTCTGTAAATTGTTTCTTGCATACTTTAGGGATGTATAAATAATTGCATAATAAAGCCTACGTTTTAGGTTTATTTGTCTCAAAAGGAGTCAGGGTTGGCCAACGAGTGACACGAGTTTGCAGGGCATATCTATAGGATTTATAATCCATTGGTGCAGTCTCGTAGGACAACATTCAGGGGTGTAGGAATTTGAATTAAAATGGATTTCGGGTTTGAAACAAGGAAAATACGATAAGATTTCATGACACCAATTCATATCGGAAGTGGTTCTCTATTCCGATAACTGAGCAAGTTCGATTTGGCATCCGCAACAACTCCGAATTTTTTGCAGATGTTTTGTATTATTGTCCGGCTTAAGGTCTTAAATAAATGAAAACAAGATCTTGTTTGCTTATTATTTTATTTTTCAATTTTGTTCCCGATATTTCGAACAACTTCGTCGATCATACTCAGGGGTGTTACACTAAACAAATATACATAAGAATAACAATCAAAATACAAACAATTTTTAAACAATTAATTCCGATTATGCCAGCAATCGGATTCTATGACTCCCCTGATTAATACGTTTCTTGTAACTTAGTGAGTCTTGGATGAAAGTTCGTACCACCGATTGGAGTATCCAGCACTAACTAAACAATTTACCGTTTGCCCAGCAATGTTGAACTTAATGAAGTAAAAATGTTGCATACAATTAGGCTTTAATATTGGAATACTAAATGCAACTTGATGTCTGCAATGGCCACTTTTGACAGAGGATAATAAAATTTGGTTCATTTTCACCAAAAGGTATGCTGCACAAATGCTTCAACACACCAACAATCCTTTGGGATGCAAATGATATAGAGACAGCGTCTACTTATTTATGTTTATCCCCAATAGCGACTAAATAATACTTGGATAAAAACAACAAACATACCACTGAATCCGACTGGAAAAAATATCAAAATAAAGTATCCTTGTTGGTTGGTTAAAACAAACACAAACAACAACAAGTAGCTCAGAGGCAAGCACAGCAGCAAAGTCTCCTCCGTGCAGTTGGTTGTGCAACAGAAGCTAAGCTCCATAAACACTCTGACACACAATACAATCCAGCTTCTAACTGCTATTCTCGTTCCACAAAGTCCTTTAGGGATTTTTGCAGAAAACAAAAATGCAATAAAAAAGAAAGCAGAGCTTGAACCGGGAATCGTTTCGTTGGTGTTGCCTGTGTTTGCCCTGCCGGCAACAATAGCAGCAGCCAGCCAGCCAGTCAGCACAGCCAAGTACATATTATGATAAACGCTGCTAACTGAGCATTTTCCCAGAGCAGAGTAGTCTGGGTTGTAAGGATTGCACCATTCACCATTCGCCTTTTTTCAGCAGGTTTTTTCAATTTTTGTGTAGCAATAGCATCAAACCACCCGCCAACAAGGACGACGAGGAGGAATAAAACGCTTACATACACATAAATTGCAATACTTTTGTATTGAGTGTTAAGAAGTTTTATGAGTAAATAAAATGGTTTTAGTGCTATATTGATATAAAGCATAAAAAGGAAGAGTGAACCACATAAAACATCGACGTTCGCCATTCGCCATTCACTTAAATGTTTGTAGCAGAAGGATTTGCTTTAATACAAAATGAAGAGGGAAGATTTGAGAAGCAACGTAAGAGAGTGGTTTCTCGGTGCACAATTGATGATTCAGTTTTGATGAGATCAAGCTCTGTTGGAGTTTTCTTTACGGTCGGTGCCTTTAAAAGGTCGCTGGCCTAAAGTGAGTTAAACATTGTTTTTGGCTTTGAGGATTTTGCTTCAACTTTTCAATAAACTAGTCTTATTAAAGGCCGGTTGTGATCCTTGTTTATGTCTGCTGCACTTGTTCAGTTTTGCCAAAAAGCATGCATCCTTGTCGGCTGACCTTTGTGGCCTTATCTAGCTCCTGTGCCAGCCTATAATTATGTTGTTATGCACGAAAAAACGGAAATAATAAGAATGACTGCAAAAACACATACATAGACACCCCTCCCCCATCCTGTACTTGAATTTCGTTGCGAGCTGTTGTTCTGTTCCCCCGCATGCATACGAATGTAGTGTACGTTCGTAACCTCATTCACTCATGGCTCATCTCATGTCAGCCGCAAACAATACCCTAAACGTTTCTTATTGTCCATAAGTGGACTGATACAAAGGCTGAACGAAAAAAAAAACAGAAAACAAAACAAAAAACCGCAAACAGTAAAGCATACATTGAGGCTGCAATTCACTTGAATTGCTGCTGCTGTTGCTGCCGTTGCCGATGTTGTTCCGTTTTTAGTTACGTCTTTGTGCCGGAATATCCTTGGTGTTCAACTCCGACTACTACAACAACTACTATTATTGCCATTACTGCCATTGCCAGCACATGCATGGTTTCTTTTGTTGGCAGTGCATGTTTGGATGGACAAGAACTACATCAGCCCGAAGAAGAGTTGCATGCACAGACACGTAGAAACCTGAGAGAATGGAAAAAATACAGAATAAAATGAATTCAATGGAGAAATATATATTTGTATGCACATACATACGTCTGTATGTATGTATGTTCGAGTATGTTCATACAAAAAGCACTGAAGCATGAATGAAATGTAGAAAAAGCAGAAGAAGTGCCAGCAGCAAAAGAAGGACAAGTATTTTAACAAGCTCCATGCAAAAAACAAAACGAGCGCAAACACTCTCGCACGCACACACACACACACGGGATCCTTGCAAGCATCTATACCTGCATTATCCACTCAGAGAACATTATGTACCTTATGGACAACGGCAACAACAAGAACTGCAATAACAAGTTAAAGTTGTTGTTTTGTTGCATGTTCTTGTTGTATTTTGTTAAAATAAAAAACCTTACACAGATCGACAGCCAATCTGTGAACATGTGATTTCGGTATTTTAACCAGGTAAATATGGAGCAAATCATATGAGTCCTGTTACAATAACAAACGAATGAAACAGCAACACTAACAAGACGAAGTCTCCCACTCAGATGCACACACACACACCCATCACACAGCATGCACCCACTCACTCGGGGAACTTTCACACATACCCAAGCAAATATTGTCACACAAATTGTTAGCTTTTCAAAAGTCCATACTTCAGAGGGGACATACAGCCACTGGCTTTTGAATGATGAGTACCAATGAAAATTTTCGAAAATGTTACTTCCACAATAGAGATCAATTGTGACAGTGTAAAACTAATTAATGGTGGGTGGGGGTTTTAAATTGCCACCATTTCGAAGAAAGAACCGTTTAGTCAAAAAATGAAAATTTTGACAAATTCAGTTCTTTTAATTTTCAAAAATATTGCTATCTATATATATAGATGCATTTTCTGGAGAATCTAAATAATTCAAAAGATCAAAATAGTAACATAACTGAATAACCACAACTAGCTAGGCGAAGGCAAAAATAATGTATACATATATATTATTCATAAATCAAACCAAGCATTCTGATTTTTGCGACCCGCTTTACTGTACGCACTGCAATATGTGCGTAATCTATGACCATGCAACGCAAAGTTTCACCTAACTAAACCCATATAAAAACGCAGCAGCAAATGTGTCTTAGATACGCTGTGGTGGCGTCGTACACACGAACGACCGCATAACATCAGAGGGAGAGCAGGGTCATTGGAAATCTTGGCTTGTTTCCTTTTCAGTAAACTAAACTCACATTCAGGAACTGTTGACTGCATTTGAAATTTATTGTTCTTTGCTTGTTAAGTAATCACTTACCAGGATACATCCTCACTTGGGTGCTTGAGTGTGTCTGTGTGTATGCATGTATATGTCTGCATAATTGGTCGACAATTTATTATGAATTCTCCTTAAATAAATTGTATAAATTGCCCTGATACTCAATGCACCACATTCATTCATATATCATAGATGTTGTAAATTTCCAATCAATTATGTTTTAAGTCATTCTCAACATTCAAGGAAAGAAAAAAGATAATAAAATAAAACAAAAAATATGTTTTCAGATATGCGAGGGTTGGATGCAGATTACCACAGACATATTGTTGTATTCATATTTGAATTCCTTTTTATCAGACAAAGGGGCTTTAAATGCAATGACAACTCTTGACTAAGCCCTCGCACGAATACATAACAACCGGACATGTAAATTGCAAATTGTAGTTAACCACATAAAAATAACACAATTTGCAAAATGTAAACAGAAAATTTTAATAACTTAAATGCCAACTCGACAACAAAAATAAATATCCAAATATCCGTAAGAGTGCACGAGGGCGATAGTGAACGACCTTAGGTTGTTCTACTCAGGAAGATCACTTCCTCAGAGATTCCAGTTTTCGGCAGACGCATCTTCCCTTCATGTTTATGTGTTCAATTTGCATATAAGTTGTGTTGCTGTGCTAAAAGGACTCTCTAACACATAACGAACAGTTTAAAATCTTAGTTGAAGCTAATTGCACTGGGAAATCTGGCCATTGGACTAAGGACTGTCCGGGAAACATTCATTGTTTTTCATCTATGAAATTAATTGTGAATTCAAATATTATAAATAAGTTGGTAATGATATTAAAACCTTGTCAGTATAACATTTTCAAATGTGTCTTGTTTACACCTCCTAGTCTGAAAGTTAGAATTTGACTATTGCGATGGCTTCGTTAGATTTATCTATTTTTTATGATATTTTGGAATCTTTTTTATTAGGCAACAGATTTTTCTACTTTATTAAGTTCAGAACATTTGTCGCCCATACTGAGAAAGATTGATCGGATGGTATATACCTGAAATGTAAACCAAATAGTAAAACCGAAAACAAAAAAATATTTATATTTTCTTGATAAGGTACTCCTTAAATATAATTTAATTATCTACAAGAATAGCTTTTTATAAAAATATAAATCAATGTCTGGTAAATACAAAAATATTTTACGTTTTCAGTAATGTCTCGAGTTAAAGAACTGCACAGTTTTAATGATAAATCATCATTCACGAAATTTAAACTTAATTTGAACTTTATTGTTTTATTATTGAAATTTCAAGACCAATTCCAATTTTTTAAACTTAATTTTAAGCTTATTTTTTGTTTGAAAATAGTCTGAGAGGAACTCAGTTGAGAAGCCAGATGTCTAGATGAAAGTCTAGTTTAATATTTCGGAACAGATCCATATTCTATCATCAAAAATATATTTCTTATGGCCTTTAAATTTAGGAGCGGTTGTGTGATATGAGATTTATAGAGCCAAGCCTCCTCCATTTTTTATTTGCTCACAGGCTAGTGAAGAGTAAATGGGCGAAGTTATAGTCAAACACCATAGGCTTCATTCATATTGACATATTTCCTATTTCCTATACTTTTGCCAGTGACAGCCATAAATCAATTTATAATTACAAGGACCTCTCAAATATAAATATTCCAAAATCTCCATTGGAACAGTCCTTAAGGAACAAACTACAATCACATAAAATGTCTATTGCAAATATCCCAAAACTTATATCGATATATGTACATATTTCAATTCGAATAATAAATATAAAAATAACAAAAATTCCATTTGGGCTAATTGAAATGGCCCATTTTGTGGAATGAAAATAATTGAATGTTCTGCATGTTCCTGGTGGAGTGTGTGTGTGTGTGTGCGTAAACTGGGCAATGAAGATTCCTTTAATTGATGTTGCCAGCTCAAAGGAATGCAAAAGAAATTTGATTTAAATTGGATACATCAATATTTTGCTGGCCAAGAAGAGCTCTAAAACAAATAAGAATTTTCCAGAAATTGGGACAAGTGGTTTTTCCTACACAAATTTGGCCTTTTTCACACCCCTCCTACTCATCTGGAAGCATTTCCCCGTAAACGGAACATAATGCTAATTACATTCATATGCCCTAAAGTATGCTATGGGTTGGAGCTGCAGCAAAGATATGCTTTAATAAATGTTGATGTGCGGTGTTGTTATTTGTCGAGTTCCGCCATCTAAATTCGATTAAACATTAATTTGCGCTCAGCTAAAAGTGCTTCTTTAAACTTTATTATTAGTTTTTATTTTTCTTTTGGCTGAACTGCGTACATCGTCTCAAGTTACACATGTTACCCTCCCCCTCCCAAAAAACACACAAATGTGTCCAGCAGGTCCTCTGCTCCGGATAAGGGAAAGCAGCTCAAAATTAGCTTCATTAACATTGTTGTCGTCGGTATCGTCGTCGTCGTTGGCTACCTTTGGGAGGTCACTTCTGGCAATTTCTCTATTGCCACTTGTGAACGGTCGTGCCGACGGAGGAGGAGCGACACCAAAAATAAAACAGATAAGACAGCATAAACAAGCAAACGAGAAAGCGTGGAGTCTTGACTGGGAGAAAGCGGGGGGATGGGGGAGAAAAAAACCTTTCAAGGACACTTGAAATTTATATGCACATTAATGTGTTTTCATCCGGTTTGTTTCCTTCTGAATGGTTACTTAGGTGACTCCAAAAGTAATATAAGAACTTATTTATGTTTTGCCTTCTTCCAGAAGGAGAAGAAGACGAAATTTCACAAAATGTCGAACTGGAAGGAACGGCCAAAGCAGACAGCAACAAAAACCCAAATAAGAAATATTATGCTTAAGAAGCGCAAATAAAATGGGAATACCCTCAATAGCACTTTGATAATATTGATAATTTGTCAATTATTTATTATGATTTGCTTTCTCAGCAACAGCAACAGCGTTGCCACGTAACCACCAGTGGCAGCTGAATAGGGGAGGGGGGTGGGCACGCAAGTGAAAATGTGAAAATAAACAGGTTGTTTTTGGCTGCGATTTATCTCCCTTAGACACCATCAATTTGAATGGTCAAAAACATTTATCTTGGTTTTGGGCCAGCAAATAAATCGCGCCTATCTTCGGGGTTCGCAGGGTCGATCATCTGCATGTTTAACTTCAAAACAGGGCAACCCTTTTCTTTTCTCAGCCACGCTGGAGTGTTGTGCCGGTAGCATCTTAATTTAATTGAATTGAATTGAATTCACGAATCCAATTTCAAGTGATTTGTTTGCTTAAGGAATTTCGAGTTTCCATTTCTGCTTTCTTTCGTTTCGCCGTCTCGCTCTTTGGTCTTCCAATTAATCTTGCGCTTCATTTTCAGTTCTTATTTCGTTGCTTACATGTTTAACATTTTCAATTATCCTTATCTGCGCTGACTCCCCTTCTACACACCCGCCCACAGTGGCCTGTGTTGCATTTGCAGTAGGGTCGGTCGGTGTTGGCTTTTAATAACAATTTGATTTTAACTGATATCCATTCTGTGCTCATGCCGGTGTTTTCTTTACTTTTCGTTTCTCATCCGTTTCCTTTTCCATTTCATTGCAGGCTTGATTTTCGTCCGAAGAGCGGCATTTACGATTTGCAAATTAAAAATGCCTCCTACAATCGTGACAATGGCCGCTTCGAGTGCCGCATTAAGGCCAAGGGGACAGGTGCTGATGTGCATCAGGAGTTTTACAATTTAACCGTGCTCACGCCGCCACATCCGCCCGTCATATCGCCCGGCAACATAGCCATCGCCACCGAAGATAAGACCATGGAATTGACGTGCAGTAGTATTGGTGGTTCGCCCGATCCAACGATAACGTAAGTATAAAACATCCTTTCAATTCCATCGTATCCTTCCCAGGCCACCCCCAAGGAGCTTGTTTTAAGCCCAAGCGAGTGCGTCGATTGTGCGTCGGTTTACATTAAGTCGTGGTCATTTAATTGAAATAAAAGCCGGGAAATGCTCGCCGTGGAGGAGATGTTCGCCGTTCTGCTCTGTACTATGTATTTTTTATGGCTTTTTGAAAGCATTTGTGTCTTCTCGGCTTAACCATCATCGCTTGCGTCTTGTTCGTGTTGCTACTGCTGTTCAGTTCTTCTTTTCTTGCGCTGTCGCCATTCACGGCGTGTTGTTTTAATTTATGTTGTAAAGCGAGAATGATATGATAAAAATTAAAAATAAGGCAACAGCGACGACGACAGAAATTACATCGCATAATAAATTTGGCACTTAATTCCCTTATGACGCTCCGAAAGTGTGATATTAAATAAATGACATAAATTTCATGTTTTTTTATCACCACAAAAGGACGGGCACGCGAAAAAGTAATGAAAGAATCCGTGTTTGTGGAAGGATCACGTGAGAGCTGGAGTGTTTTCACAAGCCAAAGAGACGGGGAGGAAGGGTTAAAAGGCGGATTAGTAAGACTTCGCAGGGAAGTAGTTTCGCCAGTTCAAATCTCTGCAAATAGCCCGGAAGTCGTTGGCTCGTTTTGAATCAGCTGACAATTTCGAATACTTCGCATGTTGAAAGTGGAGCCAACAAAAACTTCTGATCGGAAATTCACCGGAAGTATCAGCCAAAATTGTGCCATTTGTCATATTCTTTGTATGTGGGATTTTCATAACTGTGGTTCAGTTGTTTCTAATGCCAGAAAAAGTCGAAGTAGATCTTAGTAGACCCATAATCTTTCAATCATCCGCCGAGATAACTTAGCGATGTAAATTTTCAAATATGTGACAGCATGGCAACACCAAGGTCTCTATACAGAAACGCCACTGATGAGTTAGTTGCCAAAGTGTGTATAGTTATCAAATTAGAAAGAGAGATTTTTTAAGTCACTTCGTATTGAAGAAATTGAGATCGAACTGAACTTTGGGACATACAGACACTGACAATGTCATCGAAGACTTGTTATCACTCTCCTTTTTACTAGTCTTGAAATTTGGCGCACTTAAAGCAAAAACTGATTCATAGAAGATAAGGAATATTTCTTATGCTGCTGATAGGCCAAATGTGCTGGACATGAGTAACAGGATTTTTCTTCAAAAATTATACTGCAGATATCGGTTAAATAAAAATCATACTTTGAATTGTTTCTTCGTTTTAAAATTCTTTATTATGCATCATTTCGAATAACATTTAGAGTTTTTCTTGTACTCGAAGAAATCCTATAAAAATAAGAACAAATTCTAAATAATTTCAATTACAAGAAACTCAAATAATTGAAATTTGAGACTTCACTTTTGCTTTCGTCTTCCTACGCAGACCCAAGACAATTAAAACATTTGGCTTGATATGTCGTTCATGCAGCCTATTATGTTTTTCTCCTACTGTCCCGGCAGCTTTTATGTTTTCACTAACAAGCACATACACAGTTTTGTTATGACTTTTAATAACTGTTTAAAGTTGCCACCACATTTTTTCCTGCCACAGCTTCATTAACCAAGTAAAGTTCAGCATATCAACAATGAGGATGGCCACAACAGAGATGAATTCAATTGTAATATCTGGTACTCGTCCCTTCCAAATGTACAATTAGATTTCATTTAGACGAAACTATAACAACAATTTAAAATTATGTTGAACGGAAGTGCCAAAAGAGAACAGAATTGAAGAGAGCAGTGCAGCAACATTGGCTGTGTATGATTTGCCACAACTCGCATTTGCCAAAAAATACAAAAAACGATGAAGCAGATCCCTTACTTACCCTACCTCCCTCCTACCCGAGCCAATGTTGTGTAAAATATCAGGCCGCTACATACACACACACACACACTCGAACAGCCGAACATATTCTTAGTGAAGGGGATACATAGCAAATGAAGAGAGACAGTGTAACAAATGGAAAATACAAATAAAACAGAATGATGCCACTTAACGATATCAGAAAAGAAACAACAGCTTTAACGACCGGGAACAGCCACTATTTCGGCTTCCACTGATGATGATAAAGTACCCCACACTCACACTCGCTCGGGCAAATGTTGCCTCCCTTTGCCACGGACACAGGCAGAACAACAAAAATCTTGTTATTTTGGAGTTGTTCGGAATTCTTTTTTGCCTCGTTTTTTGGAACGTCAGAAAAAAACGAAATAATTTTTCATGTTTTTGTTTCATTTCCGTTTCACGTTTTCTATATTCTTTTTCTCTTCCCTCTTTGCCCCCCGTCACATCCACAGCTGGTATCGTGAAGGCAGCAGTGCAATGCTGCAAGCTGTTGTACTTAAAGGAGGCTCAAAGGATCAACCCACCAATGCTACACTATCCATTGTGCCACGTCGCGAGGACGATGCTGCCAAATACAAATGTGTTGTTTGGAATCGTGCCATGAATGAGGGAGACCGTTTGGAAACCACAGCCACGTTAAATGTTAATTGTAAGTAAACTTTTCATCTCTCTTTTTTTGATTCGCTTACTTCACATTCGTTAGCCCTGCTCTTCTTTAGCTGGCTGGCTCGGCATTAGTGTAACTTGTAAAAAACGAAAATATTTAAATTGTTGTAAGTCGGGATATGTCTGTCGACTATCGACACTTGCGAGTACATGTGGATGAATGTTCAAATAAAATCTCGCACGAGGTGTGAATGTGGGAGTTTGTGATCTTTAGGCTGGGGATGGGAGGCCGTCTACAACAGGGAGAGTAGCTACCTGTTGTCGGAGCTGGTCAGTAACGGGCCGACAAGCATCTGTTAAGTAAACTAAAAAATACACCGATGCAAATGTTACTGAAAATTTTAGATCTTTTTAATTTGTGCTCAGCTGCTTACAGCATAACTTTAAGCAAATAGCCTCTTTCAAAAGATCAATACAACACTATGTGAAGCCTTTTCAGACTGCAGAGAAAAAAGATCCCCTACAAACGAGCTAAGCTCAATTTCGCGTGCAGTCTGAAAAGGCTATTATTTTAAATATGTCTATTGCCTTATCAGTTCCTCAAATTCCATTGAAATATTTAAAAATCGCTTGTTTGCTTGCGCAAAAGGCATCACTCTCAGTAACCACCCCTAAAAGTATGTCACTGTTTCTTTCGTGAAGTTAAGACATGGGATATTAGGGTAATTCACGTCAAACATTTCCCAACCCTTGAAAGTGGGAAAATACGACTCTGTTGATGTATTTGATGCGATGGACAATTTTTTTTTTGTTTGAAAATGTAAACTAAAGCAAACAAACATTATTATTGCCGGAAGTTAGTTTGAAAATATATTCAATACAAAGATCGCCTTAAGCTTCAATCAAATTTTATTAATTAATATTTAACAAGATCTATTCAATTACTTTCGTTCTCTTCGTTGCATTTAAACAAAAATATTTATAGTCTACAATTACCAGTGGAAATGCCACTCTTACAATCCTACAACTTTCCGAGAGTGGAGTAGTTTGACGCAAGTTCCCTTATTAATTGAAACACATTCAGCAAATAGTTTATTTTGTGGTCCATTATTTGCTATGATTTCTAATTGTTTTCAACCTTCGGCAGTAACCGCCGTATACAACAAACTAACATTATCGTCCTATCAAACTATAAATGTAAAGAGTCACTGCACAAATCCATACTAATTGTTTAGCATTTAAATGCGCAGGATTTACTCCCCGGTTATGTAAATTTAACACGATTATAAAATTCAAAATGTGTCCTTGTGCTGAGCGACCATAACATTAAAACTCATTTAGAGTTTACGCCCAGTGCTTTTTGTATTAGCCACGTTAGCTGTGACCACACACCATGTTCGCAAAAGGTGATAATAATTGTCTGCCATAACTACAGCAATTGTCATTGGCAATTATACGGTTTAAATGCATGTAAATTTGCACGTTAATTTACAATTTACAGATTTCAACATTTCAATAGAATTTTTACAACGTTTCCAAACCAAATTGGGAGAAGCAAAGCCAGAGTAGATTAAAGTAAAACTGAAGTACATATTTTTCTCCACTCTAGCTTAATGTTGAATACTCGTCAAAAATGCAAATATATTGAATATTTTATCAATTACATTCAGAACAGACACTAATTATGATTTTGTGGCTCAGATTTTCTTCGATTTCCCACTGGCTCTTCTATATCCATCCGCCAAAATGCCATGGGAAAATTATTCTGGTTTTTTCCTCTTAGTTGCTACAATAAAATTAAAAATTAGTATAAATATAAAATATGTCTATTTAGAACGGATTCCCAATATTATTTAATAGAAAACAATCTATTTTGCATATATTTAAATGCAAATAAAAAATATATTTCCATGTAAGTATTGCATGTTTGGAAAATATTGTTTTAAAAGCAGCAGGAACCATGTGATTCCAGCACCATATTAATATGTATTGTCGAAATTGGACACAGTTTTTAAATAATAAATGCAGTCAACCACTTTACCATGAAATCCCAATCTTTGTTTATACAAAGCTGTGCATCGCTCAATGGCTATCTTGATTTTCGAAATTTACATTTGGAAACAGTGTAATGCTATCTCAATTGACAAATCCTCTGCAGCTTTTCATTTGATTTAATTACAAATTGATAGAAAATTAATGTGACTAAATTGTGCATAGAGTGGGGTTCAACGAAATGCATCAAATCAAACAGCTGTTGTGTTAGTTGGCAATCCGAAAGTGTTGCCACATTCAGCATTTGTTTCGGAACAACACCTGCTAAATAATAATAACGAACCTGGAAATGGAAATGTGAGGCAATGAAGAATGTCCTTTTGGAAATTAAAATTCCTTTCCGGGCTTTTTAAGGAAAATGTAAAAATATATCAGAAATAGAATTTGAATAGGCTTCACAGTTGTTGACTAACGAACCGACTCTCGGACAGCACTCCATACAGAAGTTCCATCGATGAGTTATACCCTCACACGTAAGTACGTAATACGTTTGTGGACAAAGTGTGGTTCTCCTTCTCCTTTGCAAGCACTCAAAATCTATCACTAATCAAACAACATGAAAACTTCTTAAATTATGTTAATTGGCCTGAAACGCCTGCATACCTGTCTGCATTCATGCCAATGTGTTGGATGGGGGGGCAGGGGTTGGTGATTCAATTAAAGCGTCAATTAGACGTCACATAAAATGTCTTTGTTGTTGCTCGACTGTATTGGGGTTGCGTGTCAACAGTTGAGTTGTGTTGGGATTGTGTTCAACAGATTTCAAACGACGTTTTTATGTTCGGAGCACGGCAACGACAACACGACAAATTATGAAAATTGAGATTGAGTTACAAATGGCTCGTCCAACATTTTTTCTTTACTCCCGGCGCGTTAATTTTCCATAATACGTAGTTTAGGGATAACCCCACTTAACTCGACTGCTTGCGTACATGTGTGTGTGAGTAAGTGAGTGAGTTTGGGGTGGAACGAGGAGTGTGTGGGGGGGTATGAGCTGGCACTGAGCAGTTAGTTCGGATGGAAAATTTGTTATTCTTGTTGACATGGTTATTATTTTTGTTGTCGTCGGCGTTGTTGTTGTTGCTGCTGCTGCTGCTACCGCCGTTGCATGTCATGTGTGGACGTCTAATTAGGCGTCGGCTTTAAATTAATTACGCATTTAAAGTTGCGTTCTTTTTCACATTTCTATTCCATGTTGGCCCTTTTATTTGTTGTGGTGGACGGCAGATTTAAATCATGTTTGCTAACATTAATCTGATATCAGAGACCCAGTTTGTTCATTCACATTTGCAATGCGGCTGTAGTTGCGTGACAAGCAATTCCTGTGGCACAGCTCACACGTATCGCTGCGAATATGAATTCTCCATAATCCTTTGACTATTTATTGGAAATGTTATAAATTGCCAACTGATAAGGAACAGTTCGCCCGGGCTATTAGCTTACACCCAATCTGACCCTGGCTCAATCCATCAACGGGCAACATGGGGTTAAACCACTTTTCATTAATATTATTATTGATTCATTAAAAATTTAACAACACACAACCCTTGCCGGCCGCACGGTGGCCGTGTATGTGTCGGAGGATGTGAATGTGTGGCCCTTATCTCTGATGGTCGCCACATTAGTGTTAGTGGGTGTTAAGACCCTTTCGTGTTAAGCCTTGCCATTGCCTTTGCCACTCTTCTTCCTGCCAAGGTGTTTCATTATTTTAAATGTCTGTTTCTATACACATGTGTGTGTTTGTCTGTGTGTGTGTCTGCTTTCTCTTTGGTTTGCATTAATTTAAATTGTGTATATGCATTTGGCAAAAGGGGCCAAGTGCCATAAATTTCCATGCTTATACCCGGGGACCATGCTCTCATTCGAGCTTTTGTATGTTCTATGTGTGTATGTGTGTGTGAAACAGAGACTTAAACATTTGTTTTTAAATTTTATGAGGGCTTAAATGAGACATTTACCATTAAAATGGTGTCTTCCACAAAGGATGCCAAAAACTGGAGGCGATGCCAACGAAAAAAAAAACAGAGAATAACTCACATGCCATAGATGGTGCCAACAAAGGCTGGCTTCACCTCTTTAGTTGGTGTTAATGACGGTACGTTCAGCAACTGGCGTTATGGTTGCAGTTAAGAACTTGGAAAAAGAAACGTACCCATGTCCACCAAAGCAAACAGCCACGCGAGATGTGGGGGTGTGCATATAATTGTGGATTTTTGCAACCTGGCATGAGACTGTGCGAAGGAGGATTTTCTGAAACGTCTCTCTACGACGTTATTTTTCTGTTCATATGTTTAACAGGCTATCCTTCGATTTGGCATCACTTCGAAGAAAAATTCTCAATTTAAAGAAAAATAAATGAACAAATAAATCTCGAAAAAAAAAACTAAATGTTCAGGAGATAAATAATAAGTCAATACCTTAACATTTACATTTATGTCTAAAGTTTTTTTGATTTGATTAAGTTTTTTGTCTGTACTGCACCTACGAGATAACCGATAAATTTAATTATACAAATACAATTTCAATTGCCAATTCTATTCTAGGGGTTTTCTAAATATATGATAAAAGTAGCTTGAATTATCAAAAGAATGTTCCTTTCCAAACGACTTTCAAAAGTCTCAACAGATAACAGATCGTTAATTGTTTGGTGGTCTACTTGACTGCTTTCAAATATGCAACTATAGCAGAACTTGGCAGCACTTTCTGACAAGTTTACATTGCAATTGCGGATCGTTGTATAATTTTATTCGCTGAGAAAGAGTTTGTGATTTGAAACACATGCAGAAATCGAGCCAAGAATACAAGTGAGGCTATCTGTATAGTCCTTAAATGCCTATGCCCCTAATGTTTGGACTCTATAGATATATTTGAGGAATTGGCAGCACTAAACTTTGTCAAGAGATATTAGTTCTTTGAATGGTAAATTTTCAAAATTATTAAAAATGAGGGCTTCAAATTCTATTAAATTCAAATAAAGTGCTGCCAATTGTATAGCGAAATAGGGTTTTGCTTTAAAAGGCAGCCAAACTATCCTAACCCTCTTATGATGGCAGGTGCTGTACGGATTAATTGTTATATTTTTTCAGGTAAACTCTGTTCCAAAAGTAGGCGGCGGCGAGGGCAACAGCAAAGATTAACAACTTTACGACCCCACATATCCACTACTTTGACCAACCGACCGACCGGCCGTCCGCCACTTGTGCTCCAAACAAAAATCTAAAAATATGATAGTAAAAACTTGGTTTGCCATTTTCATTCAGATGTACCATATAAATCTGTGCGTGGTGCGGTTTACCCAGTTTCAAAAGGAACACAGACAACAACTCCTCTAATGTATTACAATATTACGAGTATTGCAGGAACGAATGTTATCCTTTGTTTGGGTGTGTGTGTGAGAGTGTGTTTTTCTGTACATTTGCCACTCTTTACCAAACATATTTCAAAATTTAATTTTATACAATCCTTTTGGTAACTTTGCCTACACAATATTTTAGAAGTTAAAAAAAGTTGTGGAAAAACAAAACCGAAGTGGAAACTTTAACGTACCCAATGAATATTCAAATGGGCTGTGTTTGCAATGCAATCGGAGAAGTGGTAAGCACACACACACACACGCGCAGCCAAACTCATACAAGCGGACACACACATAAACTAAATACATATGTAGTTGTGTGTAACTACGTTTTAGGGATGCCGCGGGTTAACAGAAAGCGGGGACTTTTCAGTCCCATTTAAAAGGAATTCCAAATTTTGACGAAAAGTTTATTGAAAAGGTGTATCTTGATGTTATTTCAAAATCAGTTTCTCCACATGGTAAATACACCTCGTGAGTAAAACTAAACCGCTTAATAACAAATTTAAATATCTATTTCTTTTGAACAGTCATTAACATTTATATGTAGGCTAACGTTTTTGTAGATTTTATTTATTTTTTATATTTTCTATAAAGAAATGAAAAATCGATATACGCCTTTTTGATTATGATTTTGAAATTTGGCATTGAAGTAGAACTGACATAGAAGTAGACTAGTCGCCAAAGAATTAATATTTGAGAAAGCGGGTTTTGTCTCATTTTATAAGGAAACAATGCATATTTGAAAAATGTCCATGGATGAAAGTGGAACGAAGGAAAATAATTAAAAAAACCTGTTTGGAAAGCATACTATTTTATGGGGACCTAAATCAAATTTTTCTTATCCCACCGAATAATCTAGTTACGGCATCTAAACGTAAAGAGTTACTTGTTCAATTTTACACTGACTGCAGACTGTGCATGCAAAAATGAGTCAACATGAAATTTTGCAGACTCTTAAGTGACTAAGCCTGTTGCAAAGGAATCATCCACCTATTTGGTTGTATAACACCGTACGACAATTTTTAAAAATGTCGTTACATTTGAACCGGATGATATAAGTATGAATCAATAGGCGAAATGAAGTTACTGGGCGTTTTTATTTTTCAATTTATTCTCATCCTGTTGCCTCTTCAAAGGACTACAAAGTTGCATAGTATATACTTGATCGCACCCTATGATAACGGTATTAGTGTCGAATTAAAGAGGAGAATATCTATTAAAAGTACATCAAATTTTATGATTCTGTCTGTATTAGTTCAGCATTACCACCTATTTCAAGCTTTTCTAGTTTATTCATATCTTGTTTTTTAAGAGACAAAACTTTAAATGGTTGTTAATGCTAAACCAATACAGATAGAAGTTTGAAATCTGAAGTGTTTTTTGCACATATTCTCTTCTTTGATTTGGCATCTATACCGGTGTCATAGGGTGCGAATAAGTATAAAAAGTAATTTTTGAAAGATTGTATCCTTTGGAACTTTGTAGTCCTCTTAAGGGGCAATAGGATGAGAAAAACCTATAATTTCAGATGTATATCATCTGGTTCAAGTGTAATATGGACTGTCGGACAGTGAAATAGGAGGACAAAATTCGATCATTTGGAAATCATATCTATGAAACAATTCAATCCAGATTTCAAGACTGGCATCCCTAGTAGTGTCTTCCCCCTGCACATGTACACAGCTAGTGTTGTGTATGTCTGTATGTGGGCTAGTGAGTGTTTGCTTGTGTGACTAAATAAGTAAATGCAAGAGTTAAAGATAGTTTGTTTATTTTGTGGATAACAATTTGTCCAAAGGATTGCGGCTTCACACCTTTAACTACGTGTGTGTGTCTGTGGCAACTGAATTTGTATTGGTGTGGGTATGTCTCCCTCTCTGTACAGGATAAAGTGTAAACTTTTCCATATATCCAGTATATTGGTTAGAAAGTACCTACCTACCTACATGTAGTCCTTGTTGTCGTTTGCTGGTTGTTGTTGTTTTTTCTTTGCTCTGCTTCTTCCTCCTTTTTCTGTATTTGCTGTTTTTTATGGGTTTTCCATGTAACCTAAATCCTTTTTTAAGTATTTTGTTATCAAAGCTGTTTGCCATTAAAACACAAGAAAATAAAACACAAAACCAAAAAAAAAACATAAAAAGCAAATAGAGAAAGAGATCGAGATCGGGAGGAGGAGGAAACACCGAACCGAATGAAATGGAGAGAAAAAAGAAACGCCAACCAGTCAGTACAGGCCATCCATACCTTGGCGCACACATACTCATATAAAAATAGAACCGGAAACGGAACTGGTGTGAGGACTTCAGCAAAGCGAGTGATGGAGGAGAAAAAAACTCAGAGTACGCAAATAAACAAAAAGATAAATCGAAAGGTTAACATGGGAAAGGACTCCACACCACACTCACACACACACACAGGATTTGTACTGAAATGTGTAACTGTGTGTACGTGTGCGTGTGTGTGAATATAGCAATAAAACAACAAGGTTGTGTAATCAATTCATGTGTAAATAAAGTTATTTAATTGATGGCTAACAAGGAAATTGTGTTATAGTGCATTATTGCGGATAGAAGAAGATGGTTGGTCGACTGATGTCATCCCTATCTCCCCCCACCCAGCACCATGTTCTGCCCCTCTAACACAAACACATACTAACTCAATATATATGCAGATGAGTTTAAAGTGTTTGTAAACATGACAATCGCCATGTTTATCATCAAAAGTTGAAACATGGCGATGTCCTTGTGTATGAGCGCGTATCCCCCTCACTCACTCTAGCAAAGTACATGGATGAGTGCATGTATAGGCTTATATGCATTCGCTTGTTTGTTCGTGTATGCGTTTGTGTGTGTGTGTGTGTGCGTGTATACATTTGTTAATATTCGTGTTAATGTTGTTTGTAATTGAAACCTGTCATTTTCATGTGTATCAATTACTTTTGGGTATTTTAATTGTATGTGTCGTCAGCGTCATCGTCCTTGTTGTTGTTGCTACTGCTGCTGTTGTTGTTGTTGTTCTCGTCTGTTTACATTACGTCAACTAAAAGTTAATGTTTTGCATTTGTATGTGACAAATCTCTCGAGGCTTCCTGCATTACGACTGTATTTGTATTTAAAGGCCTTTTGTATATGTTTGTGTTTGTGTGATTGTGTAGATCATAAAGTTAATATATTTTAAATAAAAATGAATGCTATTGCTGTTGCTATTGTTGTTATTGTTATTGCCGTTGTCGTTTGTGATTTAGATTAAATTTACCATAATTAAGTTCTAATTGAGTTTTAATTTAACTACAAAATAATTCATTCATTCATTCATTCGCTCGTTCATTCAATATTGCCCTCACTTCGTATTTGACTACAAATTGTGTGGTTTGGCTTTAACTTAAGACGAATTTTATTTACTCAGTCTGAAGTTTTGTATTCTCAAGTGTGTCTGTGTGTATGTGTGCGAAAGCAAGTGTGAATGTGTTTCAAGGTATTCAAATCGGATATATTGCCACTTTAGATGGAAAAATATTAACCCTTTAGTGGCAAAGGTGATTACAATGCCAGCTAAAAACAAATTAGCGTAAACATTCTCTAATCTATCTTTCGGATAAAAAAATAAAAATAAAAAAACTGTAAAAATACTCTGTTATAGTTTTTATTAGCTAACATTTTAACGGATAAAACAATGTTTCGTATGCAATAGATCAATGGATAAAGGTAAAAGTTGTGTCCCTCTTCGTAGACTCAAAAGATTTTGTTTTTTTTAAATCATGATTAAAATTGAACAAAATATTGCTTTATTTTATAACAATAATGAGATACTAATCTATGTAAAGAAAATCTATGGATAAATGTAGATGCTGTGACCCATATATATATATATATATATAGACATTGTTTTCTTCGGAAACCTCATTTTTCCTTTTTTATTTTTATGTATTTTTCGTGCCAATTTTAAATCACCGTTTCTATGTGAAAGTAAAATTCGCAACATTTGTAGCCATAATAAATACCTTTAATTGAACATATAAGCGAGTGTTATCAGACTTATATTTACAAAATGAGAGCACAAATATTAAAGGTACCTTCGGCGAACATTGGAATTTTAGTAAAAAATAATTATCGAGTATATGACTC